>CAWUFW010012347.1:0-548220 GCA_963921515.1 Calotriton arnoldi | reverse complement strand
TACTCTCCTACACTCTGTTGCTTCTTTCAGCAATTCTCTTGCCTCTTTGTGCACTTCTCTTGCCTGTTTCTGCACCTCTCTTGCCTAATTTTGCAACTCTGTTGGCTCTTTCTGCACCTCACTTGCTCCTTTCTACACTTCTCTTGCCTCTTTCTGCACCCTTGTTGCTTCATTCGGCACTTTCCATGCTTCTTTCTGCACCTGTCTTGCTTCTTTCTGTACCCCTGTTGTCTCTTTATGTACCTCTTTTGCCTCTTTCTGCACTTTTCTTGCATTTTTCTGCAGTTCTCTTCCCTCTTTCTGCACGTCTGTTGCCTATTTATGCACCTCATTTGCTTCTTTCTGCACCCCTGTTGTCTCTTTATGCACTCGTCTTCCCTCTTTCTGTACCTTTCCTGCCTGTTTTTGCATCTCACTTGCCTCTTTCTGCACTTTTCTTGCTTCTTCCTACACCTCCGTTGCTTCTTTCAGCAATTCTCTTGCCTCTTTGTGCACTTCTCTTGCCTCTTTTTGCACTTCTCTTGCCTGTTTCTGCACCTCTCTTGCCCCTTTTTGCACCTCTGTTGGCTCTCTCTGCACCTCACTTGCTCCTTTCTACACTTCTTTTGCCTCTTTCTGCACCCCTGATGCTTCATTGTGCACTTTCCATGCTTCTTTCTGCACCTGGCTTGCTTCTTTCTGCACCCCTGTTGTCTCTTTATGTACCTCATTTGCCTCTTTCTGCACTTTTCTTGCGTTTTTATGCACCTCTCTTCCCTCTTTCTGCACGTCTGTTGCCTCTTTCTGAACCTCATTTGCTTCTTTCTGCACCCCTGTTGTCTCTTTCTGCACTCGTCTTCCCTCTTTCTGTACCTTTCCTGCCTGTTTTTACATCTCACTTGCCTCTTTCTGCACTTTTCTTGCTTCTTTCTACACCTCTGTTGCTTCTTTCAGCAATTTTCTTGCCTCTTTGTGCACTTGTTTTGCCTGTTTCTGCACTTCTCTTGCCTCTTTCTGCACCCCTGTTGCTTCATTCTGCACTTTCCATGCTTCTTTCTGCACCTGTCTTGCTTTTTTCTGCACCCCTGTTGTCTCTTTATGTACCTCTTTTGCCTCTTTATGCACTTTTCTTGTGTTTTTCTGCACTTCTCTTCCCTCTTTCTGCACGTCTGTTGCCTCTTTCTGCACCTCATTTGCTTCTTTCTGCACCCCTGTTGTCTCTTTCTGCACTCGTCTTCCCTCTTTCTGTACCTTTCCTGCCTGCTTTTGCATCTCACTTGCCTCTTTCTGCACTTTTCTTGCTTCTTTCTACACCTCTGTTGCTTCTTTCAGCAATTCTCTTGCCTCTTTGTGCACTTGTTTTGCCTGTTTCTGCACTTCCTTAGCCTCTTTCTGCACCCCTGTTGCTTCATTCTGCACTTTCCATGCTTCTTTCTGCACCTGTATTGCTTCTTTCTGCACCCCTGTTGTCTCTTTATGTACCTCTTTTGCCTCTTTCTGCACTTTTCTTGCCTTTTTCTGCACCTCTCTTCCCTCTTTCTGCACGTCTGTTGCCTCTTTCTGCAACTCATGTGCTTCTTTCTGCACCCCTGTTGTCTCTTTCTGCACTCGTCTTCCCTCTTTCTGTACCTTTCCTGACTGTTTTTGCATCTCACTTGCCTCTTTCTGCACTTTTCTTGCTTCTTTCTACACCTCTGTTGCTTCTTTCAGCAATTCTCTTGCCTGTTTTTGCACCTCTATTTCCCCTTTTTGCACCTCTGTTGGCTCTTTCAGCACCTCACTTGCTCCTTTCTGCACTTCTCTTGCCTCTTTCTGCACCCCTGTTGCTTCATTCTGCACTTTCCATGCTTCTTTCTGCACCTGTCTTGCTTCTTTCTGCACCCCTGTTTTCTCTTTATGTACCTCTTTTGCCTCTTTCTGCACTTTTCTTGGCTTTTTCTGCACCTCTCTTCCCTCTTTCTGCACATCTGTTGCCTCTTTCTGCACCTCATTTGCTTCTTTCTGCACCCCTGTTGTCTCTTTATGCACTCGTCTTCCCTCTTTCTGTACCTTTCCTGCCTGTTTTTGCATCTCACTTGCCTCTTTGTGCACTTTTCTTGCTTCTTTCTACACCTCTGTTGCTTCTTTCAGCAATTCTCTTGCCTCTTTGTGCACTTCTCTTGCCTGTTTCTGCACTTCTCTTGCCTGTTTCTGCACCTCTGTTGCTTCATTCTGCACTTTCCATGCTTCTTTCTGCACTTGTCTTGCTTCTTTCTGCACCCTTGTTGTCTCTTTATGTACCTCATTTGCCTCTTTATACACTTTTCTTGTGTTTTTCTGCACCTCTCTTCCCTCTTTCTGCACGTCTGTTGCCTCTTTTTGCACCTCATTTGCTTGTTTCTGCACCCCTTTTGTCTCTTTCTGCACTCGTCTTCCCTCTTGCTGTACCTTTCCTGCCTGGTTTTGCATCTCACTTGCCTCTTTCTGCACTTTTCTTGCTTCTTTCTACAACTCTGTTGCTTCTTTCAGCAATTCTCTTGCCTCTTTGTGCACTTCTCTTGCCTGTTTCTGCACCTCTCTTGCCTCTTTTTGCACCTCTGTTGGCTCTTTCTGCATCTCACTTGCTCCTTTCTACACTTCTCTTGCCTCTTTCTGCACCCCTGTTGCTTCATTCTGCACTTTCCATGCTTCTTTCTGCACCTGTCTTGCTTCTTTCTGCACCCCTGTTGTCTCTTTATGTACCTCATTTGCCTCTTTCCGCACTTTTCTTGTGTTTTTCTGCACCTTTCTTCCCTCTTTCAGCACGTCTGTTGCCTCTTTCTGCACCTCATTTGCTTCTTTCTGTACCCCTGTTGTCTCTTTATGCACTCGTCTTCCCTCTTTCTGTACCTTTCCTGCCTGTTTTTGCATCTCACTTGCCTCTTTCTGCACTTTTCTTGCTTCTTTCTACACCTCTGTTGCTTCTTTCAGCAATTCTCTTGCCTCTTTGTGCACCTCTCTTGCCTGTATTTGCACTTCTCTTGCCTCTTTCTGCACCCCAGTTGCTTCATTCTGCACTTTCCATCCTTCTTTCTGCACCTGTCTTGCTTCTTTCTGCACCCCTGTTGTCTCTTTATATACCTCATTTCCCTCTTTCTTTACTTTTCTTGCGTCTTTCTGCACCTCTCTTCCCTCTTTCTGCACGTCTGTTGCCTCTTTCTGCACCTCATTTGCTTCTTTCTGCAGCCCTTTTGTCTCTTTCTGCACTCGTCTTCCCTCTTTCTGTACCTTTCCTGCCTGTTTTTGCATCTCACTTGCCTCTTTCTGCACTTTTCTTGCTTCTTTCTACACCTCTGTTGCTTCTTTCAGCAATTCTCTTGCCTCTTTGTGCACTTCTCTTGCCTGTTTCTGCACCTCTCTTGCCTCTTTTTGCACCTCTGTTGGTTCTTTCTGCACCTCACTTGCTCCTTTCTACACTTCTCTTGCCTCTTTCTGCACCCTTGTTGCTTCATTCTGCACTTTCCATGCTTCTTTCTGCACCCTTGTTGTCTCTTTATGTACCTCATTTGCCTCTTTCTGCACTTTTCTTGCGTTTTTCTGCACCTCTCTTCCCTCTTTCTGCACGTCTGTTGCCTCTTTCTGCACCTCATTTGCTTCTTTCTGCACCCCTGTTGTCTCTTTCTGCACTCGTCTTCCCTCTTTCTGTACCTTTCCTGCCTGTTTTTGCATCTCACTTGCCTCTTTCTGCACTTTTCTTGCTTCTTTCTACACCTCTGTTGCTTCTTTCAGCAATTCTCTTGCCTCTTTCTGCACTTCTCTTGCCTGTTTCTGCACTTCTCTTGCCTCTTTCTGCACACCTTTTGCTTCATTCTGCACTTTCCATGCTTCTTTCTGCACCTGTCTTGCTTCTTTCTGCACACCTTTTGTCTCTTTTTGTACCTCATTTGCCTCTTTCTGCACTTTTCTTGCGTTTTCAGCACCTCTCTTCCCTCTTTCTGCACGTCTGTTGCCTCTTTCTGCACCTCATTTGCTTCTTTCTGCAGCGCTTTTGTCTCTTTCTGCACTCGTCTTCCCTCTTTCTGTACCTTTCCTGCCTGTTTTTACATCTCACTTGCCTCTTTCTGCATTATTTTTGCTTTTTTCTACACCTCTGTTGCTTCTTTCAGCAATTTTCTTGCCTCTTTGTGAACTTCTCTTGCCTGTTTCTGCACCTCTCTTGCCTCTTTTTGCACCTCTGTTGCCTCTTTCTGCACCTCACTTGCTCCTTTCTACACTTCTCTTGCCTCTTTCTGCACCCTTGTTGCTTCATTCTGCTCTTTCCATGCTTCTTTCTGCACCTTTCTTGCTTCTTTCTGCACCCCTGTTGTCTCTTTATGGTCCTCATTTGCCTCTTTCTGCAATTTTCTTGCGTTTTTCTGCACCTCTCTTCCCTCTTTCTGCACGTCTGTTGCCTCTTTCTGCACCTCATTTGCTTCTTTCTGCACCCCTGTTGTCTCTTTCTGCACTCGTGTTCCCTCTTTCTGTACCTTTCCTGCCTGTTTTTGCATCTCACTTGCCTCTTTCTGCACTTTTCCTGCTTCTTTCTACACCTCTGTTGCTTCTTTCAGCAATTCTCTTGCCTCTTTGTGCACTTCTCTTGCCTGTTTCTGCACTTCTCTTGCCTCTTTCTGCACCCCTATTGCTTCATTCTACACTTTCCATGCTTCTTTCTGCACCTGTCTTGCTTCTTTCTGCACCCGTTGTCTCTTTTTGTACCTCATTTGCCTCTTTCTGCACTTTTCTTGCGTTTTCAGCACCTCTCTTCCCTCTTTCTGCACGTCTGTTGCCTCTTTCTGCACCTCATTTGCTTCTTTCTGCAGCGCTTTTGTCTCTTTCTGCACTCGTCTTCCCTCTTTCTGTACCTTTCCTGCCTGTTTTTACATCTCACTTGCCTCTTTCTGCATTATTTTTGCTTTTTTCTACACCTCTGTTGCTTCTTTCAGCAATTTTCTTGCCTCTTTGTGAACTTCTCTTGCCTGTTTCTGCACCTCTCTTGCCTCTTTTTGCACCTCTGTTGCCTCTTTCTGCACCTCACTTGCTCCTTTCTACACTTCTCTTGCCTCTTTCTGCACCCTTGTTGCTTCATTCTGCTCTTTCCATGCTTCTTTCTGCACCTTTCTTGCTTCTTTCTGCACCCCTGTTGTCTCTTTATGGTCCTCATTTGCCTCTTTCTGCAATTTTCTTGCATTTTTCTGCACCTCTCTTCCCTCTTTCTGCACGTCTGTTGCCTCTTTCTGCACCTCATTTGCTTCTTTCTGCACCCCTGTTGTCTCTTTCTGCACTCGTCTTCCCTCTTTCTGTACCTTTCCTGCCTGTTTTTGCATCTCACTTGCCTCTTTCTGCACTTTTCTTGCTTCTTTCTACACCTCTGTTGCTTCTTTCAGCAATTCTCTTGCCTCTTTGTGCACTTCTCTTGCCTGTTTCTGCACTTTTCTTGCTTCTTTCTACACCTCTGTTGCTTCTTTCAGCAATTCTCTTGCCTCTTTGTGCACTTCTTTTGCCTGTTTCTGTACTTCCTTAGCCTCTTTCTACACCCCTGTTGTTTCATTCTGCACTTTCCATGCTTCTTTCTGCACCTGTCTTGCTTCTTTCTGCACCCCTTTTGTCTCTTTATTCACTCGTCTTCCCTCTTTCTGTACCTTTCCTGCCTGTTTTTACATCTCACTTGCCTCTTTCTGCACTTTTCTTGCTTCTTTCTACACCTCTGTTGCTTCTTTCAGCAATTCTCTTGCCTCTTTGTGCACTTCTCTTGCCTGTTTCTGCACTCTCTTGCCTCTTTCTGCACCCCTGTTGCTTCATTCTGCACTTTCCATGCTTCTTTCTACACCTGTCTTGCTTCTTTCTGCACCCCTGTTGTCTCTTTTTGTACCTCTTTTGCCTCTTTCTGCACTTTTCTTGCCTTTTTCTGCACCTCTCTTCCCTCTTTCTGCACCTCATGTGCTTCTTTCTGCACCCCTCTTGTCTCTTTCTGCACTCGTCTTCCTTCTTTCTGTACCTTTCCTGCCTTTTTTTGCATCTCACTTGCCTCTTTCTGCACTTTTCTTGCTTCTTTCTACATCTCTGTTGCTTCTTTCAGCAATTCTCTTGCCTGTTTCTGCACCTCTCTTGCCTAATTTTGCACCTCTGTTGGCTCTTTCTGCACCACACTTGCTCCCTTCCACACTTTTCTTGCCTCTTTCTGCACCCCTGTTGCTTCATTCTGCGCTTTCCATGCTTCTTTCTGCACCTGTCTTGCTTCTTTCTGCACCCCTGTTGTCTCTTTATGTATCTCTTTTGCCTCTTTCTGCACTTTTCTTGCCTTTTTCTGCAATTCTCTTCCTTCTTTCTGCACCCCTCCTGCCTTTTTCTATACCTCTCTTGCCTCTTTGTGCACCCATCCTACCTTTTTCTGCACCCCTCTTGCCTCTCTCTCCACCCCCTTCCCTCTTTCTGCACCTCTGTTGCCTCTTTCTGCACCTCATTTGCTTCTTTCTGCACCCCTTTTCTCTTTCTGCACTTGTCTTCTCTCTTTCTGTACCTTTCCTGCCTGTTTTTACATCTCACTTGTCTCTTTCTGCACTTTTCTTGCTTCTTTCTACACCTCTGTTGCTTCTTTCAGCAATTCTCTTGCCTCTTTGTGCACTTCTCTTGCCTGTTACTGCACCTCTCTTGCCTCTTTTTGCACCTCTGTTGGCTCTTTCTGCACCTCACTTGCTCCTTTCTACACTTCTCTTGCCTGTTTCTGCACTTCTCTTGCCTCTTTCTGCACCCCTGTTGCTTCATTCTGCACTTTCAATACTTCTTTCTGCACCTGTCTTGCTTCTTTCTGCATCCCTGTTGTCTCTTTATGTACTTCTTTTGCCTCTTTTCTGCACTTTTCTTGGCTTTTTCTGCACCTCTCTTCCCTCTTTCTGCACGTTTGTTGCCTCTTTCTGCACCTCATTTGCTTCTTTCTGCACCCCTGTTGTCTCTTTCTGCACTCGTCTACCCTCTTTCTGTACCTCTCCTACCTGTTTTTGCTCCTCACTTGCCTCTTTCTGCACTTTTCTTGCTTCTTTCTACACCTCTGTTGCTTCTTTCAGCAATACTCTTGCCTCTTTGTGCACTTCCCTTGCCTGTTTCTGCACTTCTCTTGCCTCTTTCTGCACCCCTGTTGCTTCAATCTGCACTTTTCATGCTTCTTTCTGCACCTGTCTTGCTTCTTTCTGCACCCCTGTTGTCTCTTTATGTACCTCTTTTGCCTCTTTCTGCACTTTTCTTGGCTTTTTCTGCACTTCTCTTCCTTCTTTCTGCACCCCTCCTGCCTTTTTCTATACCTCTCTTGCCTCTTTGTGCACCCATCCTACCTTTTTCTGCACCCCTCTTGCCTCTCTCTCCACCCCCTTCCCTCTTTCTGCACCTCTGTTGGTTCTTTCTGCACTGCTCTTGCTTCTATCTGCAACTTACTTGCCTCTTTCTGCACTTCTCTTGCTTGTTTCTACACCTCTGTTGCTTCTTTCAGCAATTCTCTTGCCTCTTTCTACACTTTTCTTCCTTCTTTCTGCACCCCTCCTGCCTCCTTCTGTACCTCTCTTGCCTCTTTGTGCACCTCTCCTACCCCTTTCTGCACCCCTTTTGCCTCTTTTTACACCTCTGTTGGTTTTTTCTGCACTGCTCTTGCTTCTTTCTGCACCTCACTTGCCTCTTTCTGCACTTCACTTGCTTTTTTCTGCACCTCCCTTGCCTCTTTCGGCACCTGTGTTGCTTCTTTCTGCAATTCTCTTGCCTCCTTCTGCACCTCTTAGTTAGAGGTAGTTTTAATCCCCCTGCCCTATTATGTACTAGGGCCATACAGGGGAGGTCATGCCAATCACAGGGGTACCCCAACCCATAGTGTACCCTAGTGTATGTAGGTGTTTTCATTGTATTCTAAGTGTCTTTCTGCATAGCACTGGCTCCAGGCCTGGTTAGTCAGAGTCAGTTACCTCCAGTACCCGTCAGCAAAAAGTTGGGGGCACAGGATGACTTTGCAACAAGGCCTCTTTCTGCTCCTCTGTTGCCTCTTTCTGCATTTCTCTTGCTTCTTTCTGCACCTTTCTTCCTCTCTCTGCACATGTCCTACCTTTGTAGGCATAGTTAGAAATTAGCATTTAAAAAACCTTTGAAATTCACTGAAAAAACCACAGGTTTCAGGGACGTTTTAGTTAGAAATTAGCATTTAAAAAGCCTTTTAAATTCACTGAAAAAAACATAGGTTTCAGGGACGTTATAGTTAGAAATTAGCATTTAAAAAACCTTAGAAATTCACTGAAAAAACCACAGGTTTCAGGGACGTTATAGTTAGTTGGACATTTCACTCGTACAAAACCAGAGAAATCCGGCCGTTATAGGTAGTTCAGCTAACTATAACTCGCGTCCCCGCAATACACTGCTGATGACGTCACACATTACATCATTCATGACATGGTCAGTGACATCACTGATGACATCACTGATGACATCTCAAATGACATCACTGATGACATCACTGATGACATCATCCACATGATAATCTGATGCACCTCCTCATACCCTAATATAACCTTTGATACACCCACTCTAAAATACAGACTACCATTTTTGAAACCATAGACACACCAATACCAGTTAGTACATACCCACTCACTAATTCCTAGGTCTACACACACATCCACTCATTCACCCATACAGTCACTCATACATGCAGTCAACCATCAATACAGCACTATCATATGCACTCACATATCTATACAGACACTCACACACCGCCACTCATCCATAGAGTTACTCACACACCTAGGTAGTCATGCATTGAATCAATCACACTCCCATTTACTCACCTATACAGTTATACACACTCCCCCTCACTTATTCAAACATATACTAACACATACTTACACTCTTATACAATAACTAATACAAGCACACACTCATCCATACATCCACTCTCACAATCCCTCACTCTCACATATAGTCATTTATATACTCCAACACTCACATATACTGCCTTTCACATATGCAGTTACTCACACATGTACCACTGAGGCATCCATTCACTCATCAACACACCCATACACACACTCACCCACCCATACAGCCCTTCACAGATGCACTCTTGAACCCATATACCCAGTGAATCACCCACTCACACATCTATGCACAGAGTCACTCCCCCCCACCCACCCACACAAACACTCAGGCACCCATACAGATACTCAGACAACCAATCACTAACCCATATAGACAATCATTTAGCTACTCACCAACCCATGCAACCGCTTACACACCAACTGACAAACTAAACTGTGTGAATGTCTGTATCAGTCACTAACCCATGGATTCAGTAAGACACATTTAATCACTCACTTATACAGTCAGTCACGCACCTACTAAATCATCCATTCAGACACTTATACACCCACTCATTCTTCAATACACCTTGGCCTATATATATATAAAACATATTTAAACTTTACAGAAACACAGTCACTGGGTGATGTCATCAGTGATGTCATTTGAGATGTCATCAGTGATGTCATCAGTGATGTCACTGACCATGTCATGAATGATGTAATATGTGACGCCATCAGCAGTGCATTGCGGGGGCGCGAGTTATAGTTAGCTGAACTAACTATAACGGCCGAATTTCTCTGGTTTTGTACGAGTGAAATGTCCAACTAACTATAACGTCCCTGAAACCTGTGTTTTTTTTAGTGAATATATATATATATATATAAACTATATTTTTATATTGTAGTACTTACCATTATAAGTATAGGATACAATATTTTTGTTTCACAATATTGTTGTTTTCGATATTGTGTCAGCAAACTTGTAGAGCTGAGCGAATATAAGTGAAGACATAACTGTGTAAAATGCAATTAACATCATGCCATGAAAAGACTTCTGTGTGATACGAGCGCTTGTAATCAAAAGACTGCATGTATTAAATAGTGCTAGTTTTCTTATAGTTTAGTGTTCAAGAAGTGACCTAGGTCATACATAAAGTTGTATCTTTTCTTCTTTGAAGGGCTGTATTGTGAACACATCTTTGCCGTAATGCTTCCAGTGAGCAAAGTTTCAGTAGTATAACTTGAACTGGGGCATTCAGAAAATGTCACATCAGATCTAATGCTCTGTTTAGGATGCCAGATTGTTTTGTTTTGATGAGCAAGACTCCTTGTTCTGTGGTTTCTTATTTTTGTGACATCTTCCAGAAAATATGCTACTTTGAGCGCTATTTTGTTCCATGATCACAATTAAAAAATCGCTTACCTTTCCCAATGTGATCACAAATATTTATAAAACTGCTCTCAACTAGCTAACTATAGTTAAGAGAACAAGTTAATTGTAAACAATGAGACAGCATCTCCAACCCATATTATCCTCTTTCTTCCATGCTGCCTCTGTTCCACTTTCAAAGTATAAGGGGAAAAGACTGGACATATACGGAAGGTAGAGGAACATAGCATGAGGAATAAGCAGCAGGTAAAGATAAATAACATGAAGAGGGAAAAGGAAAGTAGGACAATCAATAGAATTTTAACGCAAAGCATCAGTTTACAACATTTCCTCTGGTAATGGATGGAATGGTTCACAGGAAGGTGTAATACAAATTATAAAAGAAAGCTTTATTGTGATTTATTTTAAGTAGGCTTTGTGCATTTGTACAATTAGTGACCGCATTATTCATTTCTCAGAGAGGACATGGGGTTAAGATGCATCCTCCTGCCGACCGAGGGTTAGAAACATTACACAACCTACCAATGCTTCATGTCTGACCACTTTCCAACTTCATATCATTCTATTTCGCATCTAGAGTTCTCATGGGTTTCATGAAGTTTCGAGCCCATATTTCCATTTATGTAAGGTGCTCTAATGTGAACTATGCCCAAAGATGTTATTTGATATTATTCATATCATACAACTAATCAGATCTGTTTTTCAACTTTCCTGATTTTCCCATATCCTGCTCATGAGGATATCCTACTCCACTTAGATCTGTCCTTCAGCCCCTATCAATGATGGGGCCACGTTAAAGCCCTCATGCTTGCACTCAAGAGAAATGAAGCAACAAATGACAGCCAGAGTGTTGGAAGTGGTGCTGCATTACCACATCGGCAATCTTTTACTATTTTGTTTTACTAACTTAACTAACACTAGGGCAGCACAACACACTTTTAAAATGGATTACAGACATCTTATAGAAGAAATTTGTCATGATGTCAGTTTTTAGCCACTGTTCATCACCTAGGATTTGGTATACCTTCTTGCAGAAGAGCCGCTCTTAAAAAAATCAACAGCATATTGGTGATGTTATTTACTTCCCTCACAACAACTTTGCATGACTTTGTCTGAACAGCAAACATTTGAAATGCATTCTTATGCTGCCAAATAAAATAGCCATAAGGGTATGCACACCTATTTATTAAACAGTGTCTGCTGTGAGTTTGCCAACGGTCTGTCTGAACTACATGCTAATGTTGCTGATACCTACCCCAGGCTTGATCAGAGATATTCGAAGAGGTTGTTTCCATCTATAAACGATTTATGCTCAGTCTTGACAGAGCACTCTTTAACCCAGTTTTACAAAAGGCACACACAACACAGCACTCAAAAAAGTTGTGCTGCTTTGCGTGACAGTGCAGATTTTTGCTGCTGACTGCCATGTACACAACTCTACGCCACAGTGCAAGGTGGTGTGCATGAGTCTAGCATAGGTATTGTACTAGAAGGGTTCCCAGTACAAAATACTATGATTAGGCAAGTTATTAAACGTTTCCTACTTTGTATGTGTGCTGTCCAGTGCACCACACATGCAGTCAGAAAATAAAGGATAAATGAAAACGCCTCCTTTTAAGGCCTGCTTTCCAGCAGTATTATTGTTTGGCACCAAACCCTGTCAACTAATGTTAGTAAACAGGATTTTGCATAAAAACCCATGAGTGGGTGCCTGTAAATGCCTGCGTACCACCCACGTAACACCCCTTTGATGCCAAGTCAAGCAAACCAGAAACGTTTTCTTACAAACCAGTGCAGATAACAATTTGTGTTGGTTTGAAAATCCCCCAAAAAGACTTTACATCAGGTTTGTGTTAAAAAAGTAACGCAACCCCAATGCAAATCCTTGTTAAATCTAAGTCCTAGACTATTGTGTTCGGAATAGTAAATTAGAGATCCAGCAGAAGTTACTCATATCAACTAAATATACCCGATGCCATATTTCTTTTGTAAAACTAAGACCTGGTCTATTTATGCATTCTGGGACTATTTTTTGCTAGACATGTAAAACAGGCTCAAACAGCATGAGATTTGAATGGGTTCTTAAAAATGGGAGAAATGTTTATTCTTGGTGATAACACTATGTTGTTTCTAAGGAGTGACTTCTCATAAGAGGAATCCTTAAAATTCTGGAGCATGTTATTTTTGCTTCAGAATCCCTGCTCATTATGCCAGCTGGCATGAAGGGCTGCAATGAAGGAACTCGGGCACCCGGATGTGGTTCAGGGTCTCCAGTTCAGCTTCCACAGTTGCCTCTAGGTGTTCTTCGCCTGACAACCTTCAGTTTATCTTCTGGGTTATCTTCTGGGTTCCAATGAAGAGCTGTTCTTATTCTCTTCTCATGGGGGGTCTTATCCATCTTCACATTATTCTAATGATGGGGCTGTATCTTCTCTAGCTTGCATCTGGTGAGCAGTTCCTTGTTGGAAATGGTTTGCAGCTAGAGAATATGCAAGATTATTCTCAGGTTTCTGGTGTGGAAGGCTGACAGTGTGGTAATGTCACTTTTCATCACCCGCTAGTATTTTCATCTGAGTGAGAGCTTCACCTCTTATTACCTTCTCTACTAGGAAGGCAGAGACATCCTTGCATCTTTTTTTAGAGGCATTTGAGATCATTTCTGTGGGGGAGAGATGATTGCTTTACAATGTTGAAGAACATTTTTGGTGGTTGTTAGTTTATTTAGTCTTCCTTTTGAAATGAGTAGATTTGAATCAAAAATGTGTCTTTATATTTGTGTATTGTACTTTGCAATTTCACCAGATATTTAGGGGAGAAATATTTATGTCTCACTCATTCAGTTGTTTGACAGTTTTCCTCTATGTTCAGTTTTTTGTGCAGGTTAATTGGTTTTCAGAATTTGGAGTTTTTTTGAGCCTATAATATCTATGATCCGTAGCATTGACTTATATCTCTGTGCTCTGGGCCACTGATCTCCTGCTCTCATAATATGGTTTGAAGGTGTGCGGTACTCTTAGGCTAGTGACAGAGAGACAATATTCCTCAGATCTCTGGCCCACAGCTTGGGCCTTTTAGTTGTATGTGTGACTACTATTTAGTGAAATTAAATGAGCAGGAGATGAGGAAATGATCAGACCAATCCACTGAGACTGGAGTATTTGTATTGAGTAATCCTTGTTTCACAGTGATAAAGTCAAAGTTTGAGGTTGTTTGTCTTCATAGTAGCTACACATAAAATAATGTGTTTATTATTCATCAGTACTTGCATGCCTAGGTATTGTTAATGTGTGCATTACAAAATTGAAACAACTGAATTGTCTTCCTCTATGCTCAGTAAAGCTGTCTATAAATGAACATATATAATTTGCTCAAGAGTGACTCCTTAAGCCATCTTTTAAATCTCTTTATCAAAGATCAGACCAGGAGATCTGAGGAGACAACTATGCATATGAGTTTAGCTTATATTCATGTACTCATGGGAGCAGTGATTTAAATAGAAAAGGGGGCTTAATGTCAATGTAAGGCATCCTTGGAAGTGTTTGAGTTACACTTGACCATAGTCTCAAACAATGAGATTGTCCCTAGTCTTGGAATGCTCAGTCTGCTGTCCCTCACACTAGTCTTAAAAATTAGAGAGTATCTGATGTGGTGCTTTTGTGAGGCAAACAATTGTTGTTGTCTGCCCTCTTGGGAAGACTTTAAGTACATTTTCTATTCCAGCCTTGAGAGGAATAAATAATATACCAAACAGTGGCAGTTCCAAGCATGTATATAAGGGACAGATAAAATGCTTGTGCTTAATTGTGGTCTGTTGTGTGGATAAATATGAACTTGTTCCCAGTACCAGATAAAGTACAAGACTGCTTTGCCTTGAAGGATACCAAAGGAAGATATATTGGAGCTATTGTCTGTGTGCTAAGAGCTCCAAAAGAGGGGTGGGACAAAACACTATGGGCCATATTCACAAAAGTATACTCATACTTTTGTGTAACTTTACATTTGCTCTGGTATTCACAAAGACAGGGAGATGATATAATGTTTATAACTGCAGAGACTCTGCAGTCGGTGTAGAGATAGGAAATGCCTATCTTTTTATGTGCGCTGACAGCAGCAGATGGTGTACCCATGTTTTTCAAATGCCTGAAATTGGTGTCATATTGGTGCAATGTGGGTAAGGCATTGAGTGGAATTTTCAAGTTTGAGATTGAGGTAAGCCTTACTCTAATCTTTTTCAGAACAGTGGAAATGGTCCCGGATGGGAGAGCGATAAAGCGAGATGACGAAAAACTGACCTTTTATCTGATGCTTTTAGCAAGAAGAGAGATTTATAAAATGTGGATAAGAGTTGAACCCCAACTATCGCTGATTGAATTGTCTCTGTTAGACATATTTATGCATAAGCTGTGGCAAGGTGTGAAGTGAGTGGGACTGACTTATGATCACCATTTGAGAACTGGAGAATGAGCAGAGCAAGTTGGTCCAATGATTACACCCTGGCGCATTTCTCCAATACAGGGTCAAAAGACAGTGTATGAATAAATGACCATGAAGAGATGGATACAGTAAAGGTCAGTGTGTAAAATCGGTGGACACATCTGTGGTGTATATGAGGACAAAAAAACAACAAAAAAAACAATAAGTAATAGACCTAAACTGCAGCACTATTAAATCTATTTCAAGGCAGTAAGGCGGGGAGACTTAAAACAGTACTAAAGCAATCATAGGACACGTACGCTTTTCCATGAGTGGACACAGTAAAATAAAGCACATGCATATGATAATGCATTGTGACACTGTCTGATGCACATACTCATAAATGCAGTAGCTGGTAGCTTTTTTATAAGCACAAAAAATGAAAGCCTTTTGCCAAGTTCCAGCTGTATTTGTACAATGCGGCATATGGGGGACCTAGAGTGTTACCAAAGGAACCAATACAAAAACACCCAATACAGAATAACTCAGATGTTGGCACAACAGCAGCTACACTCAGACTGCTTTGCAAGAATGAGGAACAGTTATTGAATCACAAATGAGTTTCCAAAATGCATTTTTTATAGTAAAATATTCTGTGTAAATATGTCTGGCATGCTTTCAAATTGACAATGATTACTAAATAGAACTCCGAAAATCTCTTATTTTAAAGCCACACCATTGCGATAGGGAGTAACATGTAACCTTGTTACACTTGGATTATCCTGGCAGTAGGAGCATAAATTGTCTTCACAGATATGCTATTATTAAAGAATGAGTTTCAACTATTTCTTGGCAACGTTGCCACTCTATCCTTACAGTGGTTTTCCCTCAAAAGTGTTTTGTCAGTCTTAGGACTCTGTGCACTTTACCACTGCTAACCAGTACTAATGTGCTTGTGCTCGTTCCCCTAAACATGGTTTGGTTTGCTTATACCTGATTTGCATATTTAATATACATATAAGTCCCTTTTAGAATGGAATACCATATATCCAGGGCCTATAAATGAAGTGCTACTTGTGGGACTGCAGCACTTATTCTGCCACCCAGTTAAGTAGCACTTTAGACATGTCCCAGGCCTGTCATTGTAGTCTGAGTGCAGTTTTAAACTGCCAATTCGACTTGGCAATATAATTACTTGCCAAGCCTTAAACTCCCCTTTTATTTCATAAAGGTCACGCCCACGGTAGGCCCAAGGTATCTCACAGGGCAGGGTGAATTGTAATTAAAATGTTGAACATGTATTTTTAAGTTTTACATGCCAATCTACTGTGTGTGAGACCTGCCTATCCCACAGGTAACATTGTTCTTTTTAAATTTCTTCCACAGTCACACAAATAGAGGGATTAGGTGAGCCTGAATGGACCATCTGCTGGCATGATGGGGGCAGAGCTGAGCACAGACCCACTTGCAAATGAATAGGCTGTGCTCTGCCTTCACACAAGGACTTATAACCTCCACATTGTCACTGCTGCCAGCTTGTAGCCAGGGTAGGGGTGTTAGGAAATCCAACGCACATCAAAAAACCTTTCTAGAAGCTTCTCCTACCTTGCAGATGAAGGGCACCAGCTATAAAAAAAGGACCCTCAGACTCACTCACTTCACTTTCTGGACCTGCAGAAAGACTCTCAGAGGACTCCATGCTGCTGTGACCTGCTGTGCACTCTGTAAGATTGCTTTACTCTAGCCTTCCTTGACCCTCAGAGGCCAGCCCTGGTGTGTGAGCCTTGCATCTTCACTTGAAACCAGGACTACCAGATTGACTTCCAAGGGTTAGTTTGCTGGCCTCCTGTTCAGAGCCACAGCAAAACAAAAGGCTCCTATCATCTTGAACCCACACTAGGACCCAGCCAGGGCTCCCAAGTAGTGTCCTACCAGCTCTGGACACTTTGTTATGGGGCTACAAGTACCCAGATGACCTAAATCTGCTCTGAGACCCGAGAGAAGACCGGGACTTGCCAGCTCATCTATCTGCCTGAGGTGCATCGCTGTTCGGATTGACTGTGCAGCTTCTCCAGCAATGTTGTTCTCCGAAGCAGCAAACCATCCTCAATGGTCCTTTGCAAAAAGGGTACCCGGGCCCCATAAAATTTCTTTGGCTACAGACTCTGGTTTCGTACCCCTGGAGATATTTGTCTTCCAAAAAAGAGGCTTAGGGCCAGATGTACGACCCTTCCATTTTGCGACTTGCAAATTGCGTTGTTTTGCACCTCGCAATTTGTGACTCTCAAAATGGAATTTACAACAGTGTCTCAGACACTGTTTTGCGATTCCCAATGGGGTCGCAAATGACCTGCCTCATTAATATTCATGAGGCAGGTCACAATTTGGGACCCCATTGGGAATGGCCAGCACTCACAGGGATGGATGCCTGCTGAGGTCAGCAGACCACCATGTCTGTGACTGCTTTTTAAATAATTGATAATCACAATGTGGTAACCCAGTTATGTGCAGAACCTGGGGATAGGTACGGTATATGAGCAGTGGTTCTGCCACAGCAAAAATCAATATCTTTCTTACATTAGTCATCAAAGAGGTAGGACTGCAATTAATGATTCTATGAGTCACAACACTATTTAAATAAACCAAAAAATACAAAGCACACAACTAAATTGACCAGCGTTAATATATTGAAAAAATCATTGTTTGACAAACAATAGATATTACAGAATCTGACATACATCCAATATACACAACAAACAAAAATAATTTATACAATGGTGACAAAAAATGAAAAGAGACCAAAGTGGTTTTTACATGTATCAACAATACAAACTATACACAACAAATACAACACATAGACCAAAAATGAATTGTGTAGCTTTGTGTTTAACAATGAAAAAGCCCTATCAAGACCTGTAATTATCTTTCATTTTCAAAAAGGTCTAGTTGGGCAACAACGTATATTCTCGAACATCGACGTTTTGACCCCTATAAACGTGTGTGTATGCAAAACATCACCATGGGACCTTCATCGGGACAATGGAACAGTTGTGTATTGCCTTCTAGGAAAAAGCAGCTAGCCTTGTTGATTTAACCTCTACATTCATTATCCGAGGCCCATAGACGCAGAAGATTCATAAAATAAGGAGTGGTCCTCACCCTTAAAAAACTGTTCTGTTGACCTCAAAAATCAGTTTGAAGGCTTCCAAATATTATTGTTGCGACAAACTAACACAGGGCCAAGGGCACACATGCACACTTTAAATCTCCGACGTCACACGCTCTGAGACAAATGACAAGGCATCTTAAACCATGGTAGGTGCGCTTGTAATCATCCCAGCTAGCGGGGCCAACGGCCTCTCCGTGCATACAAAATCAATGGTCAGGAGTAAATTCGTACCCTTGAGTTCTCCGGCGTTATCTCACTCGGAGTACACTGACGAAGCACTTCCACTGTCTGTGGAGCGCTCGCAGTGAAATAGACTCAGCCCAGCCCAGTTTTTAAAAAAAAATGCAGCTCATTTTCCTTAAAGGAGAACGTGATGCATTTAAAAAAGAAAAATGAAACGTTTCTGTTTCATTTTTTTTAAGCGTAGGCAGCGGTCTGTGGGACCACTGCCTGCTTTTAAAAATATTTTTGCTGTCAGTCACAAAGGAGAAGGGGTCCCCTAGGGACCCCTTCCCATTTGCGAGTGGCTTACCACCTTTTTGAAATGGGTGGTAAACTGCGAGTGTTTTGCGACCGCAATTTAGGTTGCAAAACGATTGCACATTGAAGTGCGACTAGCTATTAGGAAGGGACGACCCTGGCACGCCTCTTCCTAATAGCGAGTCGCAAACCCTATTTTGCGAGTCGGTAATAGGTTACTGACTTGCAAGTTTATGTTTGTACATAGGGCAGACCTATTTTGTGGTCCCAAACAGGCCAATTTCCTGTTTGCGACTGCAAAAAACAGTTGTACATCTGGCCCTTAGTCGGAACATAGAAATCTTCACCACTGCTTTGACCCAAGGCTCCAGGATGACTACGCTCCCTACTTGTACACCACGTGCAGCCTTGACCTGCTGACCTTTACCTTCTCATAACATTTTGTCTCAAAATGTCTTCTAATCCGAAGGTAAGCACTGACCAGGCCCAATCCACTTCTTATATCTGAATCATGCTCCATTGGGGTCAGCCATATTTTTTTACTTTGACATGGTCTCTTATGATTAGATGTCTGTGTTTTGCACTTTGATCTTTTAGGTGCTAGTAAAAACTTTAAGAAACTCATAACTCTGGTTTTTCAGACTGAAATAATTTATTAAAATTTACTTTATTTTCCAAATTGGTGTAGGATCTTCCTTGTGTTGTGTTTCACGTTATTGCTGTTTATTTGCCCCTAAGTTTGCAGTATGTTTTCTAGTACTACAAAACATACTATAAAGTGCAGTTTGTGAATCAGGCCCCAGTGTCTGGAGGATGAAGTATACTGTATTGATAGTTATGAAGAAGTAATGTATACTGTATTAACATAGTATTGCTATGATGCAGTGATATATTGTAGTTACAATGCAGTCGAGGGGGGATGTGGTGCAGCAGCCAGAGCTGATGACTCGGGAGCTGGGAATCCGGATTCGACACTCGGCATCGACACAACATCCTCCGATTCTGGACAAATCACTTAATCTCCCCATGGACATCGCCTGGATACCTTCAAGGAGGATAAACTGCGATATATATAAATCTGCAAACTTTAACTATATTGTAGCTATAATGCTGTATAGTTGAGTGTTAGTGACACTATAATGTATTGGGTAATGCTGGTGATATGAAGTATTGTGTAGTTGGGCATTGTCCTTTGAATACAAAGCAGTATGATGTTTTAGTGTCCAGAGGGTGAGAGCGATTAGTGCTCAAGGGATGCTGAAAAGTGTATGTGTTAGTGTCAATAGGATGTAGTGAATTGTGGTTGGTTATTTGGTATAATATGTAGTACAGAAAGGCAGCATTGCATCTCAAGGATGTAATGCATTTTGGAGAGTTAGAGTGCTGCAAGGTAGGGTAGATTTCTGCCACTATTTTGCAGTGCACTATAGCAAATTTAAGTATTAGTATTTAAGTGTTGGGGTAAATATGTACTAAACATTTGTGCCATCATTAGTCATTCATGAGCATTGTGCATCCACCACTCCTTCACACACTTGTCACATTTGCCAGAAAGCATCACAGAGAGAACAACTCATGAGAAGGGAAGATATATGAAAGAGACAGATAGCGAACACCGCAGTTGTGCTGCTAGAACCCTACTTTCATTGTGAAATGCTTCCACAATCTGGCTATGTGTGGTGTGCATTTTTTGATATAGAGTCTATAAGGTCTAAACAACAGGGTACCAGCATAGATCCAGGTTAATTTTGAATATTTCACTACAAAATCACACTCATAGTGCTGTATAATTACTTTATTTAAAAGCAATCACAGACATGGTGGGCTGCTGACCTCAGCAGACCACCATTCCTGTGAATCAGGCCCTAAGCCTCAGAAACAACAAAAGAGCTCTAGATCAGGTGTGGCTTTCAAATGTAGCTACACCGGAGGTCCACAAGGACAAAATCATGACAATAAGTGATCATATGTTACACTGTGGCGTGGAATGTAGGCATGGTAAAGTGCAGGGTAGTTGGATTGAGTCCTTAGGATGCAGTACAATGTAGTGGATTAGTGCCCAAATGAAACAGCATAATGTAATGGGTAGAGTCCCTGTGGTCAGAGCAATGTGATGTGTTTCAGAGTTAGTGTCCTCTGGAATATGATGCAATATAATGGGTTGGCATCTCTTGTATATAGTTCAGTGTTGTAAGTTAGTCTTGCTTTCCAAGCAATACAGTAAGTTCATTTCCCCATGATGCAGTGCAGAGTAGCATAGTGATTTAGGGGCCAGATGTACAAAAGCTTTTTTCATTTCTTAATGGGCTGAATTTTTGGCTCGTTAAGAAATGCGAAACAGTCTTTTCATATGTACAAAGGCAAAAATCTGGGATTGCTACTCCAGTAGAAATCGCAAATTGTGACCACGATTTGGGAAACGCAAATAGGGATAACCTATTTGCAATTCCTAAAGCACATGTACAAAGTATTTCCTAAATGCAAATTTGGCTTTTAGGAAATTCTATTACCATCAACTCCAAGTAGATGGTAACCATGTGCACAATTAAAAAATGTACATGTGCACTTACATGTGCACTACGAATATTGGGGTGCCTCCAGGGGAAGGGGGCCATAAGCCCAAAGGCACCCTTAGCTTTTGATTTCCTAAATTGCGAATTCCTATTAGGAAATCACAATTTAGGAAATTACCACAAATTCCCTATTTCGCCCATGGGTGGGAATGCAATAGCATTTCCTATTTGAATATTCTAATAGAAATACCTACTCTGTAGGAATCGCTATTAGGAAATCGCAAATTTTGTGCATACCATTTTCCATTTCCTAAATATACCTTCCTATGTAAACGCTATTTATGAAATGCAAAATAAGAATTTCGTACATCTGGCTCTTAATGCCTCTATAATGAATTGCTGGGTCACATGTGAAAGGAAAGGAATCATTGCAGTAGGATGGCTAGTTTTCTTAGGATGCAGGAGAATGTGGGTGACAGCATCTTGGGTGCATGCTGATGCATATCGCTTCTGGAATTCTGAGGTAAATTTGTTTAGGTAAGTTTGTTCTACTAAGACTTAAAGTAGCGTGATAATTTTGATATCGCCACTGGCCCTATTGAGGTCTCTGAGCCTTCATACAAGCCACGGCCATGGAAGCTACTCTGACATTGGAATTTTGCTTAGTGGCCACCATGTGTCCTGGCAGTTCCAAACTGAAAAAAGTACATTAGACCTTACATTCTAAATAAGTTGGAGAGTCTGATGCACCTACACCATCAACCTCAAATTTGTCAGTGTTGCACCTGCAGAACCAGATGGAGATCACTGGAGAAATAATGGTCAACCCAAAACATAATGGAGTGGGTGGATTGTCATTTTGGTAGACAGGGTACTCCACGACATTTGTGGTAGAGACGTACCCAGTTCACCAAACACAAAATCAAGATCTAAGTGTTCTAAAGTTGGACTGTAGTTTGGAATGAGGGTGTTAGTTCACAAAGGACATAGCGTTTTGAGGTGTGATACAAAGCATTATGGTTAATCAGCACTGTAGTGCGCAGGTAATGCTCATAGAGTGAAGCTCAGCTTGCTGTTTTCTTACTTTATTATGCAGCACAGTGTTGTGCATTGATGTGCCTAGGACATAATAAAGAATGGTGGACTAGTGTCCTAAGAGCTTACAGTGCAGTGTGTTTGGTCAATGCACTATAAAGCACTTCCGTTTTGGGGGATTGGTGTACATTATGATGCAATGTGATAGAGTTTTTACTCAACTGTCACAATTCATTGTGGTAAGTTTAGAGCTGGAAGAGCAAAGTAAAATATGGTTGGTTAGTGTTCCAAGAATAAAGTCAGTTTGTGTAGTTAGTTTTCCTCTGATGCTATGCTGTGCTGGGTTAATGTCCTTATGATGTAGATTTTTATCATAATTCACAAGTTACATAAAGTTGCCATGTTTTGAAAATGAGCAACTTTGGAATCCAAGTGAAATGAAATAGTCTTGAGATTTGAAACACCAATGGTAAATATCAGTATATATCACACATGCTGCTCAGTAACCAGCTAATGTCACAGGATCTGATTTGGTCGGTAATGTTTAAGGCATGGACCTAGGATACTTAACATCTAATCTCCATGTTACAATTTGACCTAAATATGCTGAAAATAAACTCCATATTTTAAAGCTGGATATGGCCCACAACACAATTTCTTGGAAGTGCAACCCCATGACCTTGCCATCAGAGTCACTGCCACTAGTGGACTACATGAAAACGTGGAACCAGTAAATACAGTTTTTAATAACAGCTTCCAATTTGTCAAACTGTTGTCTTGTGCAGTCACTTTTCAAACTTATTCCTTAGACAAAACTGTGAGCTTTTAAAATCAATATGATAACTGCAAGTAAGTGTGTGGTTTAAAAAATGGACAGACTGTTCCTTGGGGGAGGAGAAAGTGTCTATTCTCATAGTATATTCACCAAAATGCAATATGGTGGCAAATGTGTAGCCTTTTTAGCAAGTAGCAGTTGAAGTCTTGTGTCTACTTCTTTAAGTAATTGTTTAATCCTGGGCAAATGATGCTCTCCTTGTGCCTCTGTCCACTGATCTAACAATATGTATACATATGTGGCAGAAGTGTTTGGAAGGTCTATAAAGAGGCATTGAGTGTCAAGACCAGTAGAGTTGTCTATGTGACTCCCAAAACTTTGTGCTGATATTCAATGTGTGTATGAAATTCAGTGAGGTCTTTGTTAGCAAAGGGTTGCAATTAGTTCTTTATAAGTGATGACATAGGGTAGACGGTATGCGTGAGGGTTCTCCCATTAAAGTTACAAAGGATGATAAACTATAACCATATGTGGTGTTAGCTCTTGTGTTTCACTGTAATACTGCTGTCTTTCTGCTGTACCTTACATGGTAAATTAGTTAATAACAAATTGAATCTACTTTCTGCAAAAGGGTTGATAGTAAAATTAATACTCTTTAAGAATTGGATGGAAGTGCTGATTTTTGGGAACAACAACGGGAGACATCGTTTACAACGCACGTGTTACAACGTGTGCCATTACAATGCAATTTTTACAACACAAAATCCATTACAAAGCATTCCCCAAAGTAACGCCCCGGCGGAGTTAGAATAGTAATTTGCGTTGTAATGGATTATTCATTGTAATGGTTTGCTTTGTAAAAAATGCGCTGTAATGGCATGTATTGTAAATGCGTGCATTGTAGTGTGTCCTATTCACAACAGCTCTCGTGCCAGACAAGAGACTTACCATTTACCAGGTAAGTCTCTTGTCTGGCATGGCCTGCTTTGAAATGCGACAGAGGGACCAAAATTGCCCCACTTTGTTCAAGTTCCAAGTTCTTCATGACCAAGGAAAGAAGTGCTCTGCAGAGTGCTTGAAAAGCTGTTGTGTGCCCGGGGCTGGTATGTGCATGACAGTCAATCTCGCAGAGGTGACAGTCATCACCTGAAGTGTGCTCTTCTTGCTGGGGGACATGATGGATTGCCTACCACCTAGAAGCTTGGCTACCTGTCTTCTCAGAGATGAAAGGAGAGAGACTGTCCAGTTAGAGAAGCCTAGCATGAGAAAAAAACAGAAGGGAACATAGTCAGGAGGTGATCCGTGTCATGAAGGGTCTCTCAGTTTCCCTCAGCAGTTCCCATAGAGAACTGAGGCAAGACATTCAAATAAACAGCAGCATCTTCTCGCATCAATGCCATATGCTATGAGACTGGTGCACCACTTCCTGATGCTGTGGCTTTAGTAGAAGAGGAGCCATTGTCACCACCAATGTGAATGCCGTGATCCATCCTGGGAAGTCTCAACAGCTGAAGATGTACAATCACTTGAGGTCTGGGCAGGGAGCTGCAACTTCTGAACTTGAATTCAAAAGCCTTTAAAAAAGAGAAGGAAAGAGGCAGTTGGTAAAACAGGAACAGTTTGTTTAATTAAATATTACGGCCAAGAGAACAGTTATAGGCACAAGGTCTGAGGACTGTCTCAATTTACAATCAGCATGTGTCCTTCTTTTATACAAAACATGATGAGTTAAAAAAACTTCCAGTGTATCATATATGGTGAGAAATGTTGGTTGCTGCATTTAAAATTGTAAACCAATTGTCTAATGGTTACCACAGGTTGGTCTCCACCTCGTGCGGACACAATGTGACCAGTGGATAACACATGTTGATGTCTTGTCAGGGAAGCGCGTGATCACTGCGTGTGCTGCTTCCTCATTGGCTCTGTGTTCCTAACTCATGTGGCATCTGACTTTTTATGTTTTTTTAAAAACATGCATATCCCTACCGGTCATGTGTGCTTTATCGGGGCAATCTCACTTGACCCTTGTAATGTTGCTGCACCTATCCATGGGATTGATCAAGAGTTTCCTGCCCGAGCATTTGACTGACAGCAACACACCCTCCCCCCTGTGACCTATCAATCAGCAATCCCGGGCCTTGGTATACATATTTGTGAGTCGCGGTTGATGTGGAGTTCACAACGGGCAATTCTGTTAATAAGTACAAGATTTAATTTTCATCAATTAATGGATCGATTTCCATGTTAACAGAACCAAGCACCCTTTTGCTTCCCTTCTGAAAGGCTGCACCTGTGTAAGATGAGCACTATCTACACAGCACTATCGACACAGGCCTGCCACTCTAATCCATGCCCAGAAGTCCTGTGAATGCCCAATTTGTTTCTGAGTGTACAAAAATGGTATTAATGAACACAATAAAAGATAAAAATTTTAAGAAGTGTTGATTTTTACTTTTGAAGATTATCTGATTAATAACAGGTGATGATATAGCTGGATATATATATATATATAGCTGGATACATTAATTTCCTATAAACTTTTTGATACTTTCAAAGTCCTTCCCCTTGAATATGCTGTGCACATAGTCAATGAAGCAATCAATCACTCAACTCAGATTTGTAGAGCATGGCTAATCACCTGTGAGGTATACAGGTGCTGGTTTCTTGCTGGGACCAGTCAAAGAGCCAGGTCTCAAGTCCTTTTCTGATTTCTTAGAGCAGATGTTTTTCAGAGTGCAGGGGGAGGTCATTCTAGTACTTGGGGCGATGTTGGAGAAGGAGCATACTCCACTGTTGCTTCAGCGGATGCGGGGAGTGTGAGAGAGGGAGGCAGAGTGCAGGTGTTTGTAGGTTTCTACCAACGAGACCTCTTCATTTTGGCATCCACCACACTGCCATACGATCGGCGCACCCGCCTTCACGTCTCGACCACCGAGTCACTTTGGCTCCAGAATTTTCTTAAGGGCTCATCCGCCTCCCCTTCCCGACCACCAGGACACGGTTGGTTTCTTGGAGCTGACATTCTGGGCGCTTCCGCCCTTGTTCGTTCTACTGTATTTACACCTCTGGGTCATATCCCTGCCCAGGGCTTGACCTCCCCTCATGATTTTCGCACCGGCTTCTCCGGTCTACTGGCTCTGCGGAACCCCATTCCCTGTTCCTCATCTTACTGACTCTCGATCCGCTACTGTCAATACAGCCCTGATGAGTCACGGGAGCATTCCCGTATGACGAAACACGTGTCGGCTGGTTGCTTTCTTTTGGTCATTGCCTCATTAAATAACTTTCAACATTTTCTCTGGTGTTGACTCAACAATTTGAAACTCATATAAGACTTCTGGTTCTATTACACTTTCAATACGTGTGCCCAGGACTTTGTTCTCAATGGTATTAATGAACACAATAAAAGATAAAAATTTTAAGAAGTGTTGATTTTTACTTTTGAAGATTATCTGATTAATAACAGGTGATGATATAGCTGGATATATATATATATATAGCTGGATACATTAATTTCCTATAAACTTTTTGATACTTTCAAAGTCCTTCCCCTTGAATATGCTGTGCACATAGTCAATGAAGCAATCAATCACTAAACTCAGATTTGTAGAGCATGGCTAATCACCTGTGAGGTATACAGGTGCTGGTTTCTTGCTGGGACCAGTCAAAGAGCCAGGTCTCAAGTCCTTTTCTGATTTCTTAGAGCAGATGTTTTTCAGAGTGCAGGGGGAGGTCGTTCTAGTACTTGGGGCGATGTTGGAGAAGGAGCATACTCCACTGTTGCTTCAGCGGATGCGGGGAGTGTGAGAGAGGGAGGCAGAGTGCAGGTGTTTGTAGGTTTGGTGGAAGTTCAGGCATTGGCTGATGTATGCTGGTCCTTGGTCATGGAGGGCCTGGTAGACATGTGTCAGCACCTTGAATAGGCATATTTTCTGGATTGGGTGCCAGTGGAGCTTCCTGAGATGGTAGGTGATGTGAGTCTGTTCGGGGAGGTCAAGGATGAGTTTGGCAACTGAGTTCTTTATCGTCTGGAGTCTCTTCGGGAGTTAGGTGCTGAGTCCTGTGTAGAGCATGTTGCCATAGTCCATTCAACTGGTGAATTGGTCTTGAGCAACGACTTTCCTGGTGTTGAAGGGGAGCCATTTGAAGATCTTTGAAGCATGCAGAGGGTGTGGAAGCAAATGGAGGAGATTGCGTTGGACTGGCATTTCATCGTGAGTTTGCTGTCCAGGATGATGCAGAGGTTGTGGTGGTCTCTTGGTGTGGGTCCACGTTTTGAGGGCCACCAGGTGTCATTACACGAGAGCTGTTGTGAATAGGACACATTACAACGCACCCATTTAGAATGCATGCCATTACAACAAATTTTTTACAAAGCAAACATTTACAATGAATAATCCATTACAACGCGAATTACTATTCTAACTCCGCCGGGGCGTTACTTTGGGGAATGCGTTGTAATGGATTTTGTGTTGTAAAAGATGTGTTGTAATGGCACACGTTGTAACACGTGCGTTGTAAACGATGTCTCCCGTTGTTGTTCCCAAAAATCAGCACTTCCTCCTAATTCTTAAAGAGTATTCATTTTACAATTAACCCTTTTGCAGAACGTAGTTTCAATTTGTTATTAACTAATATTGACTGCCATAATAAGGGAAAGGTTGCTGGGAAATGAGGGAGAAGTTTAATCAGTCACTGTGAGTTATGCAAGCAATGTGATTGTTTTAGGACCAGGCTACGTTGTCACCTACTGAATTATTTATATGTATGTATTGAGTCTGAGCCAAGGCAAGGGTATTGTTTGTCAGATAGTACCACTTTCTGTTGTTGAGGGCTTTCTGTTTTATGGCTAAATTGAAGGATTCTTGACTACTGCATGGTATTGCTCAAGGTATTATTAGAGTATTTACCCTTGCTGCTCCCTCACAGATTAGAGGATGATGGAACTGTATTCACAAGTTTTACTCCATATATCTTACACTGTCCTACCACACTCCATGCTTGTGTGCTCCTTTTAATTGTTGTAACATGATTGGCTACACAATACCTAATACTTTTCATGTAGGTCAGACTATAAACCCACAACCTACCATCCAAAAATGACAACCAAGAAGATGGTACATGTCTGAAAAAGCAAATGTCTCTCTCCTAAAACCCTCTACTTCACTACATGCTTATGCACAACCACATTTGTGCTATGGAATGATTTAAGCACCTTTCTGAACCTCACACATGATACCCAATGTTTCACATGTAGTCCACACAGTAACAACAATGCCCAACAAAGACGGTTGCTTTTTAGCTGAGGACCCAGAATTACTAATAAAAGGCAAGAAGCACTATATAAATCTTGCAGTACAAAGTAGAGCAAACCTGGGGAAGTGCTCCTTTCTTATATTGTCTAACTTCTTCTAGATTCACAACCTGGGATTGAAAGATTAGATCATTATGGATTTGTCAAAATGTTTTTGTTGAATTTAGGCTAGAGTGGCAGCTTTCTTCTCATCCACCAACTATAACTGGCTTTAGGGAGGAGGGCTTAGGAAGCTGTAAGTGCAGTCTAGCATGTCAACCATAGACACAAACAGCCTGTTTTGGGAGGGCCACAAACTAGTGCTAAATGCACCCGGGCTCAAATGTACCTCACCATTCACCCAGTATCTGAAAAAACACACACACACTGAGCTTCCATACAAGACAAAAATGCCATGCCATAGTTTGAGATCTGTACATCTAATAGGCAATATCCCCACAGGGACACAGGTGTACATCCTAGTGTCTATGCAATATTAATCTGCTGCTATGAGAACCTGGGTTGATGGGCTAGTAGCCATTTGGGTCTGAGCCCTTCTAAACAAAAAGGCAAAAGGATGGAACACTGGTAGAGGACACACATGACTCTTCAGTTCACTGGAGGAAAACCAGGAAAAGCCAGAAAGACTGACCTGGTAGGAAGGTATAGCATTTGCAAGCAATGGGTGGGCTTTCCTCCTAATAATTTAGTTAAACTGTTCGGCTCTTGAGAGTGCAATAAAATAAGCAATGAAATAATATCTCTCTGTTACATCCTAAACACCAGCCTCCCTTGATGATTATTCATTTCAAATGTTTTTGTAAGTTTTTCTAGTACATTCTTTGTTAATACCACAAACTGCACTTCAATATCAAAGAGAAGGAACAATAATGTCATTGTCTATCTATGGGACACACAAAGTGTCCTGATGAAATAGTGCATGCATCTTACTTAAATGCATAAATATAAGAGGTGCTGAAGCTCAACCAATGTGCATGTGCATTGCTATACCTGTTGACTCTGTATTCAAGGGAACAGGGTGTATGAAATCAGTGCTGCTTTATTTTTTAAAGTAACTATAAATGTTTACTGAGAGGATGATCAATATCCACAATTACAGAACACAAACTAAATCAATAGGTCTGTAAAGGTACAGTGGTTGCTTTTTAAGAATCACATATTTGGATTATGCAGGATATATCCTTTATCCACTGTCCCAGTCACTTTTTGTTAATAGGAAGTAGACTTGAATGACAATGTCATCACCAACAACGCAGTCATTTATTCATGTTTAATACTTACTTGTCAAACATAGCTGTGAAAGCACCTGACAAAAACATTAGCTAACATTTTGCTAGAAAAAAAGATTATATATTTTTGAAAGATATTTTGTTTATCTTCCTATTGTAATAACAATGAAATGAAGCCTCTCAATGATACTGCATTGGTGACTTGCATAACAGAACATATGCAATTGTCTAATTTGATAAGATCATCATAAATTTAAGAATGGCATAATGTCACATGAATGCAACTTTTCCAGTTCTGGCCTTTGCTTTTCCAAATTATTGTTCACATGTTTTAGTCTAATTTGTTCAATTGAAATGAAACAGAATTTATTATTTCAAAATGCACTGAGTTGCTGCAGAAAAAGAGATATTCTGATAATACTAATTCTTTTGGTAATTCTGTATCTAGCCCTGGTACATATTCATAACTTTTTATAGTTGTAGAGGAACAAGTAGCTCCACCTACTTTTGCAAAGGTTCAAATCATTTTACAATCAGCCATGCAAAGAAACTTAAAGGGGCAGGAGCATTGGTGGAGCAAAAGACAGTTACATAAAGGGTCTACCAAGTCGATGTGTCTAGACCCATTGTGTAATTGAGAATCATGACTGTCAAAATAACTTGGAAACATTCGAACATTTGGGAGCATTAGATCTATCATCTAGCACTTAGGGTGCAAAGTGCATTAAGCCTGTTTTAACACTAAGGGTCTCATATGTCAAAATCACAGGGTTTATGACCACAAAATTATTTTTTACGATTGTAAAATTCATTTGACTTGTAAAAAGACATTTGTGATTCTTTCTGAATTGCAAATAGGAGGGGTTGTGAAAGGGACACCATCCCTTCTATTTCTGATTCTGAAAGGATATATATTGATAGTTCATGACTCCAATTGCAGTTGCAAACCACTGACGAGCTATCGACCCTCTAGTTGACTCTCAAGTTGTGATTAAAGTGATTTGCTAAGGGGAAGGGTGCCCTTACAACTCCTTTCCCTTTGGTAATAGTGCTCAGAGCATCGGGGGAGTGGACAGTGGTTAAAAAGACCACTGCTTTCTCCGCCTGAAAGCTTACAAAATAGAAGACTTTTTTTAAACAGAACTTGCTCCTTAAGGAACACAGGTGACTTTAAAAAGGTTTTAAGTAATGGAATGCAGGCATAGGAATGATTGATGTGCTGTCCCTTGAAGGCTACTGTCCCTGTAATTACAACATATTACATACAATAAAAAATTGGCACCAGCCTAATGAATATCAATCAGGCAGGTGATCTTTAACCCCTTGTGATTCAGTATTTTGTGAACCTACCTAATAATACATAGCTCAGTTTGCAAAATTCTATTACATTCACAAAAAGTCTGTGTGCAATTTGCGACCATTTTTTGAAAATGGAATAATAATACAGGAGGACTCCCATAATGAGATGGATGACATTTGTATTCACTCCTTATTTGCATTTATGTTTGGTGATAAGTGCCAGTTGAAATCTGCATAAGGTACAATAATATGAAATCTAATCTGCTTAGCCAGCAGGCAGGTAGATAGTACCAATAAGGCAAAGTTCATCAATATTTCAATCAGATTATGTTCAGAATGATGGATGCTGAAGAACGTCTCTTCTTAGGAGTTGTTGAAAACAGGAAATAATCAATATGTGGAAGTGAACCATAAACATAGGAAGTGTAGTCCCTACTTCCTAATGTTTAATAGTTGTCAGGGATCGATCAGTGTGTAGCTGATTAAAACATCCCCCATTCTTTGTCTGTCATTCATGTGTCTAAGGTCAGGTCTGTCTAAGTTCATATCAATGGTTGAATTCCAAGTCCACCTATCAATAACCTCTTCTTCCCAAAAGAAGGTGATGAAAAAGTATACTTTATGTCCAACCAGTGCATAGACAGAAGAGTTTTCTAGATTAAATTTTGCTTAAACAAAATGCTCCAATGTGTTAGACTAGGTTTGTAGTATTCTCACGGATACAGATTTTGGAGAAGTACCACAAAATTCCCTTTTCTTTGATTTTACCAAGGCTTCTGGTTAAGATTGGTGGACTGAGACCAACACACACAAATCACCTTACCAAATGTGTTTCCAGTATTAAAGCTGTAAGACATGTCAGCCTTAGGGTGGTCTTACCCTAAACATTTTACAGCACTCCTTTTTTTCTGAGTTAGATTTTGTTGGACTTAGGACTCTGTGCACTTTACTTCTGCCAACCACTGTTAAGTGCTTGTGCTCACCAATAAAACATGGTCAAACTGACTTACACCTGCTTGGCGTATTTAATTTACTTATGAGTCCCTTGTAAAGTCCTATACCATATAAACATTAATTGCTAGTAGTGAGCCCTCAACACTTATTGTGCCACCCACTTAAGTAGCCCTTCCAAACTTGTCTCAAGCCTGCCATTTGCAGCCTCTGGGGAATTTTAAACTGCCAATTTGAATTGGTAAAAAAAAAAACCTTATTCAAGCCTAAAACTTCTTTTTTAATACATATGTCACCATTAAGGTAGGCCCTTAACAAGTCATAGGGCAGGGTGCAGTATATTTAAAACATTGAACATATGCTTTTACGTTTTCCGGCCCTGGTAGGAACAAAAACCACAAATTTGTTTTTACCTACTGCAAGGCCTACCTCTCCCATAAGATAACATTAAGGTTACCTTATTACATTTAAGAAGTGATGATATTTGTGTGGGAGCAGGTAGAGATGTCATATTTGGTGAGTATGAATGTTCTGATATATAATTCACTTTAAATGTGAAGTCAGGTTTTAAGTCACAATTTTGAAAATACCACTTTTAGAAAGCTGGCATTTTCTTGTCCTAACCATTTGGTGCCTTCAGCCTGTTTCTTGGGTAACATGACTAGGTGTAGTTGACAGTTGACCTGTGTGTATTCCTGCCAGACAGCCACACAGTAGGGGGACTGGGTGTTGGCAGGGTGGGTCGTTTCTGCACAATGGAGGGATGAAGATGGGCAAAGCCCTTCTTGCACTTCAAAGACAATGGCTCACAATGCCTCTGCACACACACACAAAGAACTTCATACTAACTTTTGTGACACCAGACCCAGTGGAGCTTGGGCAAGGATGCAAAAAATCTCAGACACTTATGTGGGGGGGAACTTCAGATGTTTCTACCACTTCAAAGCTGGCACCAGGTATAAATATAGGACCCTCACACCTACTTATCAGTTGACTTCTGGACCTGCGGAGGAGTCTCAGAGGACTTCCCTGCTTCATGTGACCTGCTGTGTATTTCAGAGGACTGCCCGGCTGCACCAAGAGGACTGCCCTCTGTGCGGCGCCTGCCTTGTGCCCTCAGTCAGAGGACTGCCCTGCTGCTTGAGAACTGCTTTTCTGCATACAAGACTACCTGAGCGACTCAAAGAGCTAGTTAACTGCCCTCTTGTTTAGAGCCTTAGGGACAGAAAAGGCTCCAACCATTGTGAACCCATACCTGGACCCAGCCTGAGTGAGTCCAGACCCTGAAAGTAGTGCCCCTCTAGTCCTGGTCCTTCAGAACTGGTGATAAAGTTGCCCAAATAGCCCTAATCCAAAACTTGGCCAAAATGTACTTTAAGAACTGAGAGGAGACCATGATCTACCTGCTCGTCGATCCACCCAGGGTGCATCGCTGTCAGCCTTACTTCACTGTAGAACCCGCTGTGTTCTCGTCTGCAGCAGCAAATCAGTGGCTCTGGAAGGGTATCTGGCCCTGTACATCCCACATTGGCTACAGCCTTCAGCCTCATCCCTCTAGAGATTTTCAACTTTCAAAAAAGAGGCTAATTCCAAATGTGGAAATCTTCACTGTGATTTCACTCAGCGGCTCATCCGCGACAATGCTTCCTCTTTGGACACCACAGGCTGCCTTGCCCAACTGAACATTGCCTTCTCATAGATTTTTCTCTGAAATCTCATTTAAGTCCAAAGATAAGCGATGACTGGGCCAATCCACTTTGTGTATCTGAACTGCATTCCATTGTGGTCGGCCATAATGTTTGACTTTGCCCCAGACTCATGTGACTAAATGTTCGCGGTTGGCACTAGATTTCACAAACTTTCACTACTACTGATTGGATCTTTGTCATTTTTGTGTAAAATAATGTATTACCTTGTCCTTTATTTTTTCTAAATTGGTGTGTGGTTTTTCTTTTGTGGTGTTTTCTCTTTATTACTGTTTGAGTGCCTGCTAAATACTTTACACATTGCCTCTAAGTTAAGCCTGACTGGTTTTGTGCCAAGCTACGAGTGGGTTAAGCACAGGTTAATTTATTGACTGTTTGTAGTTCACCCTGACAAGGATTGTGGCATTTGCTTGAGAAGGGATCACACATCCCTCAACCAACAACCACATTTCTCACAAAAGCTACATCAGAGTGTTTGGCACCTGGAAAAATGTGGACCTCCTTTTTCATTATATGGTGTGTAAGGGCATTAACATTTAAGGGAAGAAAGGACAAATCTTTGGTGACTGCAATGGGCTTAATCAAATCCATACTACAAGCACTACACTGCCATATCAATAATCAGTATTATCAGATGAAGTGTGTTATCTATCACTGAATCACCAACTGGTTGCAGCATTCAGTGTCAGGTAGCCCCAGGGGTTTGAGGTTATTCAAAGCATATAAAGCAAAAGGGTCCCTACCAGTGGTGAAAAATCACACGTTAAACTAATGTTGGTGGTTAAAGAGCTAGCAATAAAGGAGGGGAAAGCAGTTTGTTCAATACCATGAAGTCACAACATAACATCAAGTACCCTCAGAGTAAGTTTACATAAGTTGTTTATTCACTTCCAATCTTTATAAAAGACAATGCCATAAAAACATTACATCAAAAATACACAATTTTAAGCAAATAATGGACATAAAAACATTTCATAAAAAATCCGTAATTATTAAAAAACAATTGTCGTACATAATATTAGACACGTAGTAATCATAAAAGCATTTCATAAAAAGTCCGTAATTTTAAGAGAACAATTATCATCGTCAGAATATTTCATAAAAAGTCCGTAATTTTAAGAAAACAGTTGTCGACGCAGCGTTTCGGTGAGTACGTAAGATAAACACCTTCTTCAGGACAGTTTTCTAAATAGCAAAAAGACATACAATGAATTAAAACGGATTAAAACAATGTGACTTCAAAATTTTTAGTATAACAATCACAATATCTGTATCGTTAAAAAAAAACCAGTATGCCTTATTTTATCTTCTGTTTAACCACCAACATAAGACAACAGAAAAAACTTATATAATGAATGGTGGCAATCTACCTAGCCACAAATAAATGGTGCTAGTGTTTGATTGAACTAACCCATCAACTGGATAAAATCGTTCTGGAATCAAAAATCTTAAAGAGGGTAAATGATGCTCTCCTCTTCAAACATAAATCTTTACAGAAACGAGAGAGAAGAAAGATAATTTTTAGTTTATGGAATCAGAGTACTACTTGTTATCCTATATAAGAGTACTACTATGCTTGCTCATAATGATACAAAATAGATGGCATACCTTGTATTACAAGATGTTTTTCTTATAGGTATGTATACTGGTGCCACCATCAATTGATTAAAATCAGGATGCTAGGAGACAAACCATAAATATTAAGTACCACATATGGTATCATACCCAGAGGTAATAAATATAAATATAAATATATAATCTTACCGATTGCCGAGGGATTAAATGTCTCAAACTTTTGTGGTATGCAAAAAGCACGCTACAATTTAGGCTGATTTGCCTATTTTTGGGGCGTCGTTACACAAATACGTGCAAAGCCACTGATCTGGCCTCTGTTGTCCCACCTGCAACAGGATATCACTTATTATAAATATATAAGTTATATCGACATCTAATGAACATTAGATGTATTTTATGTAATAATCAAGCCTTTATTAATTATAGTTTATAAACAACCTATAGTGGTAGTAACTATGCCCAAATGGACAAATATAGCGATCAATAGCGTAAAAAACGTAAAAAACGAGTCTTACTAGTTTGTTCTAATGTTATATTGTCAAAACAAGCTCATAGAGCCTAAATCTATAAAAAATAAATAAATAAATATTGCAACAGTAATTTAGGCAGTGTCATCGTTCCTGGTATAATCTATTTATTATGCCCGCGATAGTCAAACAACTGTTGTGCCTTGATTCGTACTAAAACTAACACAGTGTTGGGATCAGGCAAGGCCAACTTCACTAAATAACTCAATGTTTACACTTTAATACAGATCCGCACAATACGAAGGCAAACATTCGTTGCTACAGGTTAAAAACTGCATACCGAGTGGCCGCCTGCTTAACAACGCTATAGCTTAAACTACCGTTTGCGGCAGAAATACATGATTTCAACATTAATATATGTTGAAGAACCAAACACCAAAGGCCGCTAATACTAACACAGCGTGTGGACCAATGTTAACCCACTGAAAGGTTCTAATCTAAAAACTAAAAAGCGCCCTTCCGCTAAAATAATCTCGCACTAAGTACGGCACCTTACCTGATACAACAACCACGGCCTCCCTGCAGCCAGTATACAACATCCGGATCGGGTACACAAGATCTTCCGGCCGGAGCTGTTTAAATACGCCTCCATTTCCTTACGTATTAACGCGTCCATATCACGTGATAGGGGTGAAATAACCTTTACAAAGACGTTTTTTTAAAATATAAAACAACTTTATTCGTACTCATATAAAACCTCTAAAAAAAGACAACAAGGACCTCAGGCAATATGTCACATCCTTCCTGTCTCATCCGTATAAAAAATAAATGAATAAAAAAATGAATAAAAAATGTAAAGTATATAAAGAATTTCTCGTGGAGAGACCATACATCTGAAATATATGTATAATGTTATTCGTCCTACCTTTCGTAATAATTTCAATATTACAGTGTCTCTCTAATGCTAAGGCTTATATATCGATAAAGACAATTGTATGGACAAACATAGGCTCATGGAGGACGCGTAAAATGACGCTACTATTTCACAAGTTCTATAGTGTCGTTCTCACCTATATGGCTATCCACCTGCACCACAATACCTATCCGGTCGTAAAGTAACGTGCCTAGGTTAAATAATCACAGTAAAAATGGAATAGAACCGCCTTAAGATCTAAAAGGAATGCATAAAATGTTATCTCTACAAAGATGCCAACTAAGCAACAATATACGCTATAAAAAGATCCAAAATAGTGAATTTTAAAATTCTTTCTGCGAAAGGCTACCAGGCAACTCACTACGCTATGACGAGGGACCAGATCAAATAAGTCTCTCCCAATCCTCTTTACTGTTTAATCCCCTCCTCACAGTATTGAGACGGGACATATAGAATTGTTCCCGTTTCTTTCTTTTGGAGGTCATGTCCCCTCCTCTAGAGTTCATTTGGACTATCTCTAGCCCACACCACTTAAGCTCATCAATCTTATGCTGCTCTTTGTTCCAATGTTCTACGAGTGGTGCATTCTTCCATGGTTTCTCTGAGGACCAATTTAATAAAATAATTAATGGTACCTCAAAAAATATTTCAACTGTCACATTAGAGAATAGTGACGAGGAACAATGGAAAATACTTTGGAACCTCAAAAAGAAGGTTATTAGAACTGAATTACATGCTGATTTCCTTATTGAATACTGCAAGAAGGGCATCATACCCAGAGGGTTACAAGTTAATAATGAACCTGGCATTTTTATTAAACATCAGAAGTTTATTGAAAACTGGACGTTTATAGCTAATCGGTGTAGTCGTGATTGGATGCTGCTAATTATCGAAACAGCACATGAAGTCCTTATAATCGAAAAAAGAGAGATAGAAGAGTTAGAACAGAGGTTGAAAGACAATACAGCCCTCGAGGACGCGAAAAAGAAATTAGAGGAAATACAGGGGGACATCTTAGGCTATAAAGACTATTTAGTCAATAAGAAATCGAGTAAATTGAGGAAAGATGTCTCTAAATATAATCTTGAACATGTGTATCCTTATTTACAGAAAGATTTTTATGATAGACCAAGGGAAGATTTCTTAAATCGCAGACAATGGCAACAATCAAATAAAAATTACCCTTCAAAAAACCTTCAAAAGAAAAATGTGAGATTCTTTGATGCATCATATACGAGTTCGGACTCAGATAGTGACATTCAAACGGAAAATCGCAATACTGTAGGAAGAGAGTCAATACCCAGTGCCACTAGAGATACTCTGTCTTTTTTAGAACAAAGACACACAAATTTTGGCCAACCGAGAGGAAGGATGAGAGGGAGGGGCAATTACAACCCTCAACCTCAGTTCCAACATCGCCCATATACAAGGAGTCAGAAGAAATGGGATTAGTGATAAAGGCCCCAGTTATAAATCTCTCACAGAGAATTCTATCTCAGGATGAAGTCAATGTACTAGAGAAAGGGTTGGGTTATGCTATTACCTCCCCTGTTGACAGGTATAACTTAGAGAGGGACTTACAATGTTTTTTTCGCAAGATTAGACTCAATGCTTTCTTTGAGGATAAGGAGAGATTACCAATAGTCAATAAATCAGGGTTAAAACCTAAGTCAACTTGGACACCTCAGATCAACTTAGTTAGTAAAGATATTGATGCGTTTGAACGGATAGTCGACAAAAATATTGATGAACTATTGAACAAAAAAAACTGGGTGAATAACAATCTTAACATCAAAGAAAGAAATGCCCTTAACCTATTAGAAAAGTGTCATGATTTAACTATCAAACCCGCAGATAAGGGTGGCAGCATTGTAGTAATGCAAACAGATGACTACAATAGGAGGATGTATGCCCTTTTACATAACAATCATCACTATCAAAAGTCAAATAGGGATGAGTGGATTGCTTTGACTAATAAAATTAAGAGTATGTTATTGATAGCTAGGGATGATAATATTATTTGTAATGATGAGTTTAATTTTCTTTTTAATACAAATCCAACTATACCTGCACTATATGGTCTTCCTAAAGTGCATAAGAAATTAGAAGATCCCCCAATGAGACCAATCGTGTCCAGTATTAATTCTTTAACTGAACCTTTAAGTAAGTATGCGGATGTGTTTTTACAACCTTTAGTAATACAGCGGAAAGCATATCTTAAGGACACCACCGCGATAATCCAAAAAGTAGAACATCTAGACTTTAATTAAGAAAACCAATTGTTGGTTACCTTAGACATTGAAGCATTGTATACGAACATTCCGCAAAATAATACAATACGCATGATTGAAAATCTGTTTGAATCAGAGGAAGTTGACCTCAGCCCCCATGCTACGTTCATAGTAGACTGTATCACACTTGTATTAAAAAATAATATTTTTCTGTTTAATAAGGAATTTTATAAACAAGTTAAGGGGACCAGCATGGGAGCCACTTGTGCTCCCAGTCTGGCCTGTTTGTATGTCTCTCAGTTTGAAGATATCCACATCTATAATGAAGCAGCGCCCTTTTATGAAAACATCTCACACTGGTCAAGATACATTGATGACGTGTTTTTTATTTGGACTGGAACCATGGAAACCCTAGAAGAGTTTATACAGTGGTTAAATCTGGGAGACAGCAACCTTAAATTTACGTCCCATTATAGTAGAAGCGAATGTGAATTTCTAGATGTCATTATCAAGCACGTTGATGGAGCCTTAAATGTTGAACTATTCACAAAACCTAGTGATAGGAACACTATGCTCCACTATAGGAGCAACCATCCTTCTTGTCAAAAGGACAATATTCCTTTTGGACAGTTTTTGCGGGTCAAAAGAAATTGTACTAGCATTAGAGATTATGATAGACATGCGGATAAATTGACAAAAAATTTTTTATCAAGAGGTTACCCTAAGAGACTTATTAGACATGCCTATAAGAGAGCTAAATATTTTAATAGAGATTCGTTCTTTGATAATAAGCAAAAAGAAACCAAAGGCGATACTCAGCCTTTGATTTTTGTAACTAATTATAGTAATATCAGCAAAAAAATTAAAAATATTATTAATAGAAATTGGCATCTGATTATGAATAAGAAGAAAGAGACTCTACCTAAGCCCATGTTTTCATTTAGGCGAAATCGCACAATAAGGAACTGTTTGGTGCACACCTATAGAGAAAATAAAGAGAACCATCAACCCTGCATCAACAACGCACAATTCCAACAGGCACGTTTGCTTGTAGAGGATGTACCAATTGTGGTAATATTCTCAAAGGAGAATCCGTATTCCTTAATGGTGTGACCCTAAAAATCAATAATTTTATAAATTGTCGAACAAAAAATTTGATATATTTGATCTCATGCCCATGTTGTTTTGGGTATGTCGGTGAGACTTCTAGAGAAATTCGGACAAGAATATGTGAGCATAAGTCAGCCATTATGACCAATAAGAAGAATGCACCACTCGTAGAACATTGGAACAAAGAGCAGCATACGATTGATGAGCTTAAGTGGTGTGGGCTAGAGATAGTCCAAATGAACTCTAGAGGAGGGGACATGACCTCCAAAAGAAAGAAACGGGAACAATTCTATATGTCCCGTCTCAATACTGTGAGGAGGGGATTAAACAGTAAAGAGGATTGGGAGAGACTTATTTGATCTGGTCCCTCGTCATAGCGTAGTGAGTTGCCTGGTAGCCTTTCTCAGAAAGAATTTTAAAATTCACTATTTTGGATCTTTTTATAGCGTATATTGTTGCTTAGTTGGCATCTTTGTAGAGGTAACATTTTATGCATTCCTTTTAGATCTTAAGGCGGTTCTATTCCATTTTTACTGTGATTATTTAACCTAGGCACGTTACTTTACGACCGGATAGGTATTGTGGTGCAGGTGGATAGCCATATAGGTGAGAACGACACTATAGAACTTGTGAAATAGTAGCGTCATTTTACGCGTCCTCCGTGAGCCTATGTTTGTCCATACAATTGTCTTTATCGATATATAAGCCTTAGCATTAGAGAGACACTGTAATATTGAAATTATTACGAAAGGTAGGACGAATAACATTATACATATATTTCAGATGTATGGTCTCTCCACGAGAAATTCTTTATATACTTTACATTTTTTATTCATTTTTTATTCATTTATTTTTTATACGGATGAGACAGGAAGGATGTGACATATTGCCTGAGGTCCTTGTTGTCTTTTTTTAGAGGTTTTATATGAGTACGAATAAAGTTGTTTTATATTTAAAAAAAAACGTCTTTGTAAAGGTTATTTCACCCCTATCACGTGATATGGACGCGTTAATACGTAAGGAAATGGAGGCGTATTTAAACAGCTCCGGCCGGAAGATCTTGTGTACCCGATCCGGATGTTGTATACTGGCTGCAGGGAGGCCGTGGTTGTTGTATCAGGTAAGGTGCCGTACTTAGTGCGAGATTATTTTAGCGGAAGGGCGCTTTTTAGTTTTTAGATTAGAACCTTTCAGTGGGTTAACATTGGTCCACACGCTGTGTTAGTATTAGCGGCCTTTGGTGTTTGGTTCTTCAACATATATTAATGTTGAAATCATGTATTTCTGCCGCAAACGGTAGTTTAAGCTATAGCGTTGTTAAGCAGGCGGCCACTCGGTATGCAGTTGTTAACCTGTAGCAACGAATGTTTGCCTTCGTATTGTGCGGATCTGTATTGAAGTGTAAACATTGAGTTATTTAGTGAAGTTGGCCTTGCCTGATCCCAACACTGTGTTAGTTTTAGTACGAATCAAGGCATAACAGTTGTTTGACTATCGCGGGCATAATAAATAGATTATACCAGGAACGATGACACTGCCTAAATTACTGTTGCAATATTTATTTATTTATTTTTTATAGATTTAGGCTCTATGAGCTTGTTTTGACAATATAACATTAGAACAAACTAGTAAGACTCGTTTTTTACGCTATTGATCGCTATATTTGTCCATTTGGGCATAGTTACTACCACTATAGGTTGTTTATAAACTATAATTAATAAAGGCTTGATTATTACATAAAATACATCTAATGTTCATTAGATGTCGATATAACTTATATATTTATAATAAGTGATATCCTGTTGCAGGTGGGACAACAGAGGCCAGATCCAGTGGCTTTGCACGTATTGTGTAACGACGCCCCAAAAATAGGCAAATCAGCCTAAATTGTAGCGTGCTTTTTGCATACCACAAAAGTTTGAGACATTTAATCCCTCGGCAATCGGTAAGATTATATATTTATATTTATAACCTCTGGGTATGATACCATATGTGGTACTTAATATTTATGGTTTGTCTCCTAGCATGCTGATTTTAATCAATTGATGGTGGCACCAGTATACATACCTATAAGAAAAACATCTTGTAATACAAGGTATGCCATCTATTTTGTATCATTATGAGCAAGCATAGTAGTACTCTTATATAGGATAACAAGTAGTACTCTGATTCCATAAACTAAAAAATTATCTTTCTTCTCTCTCGTTTCTGTAAAGATTTATGTTTGAAGAGGAGAGCATCATTTACCCTCTTTAAGATTTTTGATTCCAGAACGATTTTATCCAGTTGATGGGTTAGTTCAATCAAACACTAACACCATTTATTTGTGGCTAGGTAGGTTGCCACCATTCATTATATAAGTTTTTTCTGTTGTCTTATGTTGGTGGTTAAACAGAAGATAAAATAAGGCATACTGGGGTTTTTTTAACGATACAGATATTGTGATTGTTATACTAAAAATTTTGAAGTCACATTGTTTTAATCCGTTTTAATTCATTGTATGTCTTTTTGCTATTTAGAAAACTGTCCTGAAGAAGGTGTTTATCTTACGTACTCACCGAAACGCTGCGTCGACAACTGTTTTCTTAAAATTACGGATTTTTTATGAAATATTCTGACGATGATAATTGTTCTCTTAAAATTACGGACTTTTTATGAAATGCTTTTATGATTACTACGTGTCTAATATTATGTACGACAATTGTTTTTTGATAATTACGGATTTTTTATGAAATGTTTTTATGTCCATTATTTGCTTAAAATTGTGTATTTTTGATGTAATGTTTTTATGGCATTGTCTTTTATAAAGATTGGAAGTGAATAAACAACTTATGTAAACTTACTCTGAGGGTACTTGATGTTATGTTGTGACTTCATGGTATTGAACAAACTGCTTTATCCTCCTTTATTGCTAGCTCTTTAACCACCAACATTAGTTTAACGTGTGATTTTTCACCACTGGTAGGGACCCTTTTGCTTTATATGATTCCCCTGTCCCGAATTGGATTGTAAGGGGGCTTCCCTTTGTTTTTTCGTTATTCAAAGCATAAACAGACAAAGGAGTCCTATTCATCCAGTTAGATATCACCATGGATGCATACAAGTGTTGTGCGCATGTTGTAGGACTGTGTTAGATTTTCAGTTATCTTATTCAGTGTTTCATCCTGAGTATGATAAACAGTGAGTGCCCTTGAGTGAGAAAACATTGAAGCAAGAATCAGCATTAAGGAAACAGTTCAATTTGATTTGTAAATTATAAAGTGTCTTTGGTCCGTTATTGTCCAAAATGTACAATCTGAATGTTGTCAAGTAATGATTGTGGTGCGGTGCTTTTCTAATGTGTTTATTGATTTTGCTAGTTACTGTTTGTGAAATAGGACAGCATCAGGGCACTACATTCTGAATTATTAGATATTTGCATCTATCAGGTATAGCTGTGACAAGAGCACCATATATTTGTTCCCTCCCCTATAACATATGAATGAGTGCCTCAACACATCACTGAAAGAATGTCATCCATGATCCACACTAACCCACATGCTGCACTGTGAATACTCAAGATATTCCCCAAAGAAGCTTTAAAACAGAATGAAAATCAGTGTACATTGTATGTATGTATGAACATGGCTATTGATTTACTTTCAAAGCGAATAGTGATTTTATTTTTTAACTTTTATTACTTTGGAGCCTGTCTGGTACAGTGATTCATTTTCCACATCACAAGGGTCTGAAAGCGGATGTGTTCTGAACAGTGGTTTTTGAGCAAATAATCTAGCAAGTATTGTTAATATTGAACATGGACATTTCATGTGACTGTGGGAGGAACGTAGGCTGCTAGGTTCCATATAATTATAGGAGCTCTATGTATACATTCACCTTGAGACTGAGCTGAGTGTATTGCGGAAACAGGCTCACACATCTCTTTCATCATGAAGCTATTTGTTGTCCTCATTGTTCTGGCGCTTAACTCCAGCATTGGTAAGTTCATTTTCAGTTACCTTTATACATGAGGTTGGTTAATAAACATCTTTTCATAGGGTAGGAGAGGAAGTTTCTGTTCTTTTGTAGGAAAATGCCTGTATGATGCTTGTACGAAAATGTGTTAATTGCAAATGTATATACAAATGAATAGGGGATTAATCAGTGTTCTAATTGTGTATATTTTCCTTGCATTTCTAAGTGTATTTACAATAAACATTCTAGGGAAATCAAGCCATAAAAGTAAGCTGAAAATCAACAACACTCCACATTAAAGCACATTCACTGCATTTCCAAACTAACCCCTTACCTCCTTTCTTCTGGATTCTAAGACTCAGGGCAGACAGATTTGTGGATTTTCTTTAGTCAGAGGTTAACATGATCACCTGTTCTTTCAATTTTAACTCCTCCTCCCAGACCAATCAGGTAAAGGGCAGAAGATTGAGAGTGTTTTTTAGGTGGCATCTTTCCTGCTTGGGTCTGTTAGGCGATACCAAAGGGGATAATGGACGGAGCGTTAGAGCAAATCAAACACTCACCCCCAGTCAACTGATCTGGGTTTAATCCATCATCATTCTTTAGCTCACTCCTCCACCCCAGTTCAGACATGGCCATATGCAAATCAGTCTGACCCTGTGCCTCATGGGAACAGTCCAGCCCGAACTGCCAAGCCATGTCTTCCCTGGACCGGAAACAAGCATCCTGGGACCGGTTTCGGGTTCAAAACCCTCATCAGCCAGGCTATCTTGAATCCAGTGGCAAAGTGAGTAAGGGACCAACGTCTGGGCATACCCTGCCAACTTAGGGCGAACAATTTGGTACCTTTGGTATCGCTTGGGTCTGTTAGGGCCTGCAATGGGCCTTGGGCCAGAGAATTAACTAGGAGTATGAAGCATTATATTAAAATACCACCGGATCACTCTGTACAGAACTATCAGGAGGTTTGTAAATTTGCTATGTACATACCATTACAATACAATATAATATAGTGCAAGAAGGGATACACACAGCCTTGACATGAACGAAGTTTTTTCGTAAAAAGATAAGAACAAAAGAAAATGTAACATTTTTCCAAGATAAACTAAAATAGACTCTTGGCAGGCAGATGACTTTTGTGTTGCTGACCATAATTAATCTCTCTGGCATCCAATCTATTCTTGGGTTTTTCTATATGAGGACAACAATTGGTCATTTCAATTATTTGTGGAATTTATCTATAAAGAAGCCTGCAGCAGGGAACCAAACGTACGCTCTGAATTTCGCTTAATACTATAAGCATGAAGGAATATGAAGGTTGAGAGTACATAAATTAGACATGGTGTGATTACTACTGCTGATCACAGTGTTATCAATAAGGAATCCATATATTAATAACTGCAATATTGATTAACCTTCCTTTTGTCTGTTTCCTTTTTTGTTTTGCAGAATCTTTCGAGTTCCATCCACAGGTAAAAAGATGTAATAAATATAAGTTTTGCTTTGTGAAGTTCTTTAGAATGTGATTTCCAAAAGAGGTAGATTGGGTGAAGTATATGTAATTTTAGAAGAGACAGAACCAAATACTTTTGCAGCAAGGCACCTGTCCCCTATCTTTATATGGAATTCTTTTATACATTTTAGTTAGATTTCTTCGTATGCAAAGGAAGACACATAGAGAATACAGAGTAAGTGGGGAGGAAAGACAGATGACAAAAATCAACAAATCACTTGCAGACTGAGGGGCATATTTACAAGCCTCATGCAGAGCTGGAGTAACACTTTTTGTGATGCTCTGGTGGCACAGACTACACAAATCCCCTATGCTTAGCTTTTAATTACCTCATAGATATGAAGTAAGGCAAGGCATTGCAAATAGCTGCATTGCCTTACTCTGCACTCCGGAGGCATTCCATGGGCAGTGCTGTGGGTGTTCACATGCAACACCCATGGATTTTGATGTTTCCCCAGGTTTACAAGACCATGTAAACCTGGGGAAGTGCCAAATCCTTATGCCTCCCAATGTGAAGCGTAACAAGGAGAAATGACTTTATTTCTCCTTGTTTTGTCCTCTTTTTATGTGTGCTGCATTATGCAGCACACATAGGAAGAGGAAAATACCTATTAGGATTGTTTCTGTGCATTAAAGGGCCATTTCTTGCGTAAAAACAATCCTGCTGACAACACAGGCCCCCTTGCACTAAGGTACAAGGGTGCCTGTGTTGGTGCTAGGCTGCCGAAATGGCAACAGCACAGGTGGAAATTATATGGCTGCAACATCTTGCATAAATATGGTGCATTCGTGCCCTTTTACTTTTGCATGGGGCAGCACACTAAATCCCCATAAATGAGGGCCTGAATATATATTGTATTGTGTGTATATGTAAGTGAGTGGGTGTGAGTTACTATATTGCACAATTGCTACTAGTATAATTAAATGAAATACAAAATTGGCAAAATATGTGAAATACAGGTCCTGGAGTCTCACGCACAAAAATGGCACAAACAAGCTTTTCATACTAAAACAAATAATAGCATGCAAACCAGCACGATGGTTGGCACACGTGCACATCCTTTTTGAACAGTAAGCTGCCCTCTGAATCTAGCATGCTCTTTTTTAGCTGTCTTCTCTAAGTAATCAAACCATATTCATCCCATTCCTGTCCACTTCACATTTTGTAACTTTCTTTTCACTTTTTTGTCTCCCTAATGCACCCCTATGCTTCTATTTGTCATCCCTCCTTTGCATGGTACACGTGCCTCCTCAATAGTGGCAGAGGCAGAGGCAGGCAGTGTGCTAATGCCACAGAGGGATGCCAACTCTTGATCCTGAACTAGCCATTAGGGGTTCCCCACTAAATATTATTTTTAAGGAAGAGGTGGCAAAACCTGTTGTTTGTGCAGCACCACCCCCCTCTTGTTGGTGGTAGAAGGCAGGTCTGGGAAGGGCGGTACTTTCGGGGAAAGGAAGGAACACTGAGGCAAGAGAAACGTAAGCTGCACATCCTCAATAGGGTTGCATTTATTGAGCGGCATGTAAAACCTGCTGGGCCGATGTGATCGACTGATTGACAGTGAGCAGAATCTATTGGTCCTTCTGAGAACTGAGGGGCATATTTACAACAGAAGTGGCGGAGCACGGCGTTAGACTTCTTGGCTTAATGCAGCGCTCTGCCGCTTCTGAAATGCAGGGCTGCACCATATTTGCAACAATATGGTGCAGCCCTGCATTTCCACATGCACAGGCACTAAATTTAGCTGCCTAACGCCAACGCAGGCACCCTCGCACCATAGTGCAAGAGTGTCTGCGTTGCAGTCAAGATTGTTTATGTGCAGAAAGGTGTCCCTTCCTGCACATAAACATTCTTTAAATGGTGTTTTGTAACTTCTATGTGTGCTACCTAATGCATCAAACATAGAAGTTGCAAAACATTTTTTTTAATGATTGTTTATGTGCAGGAAGGGACACTTCCTGCACATAAACAATTAATGGCGTTTTGCTTTTTCCGTGTGTGCTGCACAATGCAGCACACATGGAAACAGCAAAAACTAGGAGAAATTAAACATTTCTCCTTGTTGCGCCAGGGTAAGACCAGGTTTACCCATATTTACAAGGGTGGTCTTAATTTTGGAGCTGCCCCAAAATTTACACCACCCTTGTAAATATGGGCAGCGTCAAAATAAATGGGTGTTGCGGTGGAACGTCCACTGCAACACCCATTGCCCTCCCCTTTCACACTAAGGGCCCGATTCTGATGCGGGTTGGAAAAGCTTCCCGACCGAGGGCCTGATTCTGATGCGGTTAGGAAGGCCTCCTAACGGCATTTGCTCCTTCCAAATCGGATCGGGAACGTGTCTTCCCGACCGAGGGCCCAATTCTGATGCGGTTAGGAACAAATGTTCCCATTGAAGTCAATGGGAGTTCAACCAAATCGTATCTGGAAGCATCCGGATGCATCCTACTCCGCCGGTCGGACTTTCCCGATCCGAGTGGGTCGGACACCATTTCCCAACCGATTCGGTCGGGAAGCTTTTCCAACCCGCATCAGAATCGGCCCCAAAGTATAGCATGAAAGGGAGCCGTATTTACAAGGCAGCGTTAAGCCACATTAAGTGGCTTAACACTTCTTGTAAATAAGGTGAAGCCCTTATCACCACCACAACGTCGTGAAAAATGATGTTTTGGTGGAGATAGGGGCTTGTAAATATGCCCCTGGGTGTTTCATCAAAACACAAGTAAAATGTGTAATTATTATTAACTCCAGGCATCCAAAACCCCAAAATGTCCATCATACCTTAATTTCACTCAGTCCTGCAGGGAAACATCTTTTACCCAACAGGAAAAACCACAACCTACCTTTACTCCCCAGTTACTATCCTGACTGCAATGTTATCACGCATTCCTTTACCACACAACTCTTTACAACAACTTGCTTTAGGGGTGCATTGTTGAACTAGTGTTGGATTTTAAGGCCAACACCTTCCCTACTGATACACTGACTGGAGTTGGTATAGTAATTTTTTACTATTCAAAAGTCCAGTGCCCCACTAACGTAAGTTGTTGTAACAACTTTTGTGGTAAAGTCATGCGTTGTAACATAAAAGTTGGGGAAATGACTGTGGAGTAAAGATATGTATGGGAAATGCATGCGGCGTTCCATCATAAATCTGGTCCTGCCTTCACCCTCCCTATTCTAAACCCTGGGCCATCAGTAACAAATAAATATAATAAAAACTAAAAACCAGGGTTGGATGATACAGAGGCAACTGCAGATGCAAACAAAGGCTGTGTAATGCTTTTCCTCCAGAATCTAAATCCAAAATGACCATGGGCTGTGAAAACAGAAAGAAGAGTGTTAAGGACAGGAAGAGGAAGTAGCATTCATTTGTACAGTAGCCTCACTTTTTTATGGAATTCCCTCGGTGCAAACAGAAAAATAAAATAAAATGCATTTGATGCTCAAAATGTACCCAAACGGTTCACTCCGGTAAAAGAATTAATGCAAAATTGCTTTCACTGGTGCTTGCATTAAAGAAATACTGCTAGTGGTTGGATTGATTGTGCAGTGGCCATGTTCCTGGGATACTATTTTTTCCACCGAGTGGTGGTGTCATGCATGCAAAGGGGCATAATGGCATAACTTCTAGCATTAGGTGTTTTTTTCCCCAGTGCAAAATTCATGAGATTATGCTAAATTACACTGGCGTAAAATAGTTACGCTGAGGCCAAGTATTTAGAGGGGTAGAAGAAAACTAAGATTAGCACCTTTACATGGTAAAGTACAGATATTAATACTGGATGACACCTGTAACTATGTGAAAAAGTGAGGATTCAGTCTACCTGGTGGAGCTTGGGACAATACAGCCTACTTTGAAAGTGCATTCCCAATTTCTGATCTCTGATAACTTGCGACTAATTGTGAAGTATGTGAGCCATTATATATCCAATGAAACATCCAATGAAACACCCCTTCATGAGAGAGTCATACACAAAGATCGCTGGTCTTAATGCATTATCAGATGCCAACTCTGGTTTCTGTCTTGTTGCTCCCTGGTCTCTGGTCCTGCAGCTCTGTGTGTGAGAGGTTCTGTGGCTCTGTATTACATGGCTTTCCCTGTATACAGGGATATAATTGCCGCAGACAGACTGCAACTGCCCTACTGGGGGAATGTGTGCAGGGCCTCTTTGTTCAGAAGCTTTCCAGTAACACCTCACCTTTCTCTGGTGTGCGTCCAGTGGCATCGCTAGAAATGGTGTTCATGACACATATGGTGTCAAAGGAAAACTGGTGGTGCCACCAATAATAGGCAATGGTAAAGAACATGGGCACATGCATGTGTGTCTACCCTGTGTAATCAGAAATATAATGCGCAAATCAATTCAGGAATACATTATATGCAATAGGCAGCATTAAGACCAATTTGGATTCAAGCCTCTAGTCTCCACCTCTCTCTTTGCTCATGTACTTTAAAGATGCTAGCTCCAGAGTATCCCTGATGGGGGACACACCACTCTAGGCTATTGTGAGTAGACTAGAGTTTTATGGTCCTTGATACCTTGGTATGAAAACACCAGACCTGGTAATGCCATGCCCAGGAAGCACTGTACCCAGACTTAGATGTGGAGCTGGGGTAGAATGATGGGAAAATGGGAATTATCTAACACAAAATGTGAGGGATTTACAGAAAAGTAAGGAGAAGTTTAGGAAGAGGCAGGCTTCTACAGTCAACCACCCACAAAAGACTAACCCCATTGCTCTTAACAAACTACACATCTAAGGTTACCACAACCCTAAAAGCAGCAAAACAGTAATACATGTGCTCCAGTCCACCCCTAAGGTAATTGAAGAAACCCACAAGGCACCTCACAAGTACTAAAAAATACTCACATAGAAAAATGATGACATGGATTTTAAATAATACTCCATGATAAATAATGAAATATACATATAGATATTCACAGAAAAAAACAAAGGTTAAAGGGAGTTTATAGTTATGTTAAAATATCAGTTAAAACATACAGTTTTAAACAAACAAAACCACTGAGATTCAACAAGCATGGGCAGGGAAAAAAGATGGATTGTGCTGACCTAGGGGTTGGAATCCCACAGCAAATTCAATTTGCATTGCGTCCTGGGGAATGAGGTCTTTGGGGCGAATGTTTGGTTTGGGGGGAAGGCCATGTACACCCCCCTTACCCACTTAAATATTATTAAAAAATGTGCCAACCTCCAGAAGTCCAGCCCACCCCAAGGGAAATGTAAACAAAAACAGGGCTGCCCTTTTCTCTGGTGGTTCTGTGGGGCTCCTCCAGGTCTTCCATTGGACAGCAAAATAGAAAAGTTTTTTTTTTTTAATTTTAGTCCTGTGGTTCCTCTCAGAGCCCGCCACTAGGGCTAAGGGGTCGGGATATCCCTACACAGCCCCTTTATGTTCTTTTTTAATAAAGAAATTCAGGACAGGCTCCTGTAATGGCTGTTACACCATTTCTTTTCATGTTGCAGCCAGTCAATCAGAGTGATCACCTTGAAAAAGCCCTCTCAGCCAATCAGAAGGCTTGAAGTTTTGAATTTCAGCCGAACGGTTCAGATATTTATACATATCAAACTTTAAGTTTTCAAAAACTATTAAACAGAATTATACCAAATTACCAAAGCATTCTTTCTGGAAGAATATCTAACTTTCTGCCAAATTTGGTGCAATTCCATTCAGCTGTTTTAGTTGTAGCACTGTTAAAAAATCCCTTTGGAAATTGCATGGCCAAATTGCGTTTTGGGACACAATTTTTTTCTCATTGCCCAAAACTTTCTGCGTAGGAGCTGAGGTGCTGAACTTTGTTTTGCAAAGTTTCATCAAATGGTGCCAAATTTATTAGTGAAACAAAAAAATGCATTTCCTATAATACTAGGTCCTGGCTATAACTGCATATTCACTGAAAAAAAGGTTAAAGCAACGTTATAAATAGGAAATACCAAGGGTTGCAGGGACGTTATAGTTAGGCTCAGATTTCACTCGTACAAAACCATAGAAATTCAGCAGCGATAGTTACCTGAGCTAACTATAACTTGTGTTCCCACAATACACTGCTTATGACCACACATATTACATAACTCATAACATGGTCAGTGACATCATTGATTACATCTCAAATGACATCACTGATAACATCAGTGATGACATCATCCTGTGAGTGCAAGTGTTTCATAAACATTTCTGAGACTTAAAGATATAAACAAAACTACAACATAAGTTAAATTACTATTCTTTTGGTACTAGTAATTAGCCATACTATTTCCATATCTCATCTGAGTGTCTGTGTGTCTGTCTGTAGTAGTGTATGAGTTGATGTCTGAGTGGCTGTATGTGTTTGTGAGTGGCTGTATGGATGTGTTAGCGGGTATGAGAGTAGCTGTTTGGATGACTGAATAGCTGTATTGGCGAGTGAGTGGCTGTGGGAGTGGTTGTATGGGTGAGTTAGTGGCTGTATGAGTGGCTGCATAGGTGTGTGAGTGGCTGTATGGGTATCTAAATAGCTGTTTAAGTGGTTGTATGGGTGACAGAGTGGGTGTGAGAGTGGTTGTATGGGTGAGTGAGTAGCTGTCAGTGGTTGTATGGATAAGTGAGTAGATGTGTGTGTGTAGCTGTATTGGTATGTAAGTATCAGTGTGAGTGCCTATATGGGTGAGTATGTGGGTGTGTGAATATATGTATAGGTGAATGAGTGGCTGTGTGATGAACTGTATGGGTGATTGAATTTGTGTGTGAGTGGCTGTAAGGGCATATGTATGGGTGTGTAAATGTCTGAATGTCTGGATGTGTATGTGGCTGTGTTGGTGAATGAATGGGTGTATTAGTGGCTATATGAGTGAGTTAGTGGATATGTAAGGGGCAGTATGAATGAGTGGTTATATGAGTGGTTCTATGGTTGAGTTATTGGTTGTGTGAGTACTGGAATGGGTCTGTGAATTGGTATGTGAGCAGTTGTGAGATTGTGGGAGTAGATTGCTGGGAGGTTCTATGGGGCATGAGTGGGTGTGTGAGTGGCTCTGTGGAAGATGTCATCAGTGATCTCTGTTTTTTCAGTAAATTTCTAGGGTTTTTTTTATCTTATTTTTCTAACTGTAACCTGTAACATTTGAAAATAAATATGTGAGTGAGTGAGTGAGTGTAAGAGTGTCTCAGTGGGTTTGTGACTAAGCGTGTGAGTGTCTCAATGGGTATGTGAGTGGGTATGTGACTACCTGAGTGGGTCTGGTAGTGCCTGCATAAGTGTCTCACTGGGTGTGTGAGTGGGTCTGTGAGTGGGTGTGTGAGTGCCTGAGTGGGTGCATGAGTGTCCGAGTGAGAGTCTGAATGGGTCTGTGAGTGGGTCTGTGAGTCTCTGAGTGGGCCTGTGAGCGGATGCGTGAGTGTCTAAGTGGGTTTGTGAGTGAGTGCGTGAGTCAAGCATAGGCAAGTTTGCCAGCAAAAAAAACAAGTGAGTTTATGGCATGAATTAACTTCAAAGTGAAACATCCAACAACATAATGATGACCAAACCGATCCATTTGATCGTAACCCCTAGAGCTACATTATTGTCCATGTCAAAGTTTGGGATGGTTTTGCCTTATTGGTGGAGGGAAGTGTTGAAAGTGTGTTGTCACTGGTATTGTGTGACAAGAAGAGGAGGGTTGTGTAGTAAGGAAGTATGATAGAGGGTTGAAGAACGGGATGAGGGGTGGCAAGGGCATAGTTAGGAGGAGTCAGAGGGTAGAGGAAGGATTGTGTTTGGAAAGAGTGGCTGTTTGTGAGATTGAGGATATGTGCTTTGTAGGCAATAGGCATATAACTAAAACGTGTTTCTGGTCAAGTTGTAGTACCGTTTGTGTAGGACTGTGTGGATGTAGGGGTAGAAGGGTATGTAGGAGTGTGTTATATGTGTGGATTGTGTTTGGGCATTGAGTGATTGGTATGAGTTTCCTTGGGTTGTTTGGAGAGAGAAATGTGTGTTTGTTGTGAGTTTCTGAGCATGGCTATGTTTGTCTCTGTTTCCTGGAGAATGTGTGAGATTGTGAAATGGGAAGCATTGTTGGCTCTCGGCTCTTCCCGGGATAAACAGGCCCAAACAGGAAACTGACCTTGTCGTCTCTGCCATTAGCCTCAATGCTCAGGCTGAGATGTCCTTAGGGGGCTTTTAAAGGCTGGTGGTGAGGTCACATGACCCTCTATCACCCTCTTAGGCTCACCAACAGGCCCTGCCAAGTGATTGCCCAGAAACCACCAAATGAGTGCACCTAGAGAACGGGTGCATAGTGTTCTAATCCACAAACTATATCTGGGAGAGCAAGTAGGAAGAGGAAAGATGGAAGGGAGAGGTGAACAACTGGATCTTGCAGCAGTTAACTTGGGTTATTTGTAGGCATAACTGCACAAAAATCTAAAACTTTTAGAAATAATCAATGCACTTTCATTGTAGTCTAAAGAGTACCCCATTATTGGGCTGATAAACACAACTCAGCTAGTCAGCAGGGTCCTGAGAGTGGAAACAACAGGGGGCTAGAAAGAAAAGGGGGAAACACACAGAGGGTACAAAAGGCTGTTAGAAAAGAGGGGAAAGCAGCAGGGAAAGTGTAACAGAGCTAATAAAGTGAGTATATGGTGTGGGTAAGGAGGGTAGTTTGAGATCACCCTGGAAGAGTGCAGAGGGAGAGAAAAAGGGAGAGAAATATTGGTGTGTACAGAAAAGGATAAACAGACATAGGTTAAGAGGGAACTTAGAGCAGAGAAATTGAAGCAGAGTCATTAAATGGAGTATATGGTGGGGTGAGGGAGGGGCAGTTCGAGATCACACGGGAAGAGTGTAGAGGGAGAGAAAAAAGGAGAGAAAAACAAGGTGCAGAGCAGAGAATAAAAAGAGGGAGACAGAGGCAGTAAAGAGGGAAAGCCAGGAAGAGAAAGTGGAGCAGAGCAAGTAAATGAAGGGCCTCATTTATGAAAAGTGACGCATTGCTGTGTGAAAACAGCGATGCATCACTTTTCATTGCGCCCTTCTTGCGACATGATGGATCCGTCATATTTACTGTATGACGCATCATGTCACAAGGAATGACAGATACGTCAGTTTTACAGACGTATCTGTCGGTGCAAAAATTATGCATTGCTGGATTTATGTCAGAAGCGTGATGCCACTCCAGCAATGCAGGCGGGAGGTCTATGGATATAGCACTGCCTCACCCTTACACCTGCCACGAGGCAGGCATAGATTTTGACGAATTTGAGTCCTAGAAGTGGCGCACTTCTATGAGGCTTACTTACGTGGGAACGCCCCCCCTGCATACATTATACCTGACGCAGGTATAATGTAGCGGAGGGGTTTACAAAGTGACGCATCTAAGCTTAGATGTGTCACTTTGTAAATAGGGCGCAACAGGGGGCATGTTTTACGCCGCTGATGCGTTACAAAAAGTGACACAACGGATGTGCAAAACTGTCGCAAGGCCTCATAAATAAGGCCCGAAGTATCTGATGGGTGACGCTGGAGGCAGGTCGTGATCACATAGGGGAGTAGCACACTGGGAGAGAAAAAGTGAGAGAAAAAAAAGGGTGCAGATTGGACGATAAGGAGAGGGAGTCTGTAAAGAGGAAAAGGAAGGGTCTTTTACAGACTTCAGTATAAAAACTGTTTTTTTCTACAAAATATTGCAAAGCTAACATGATCAAAATCCTTAAAAGGTGGGTGAAAACAGAGCCCTCAGGCGCTCATACAAATTTACACAACAGTATAATACACAATGCCAATATCCTGCTGTGCATTCAAGAAAGGAGAATAATCACCCAAATCCTCCCAATGTTTCAATCTAAGATTGAATAAACAGTTTACAATTTCTGAAGCACACGCAATATATTCAGTCAAAAGTTCATCTACCGTGTAAATACATGTCTCATAATAAAGAAACACACACATGTCAGTAGCCCATGCCTTGTCATATAAATCCTTACTTACAAACACACTATTCTAATTCATCCTCATAATAGTAATGTGCACTATACCATATAAATATATGCCATTAAAAACTACAGCCTTCAATCACCAAGGAAATATTGTAATTCCTGATCATAATTAAGCCCCTCCTCCACCGCTCGCAAACGCATGATCCACCGTGCCTCATGCCGCCGTAGTCTCAGCTCCCTGTTACCACCGCGTGGATCTTGTCCAATATGTTCTATACCATAAAACTTGAAGGTTTTAACGGGGCCTTGTGCAATACAATTTTGTACATGTTCTGCAATCGGATATCTACAATCATTATATTTTATTGCTCGCATATGTTCTCCAACCCGTTCTTTAAGTGCCCTTATAGTACTTCCAACATAAAATTTTGCACAATTACACACAATAATATAAATGACATATTTCGTGCCACAATTAATATTAGACATTATAGTGTATAATCTACCAATATTGTCTTTGAATTGCTTGATCTTATGTTCCGCAAACCTACACATCCCGCAATGACCACATTTAAAAAAACCTTTAGATCCTTGTGTTAACCATGATTCAGATTCCTTAATAGTAGGATAGCTGGGGCTAAGCAAAGCACCCAATGACCTCCCCCTCCTATATGTAATCTGGGGTTTATCCGTTAGAAATTCTTGCAAAGTTTTGTCTGCCTGCAAGATATGCCAGTGTTTATTAAGGCTTCTACTAAGTGTAGTATTGATGTAAGTATAATCTGTTATCAATCTAATTTGCGCAGCAGATTGTTGATCAGTGTGTCTGGGTCTCAAAGTAGTCGCTCTTTTAATCTTAATGACCCTTTCCTTTGCTTTCCAAACATCCCGAAATGGGTAGCCTCTCTGAACAAAACGCCTTTCCATATCCTTGATACAAGTAATAAAATGTGTATCATCACTACAATTTCGTCTAGCTCTCAACATCTCCCCAAATGGGATTGCCTTAATCTGATGCCGAGGATGTGCGCTTTTCGCATGTAAAAGTGAATTACAGGCAGTAGGTTTACGATACATCTTACTCTGAATAAGTCCATCTTTGATATACAGTTCCACATCTAAAAATACCACATTAGTAGTACTCAAATGAGTAGTGAACCTGATGTTCATATCATTACCATTTAAATACTCAATAAATTCCTTTAATAATGGCTCTGTGCCAATCCAAATCATGAGACAGTCGTCTATGAACCGCCCCCAATACAGTATGTGTTCATTCCAACGACTTCCAGAGGTACCCCAAATCATAACCTCCTCTAACCAGCCCATAAAGATATTCGCATATGCCGGTGAAAATTTAGAACCCATAGCGACTCCTTGGGTTTGCCTAAACCATTCATCTTTAAAAAGAAAGAAGTTTTTAGTAAGTATCAATTCTGTCATAGCTAGAATCATTTGTGTATGTTCCCAATGACAAGCCGGTTTCTTAGATAAAAAGTGATATAGTGCCTTAAGTCCCAATTCATTACGAATGCTGGTATATAGTGACACCACATCAAGAGTCACCAAAATCATATCCGGGTCCCAAGCAATGTCTCCCATTAAATTCAAAATGTGTGTAGTATCCTTTATATATGAAGGTAAATTCATTACTATTGGTTGCAAAAATATATCAACGAATTGCGATATACGTTCTGTAGGACCACCAATACCTGACACAATGGGCCTCCCAGGTGGAAATGGGAGGCCTTTGTGAATTTTCGGCAAAGTATATAGACACGGAAATCTTGGTCGAGTCACTTTAAGATACAAAAATTCATCCTCATCCAGCAGACCACTTTCATGCCATTTTTTAAGATAGCCATTAATCATTGCTATTAGAGGGAATATAGGGTTATGAGCCACCTTTTCATAACACTGAGCATTTCCCAATTGTGAATAAATTTCATTTTCATAGTCTATAGTGTTCATTACCACTATATTCCCCCTTTGTCTGCCTTTCTGATAGTAAGATTAGGATTTCCCATTAATATCTTTAAAGCCTGTCTCTCATGAAAAGTAAGGTTGTCTCTATAGGGGCCTTTAGAAAGTCCCTTCTTCGTCAAACTTTTATCCAAATCATTAATCACTAGTTTATGAAAGATTTCAACATTATTCCCACTCATAAGATTAGGAGACCAACGAGACTTAGTCTTGAGCCCACTTGATATTGAGGGATCTGGCCTAATATCCAAATCCTCCAATACCTTACTAATAGTCACAGGGTCCTCTTCTAACTCGGTGATAGAGAGCAAATTAACAGTATCCTGTATATCTTCAATAGTTAAAGCACTAGACACTGTATTAAGTAATGCTGGTGTTAAACTTTTATTATGCTGAGGGTTCATAGCGAAATATTTCTTGAGTTTCAAGCGTCTTATAAATTTGAACAGATCAATTTTAGAGGTACATAAATCACCAGATACTTCAGGACAGAAGCCTAAACCCCTCCTAAGCGATGATATCATTGGATCCGTGAGTGTATAATCTGACAGGTTCACTACCTCCAATTTTTTCTCCTTATCTGAAATTATTATTTCTTGTCCCAAGAACGTGTTTTCATTCTTAGACTGTCTCCTGCTGATCCCGCCCCTCTTCCCACGCCTTGTTGTCTTGTGTTGTCCACTTTTTTTGTCTGATCGCGGTTCCCCCTTTTTATACGGTTCACCTCTTGCATGAAGGAAGAGTTGCCTAAAGGGTGTAATTGTTTAGATAATATTCCTGACCCTCCTTCTGTTTCACTTTCACTGGTTAGTATTGTGCTCAATGAGGTACTACTAGAGCTAGTAGACAATGGCTCAGACAGTTATTTACCCTTGTCAGTCTGAACCAGATAATCATATCTACTAGAGAATGTAAATACCCTACCACTATTATAATCCAACTCATCCCGTTTTAATTTTCGGGCTTTCCTCTGCTTAATATCGTTCTGATGATTCAATAAAACTCTCTTTAAAATTTCATAATTCTTGGCTGTAGGTTCTGGCATATTTAATGCTTCAATCTCAGACTCTAACTGTGCTATTTCAGCTTGCAATTTCGTAACCTTCCTTTCTGCATTCTCTATCAGAATGTCAATCAACTTCATTGAACTGGAAATCAGTTCCTTTTCCCAAATATTAAGGAGGTCTTCGTCCAGATCATCATATGTCGGGATGATCTGTGAACGTAAACCCCTTGGAATCCTATTAAGTTTGACATACTGCTTCAGCGTCACGCCATCCCACCACTTTGACATCTCTGAACGTTTTAATCTTTCCAGTCTGATAAATTTATCACGCAACCCTTCGTTCTGCGAACGGTCACCACTTTTAACCGCCTCAGTTATAGTACTCCCTTTACATAAATTTTCAAATAGCTCTGCCGCCATCCTATCCCTGTCCAAATTCTCACTCATCTTGATTATTACAAACAGTAATGTGCTTGCAGAGCTGCCTGCCCTTATTTGCAGTTCACAAAAGGTGGGTGAAAACAGAGCCCTCAGGCGCTCATACAAATTTACACAACAGTATAATACACAATGCCAATATCCTGCTGTGCATTCAAGAAAGGAGAATAATCACCCAAATCCTCCCAATGTTTCAATCTAAGATTGAATAAACAGTTTACAATTTCTGAAGCACACGCAATATATTCAGTCAAAAGTTCATCTACCGTGTAAATACATGTCTCATAATAAAGAAACACACACATGTCAGTAGCCCATGCCTTGTCATATAAATCCTTACTTACAAACACACTATTCTAATTCATCCTCATAATAGTAATGTGCACTATACCATATAAATATATGCCATTAAAAACTACAGCCTTCAATCACCAAGGAAATATTGTAATTCCTGATCATAATTAAGCCCCTCCTCCACCGCTCGCAAACGCATGATCCACCGTGCCTCATGCCGCCGTAGTCTCAGCTCCCTGTTACCACCGCGTGGATCTTGTCCAATATGTTCTATACCATAAAACTTGAAGGTTTTAACGGGGCCTTGTGCAATACAATTTTGTACATGTTCTGCAATCGGATATCTACAATCATTATATTTTATTTCTCGCATATGTTCTCCAACCCGTTCTTTAAGTGCCCTTATAGTACTTCCAACATAAAATTTTGCACAATTACACACAATAATATAAATGACATATTTCGTGCCACAATTAATATTAGACATTATAGTGTATAATCTACCAATATTGTCTTTGAATTGCTTGATCTTATGTTCCGCAAACCTACACATCCCGCAATGACCACATTTAAAAAAACCTTTAGATCCTTGTGTTAACCATGATTCAGATTCCTTAATAGTAGGATAGCTGGGGCTAAGCAAAGCACCCAATGACCTCCCCTCCTATATGTAATCTGGGGTTTATCCGTTAGAAATTCTTGCAAAGTTTTGTCTGCCTGCAAGATATGCCAGTGTTTATTAAGGCTTCTACTAAGTGTAGTATTGATGTAAGTATAATCTGTTATCAATCTAATTTGCGCAGCAGATTGTTGATCAGTGTGTCTGGGTCTCAAAGTAGTCGCTCTTTTAATCTTAATGACCCTTTCCTTTGCTTTCCAAACATCCCGAAATGGGTAGCCTCTCTGAACAAAACGCCTTTCCATATCCTTGATACAAGTAATAAAATGTGTATCATCACTACAATTTCGTCTAGCTCTCAACATCTCCCCAAATGGGATTGCCTTAATCTGATGCCGAGGATGTGCGCTTTTCGCATGTAAAAGTGAATTACAGGCAGTAGGTTTACGATACATCTTACTCTGAATAAGTCCATCTTTGATATACAGTTCCACATCTAAAAATACCACATTAGTAGTACTCAAATGAGTAGTGAACCTGATGTTCATATCATTACCATTTAAATACTCAATAAATTCCTTTAATAATGGCTCTGTGCCAATCCAAATCATGAGACAGTCGTCTATGAACCGCCCCCAATACAGTATGTGTTCATTCCAACGACTTCCAGAGGTACCCCAAATCATAACCTCCTCTAACCAGCCCATAAAGATATTCGCATATGCCGGTGAAAATTTAGAACCCATAGCGACTCCTTGGGTTTGCCTAAACCATTCATCTTTAAAAAGAAAGAAGTTTTTAGTAAGTATCAATTCTGTCATAGCTAGAATCATTTGTGTATGTTCCCAATGACAAGCCGGTTTCTTAGATAAAAAGTGATATAGTGCCTTAAGTCCCAATTCATTACGAATGCTGGTATATAGTGACACCACATCAAGAGTCACCAAAATCATATCCGGGTCCCAAGCAATGTCTCCCATTAAATTCAAAATGTGTGTAGTATCCTTTATATATGAAGGTAAATTCATTACTATTGGTTGCAAAAATATATCAACGAATTGCGATATACGTTCTGTAGGACCACCAATACCTGACACAATGGGCCTCCCAGGTGGAAATGGGAGGCCTTTGTGAATTTTCGGCAAAGTATATAGACACGGAAATCTTGGTCGAGTCACTTTAAGATACAAAAATTCATCCTCATCCAGCAGACCACTTTCATGCCATTTTTTAAGATAGCCATTAATCATTGCTATTAGAGGGAATATAGGGTTATGAGCCACCTTTTCATAACACTGAGCATTTCCCAATTGTGAATAAATTTCATTTTCATAGTCTATAGTGTTCATTACCACTATATTCCCCCTTTGTCTGCCTTTCTGATAGTAAGATTAGGATTTCCCATTAATATCTTTAAAGCCTGTCTCTCATGAAAAGTAAGGTTGTCTCTATAGGGGCCTTTAGAAAGTCCCTTCTTCGTCAAACTTTTATCCAAATCATTAATCACTAGTTTATGAAAGATTTCAACATTATTCCCACTCATAAGATTAGGAGACCAACGAGACTTAGTCTTGAGCCCACTTGATATTGAGGGATCTGGCCTAATATCCAAATCCTCCAATACCTTACTAATAGTCACAGGGTCCTCTTCTAACTCGGTGATAGAGAGCAAATTAACAGTATCCTGTATATCTTCAATAGTTAAAGCACTAGACACTGTATTAAGTAATGCTGGTGTTAAACTTTTATTATGCTGAGGGTTCATAGCGAAATATTTCTTGAGTTTCAAGCGTCTTATAAATTTGAACAGATCAATTTTAGAGGTACATAAATCACCAGATACTTCAGGACAGAAGCCTAAACCCCTCCTAAGCAATGATATCATTGGATCCGTGAGTGTATAATCTGACAGGTTCACTACCTCCAATTTTTTCTCCTTATCTGAAATTATTATTTCTTGTCCCAAGAATGTGTTTTCATTCTTAGACTGTCTCCTGCTGATCCCGCCCCTCTTCCCACGCCTTGTTGTCTTGTGTTGTCCACTTTTTTTGTCTGATCGCGGTTCCCCCTTTTTATACGGTTCACCTCTTGCATGAAGGAAGAGTTGCCTAAAGGGTGTAATTGTTTAGATAATATTCCTGACCCTCCTTCTGTTTCACTTTCACTGGTTAGTATTGTGCTCAATGAGGTACTACTAGAGCTAGTAGACAATGGCTCAGACAGTTGTTTACCCTTGTCAGTCTGAACCAGATAATCATATCTACTAGAGAATGTAAATACCCTACCACTATTATAATCCAACTCATCCCGTTTTAATTTTCGGGCTTTCCTCTGCTTAATATCGTTCTGATGATTCAATAAAACTCTCTTTAAAATTTCATAATTCTTGGCTGTAGGTTCTGGCATATTTAATGCTTCAATCTCAGACTCTAACTGTGCTATTTCAGCTTGCAATTTCGTAACCTTCCTTTCTGCATTCTCTATCAGAATGTCAATCAACTTCATTGAACTGGAAATCAGTTCCTTTTCCCAAATATTAAGGAGGTCTTCGTCCAGATCATCATATGTCGGGATGATCTGTGAACGTAAACCCCTTGGAATCCTATTAAGTTTGACATACTGCTTCAGCGTCACGCCATCCCACCACTTTGACATCTCTGAACGTTTTAATCTTTCCAGTCTGATAAATTTATCACGCAACCCTTCGTTCTGCGAACGGTCACCACTTTTAACCGCCTCAGTTATAGTACTCCCTTTACATAAATTTTCAAATAGCTCTGCCGCCATCCTATCCCTGTCCAAATTCTCACTCATCTTGATTATTACAAACAGTAATGTGCTTGCAGAGCTGCCTGCCCTTATTTGCAGTTCACAAAAGGTGGGTGAAAACAGAGCCCTCAGGCGCTCATACAAATTTACACAACAGTATAATACACAATGCCAATATCCTGCTGTGCATTCAAGAAAGGAGAATAATCACCCAAATCCTCCCAATGTTTCAATCTAAGATTGAATAAACAGTTTACAATTTCTGAAGCACACGCAATATATTCAGTCAAAAGTTCATCTACCGTGTAAATACATGTCTCATAATAAAGAAACACACACATGTCAGTAGCCCATGCCTTGTCATATAAATCCTTACTTACAAACACACTATTCTAATTCATCCTCATAATAGTAATGTGCACTATACCATATAAATATATGCCATTAAAAACTACAGCCTTCAATCACCAAGGAAATATTGTAATTCCTGATCATAATTAAGCCCCTCCTCCACCGCTCGCAAACGCATGATCCACCGTGCCTCATGCCGCCGTAGTCTCAGCTCCCTGTTACCACCGCGTGGATCTTGTCCAATATGTTCTATACCATAAAACTTGAAGGTTTTAACGGGGCCTTGTGCAATACAATTTTGTACATGTTCTGCAATCGGATATCTACAATCATTATATTTTATTGCTCGCATATGTTCTCCAACCCGTTCTTTAAGTGCCCTTATAGTACTTCCAACATAAAATTTTGCACAATTACACACAATAATATAAATGACATATTTCGTGCCACAATTAATATTAGACATTATAGTGTATAATCTACCAATATTGTCTTTGAATTGCTTGATCTTATGTTCCGCAAACCTACACATCCCGCAATGACCACATTTAAAAAACCTTTAGATCCTTGTGTTAACCATGATTCAGATTCCTTAATAGTAGGATAGCTGGGGCTAAGCAAAGCACCCAATGACCTCCCCTCCTATATGTAATCTGGGGTTTATCCGTTAGAAATTCTTGCAAAGTTTTGTCTGCCTGCAAGATATGCCAGTGTTTATTAAGGCTTCTACTAAGTGTAGTATTGATGTAAGTATAATCTGTTATCAATCTAATTTGCGCAGCAGATTGTTGATCAGTGTGTCTGGGTCTCAAAGTAGTCGCTCTTTTAATCTTAATGACCCTTTCCTTTGCTTTCCAAACATCCCGAAATGGGTAGCCTCTCTGAACAAAACGCCTTTCCATATCCTTGATACAAGTAATAAAATGTGTATCATCACTACAATTTCGTCTAGCTCTCAACATCTCCCCAAATGGGATTGCCTTAATCTGATGCCGAGGATGTGCGCTTTTCGCATGTAAAAGTGAATTACAGGCAGTAGGTTTACGATACATCTTACTCTGAATAAGTCCATCTTTGATATACAGTTCCACATCTAAAAATACCACATTAGTAGTACTCAAATGAGTAGTGAACCTGATGTTCATATCATTACCATTTAAATACTCAATAAATTCCTTTAATAATGGCTCTGTGCCAATCCAAATCATGAGACAGTCGTCTATGAACCGCCCCCAATACAGTATGTGTTCATTCCAACGACTTCCAGAGGTACCCCAAATCATAACCTCCTCTAACCAGCCCATAAAGATATTCGCATATGCCGGTGAAAATTTAGAACCCATAGCGACTCCTTGGGTTTGCCTAAACCATTCATCTTTAAAAAGAAAGAAGTTTTTAGTAAGTATCAATTCTGTCATAGCTAGAATCATTTGTGTATGTTCCCAATGACAAGCCGGTTTCTTAGATAAAAAGTGATATAGTGCCTTAAGTCCCAATTCATTACGAATGCTGGTATATAGTGACACCACATCAAGAGTCACCAAAATCATATCCGGGTCCCAAGCAATGTCTCCCATTAAATTCAAAATGTGTGTAGTATCCTTTATATATGAAGGTAAATTCATTACTATTGGTTGCAAAAATATATCAACGAATTGCGATATACGTTCTGTAGGACCACCAATACCTGACACAATGGGCCTCCCAGGTGGAAATGGGAGGCCTTTGTGAATTTTCGGCAAAGTATATAGACACGGAAATCTTGGTCGAGTCACTTTAAGATACAAAAATTCATCCTCATCCAGCAGACCACTTTCATGCCATTTTTTAAGATAGCCATTAATCATTGCTATTAGAGGGAATATAGGGTTATGAGCCACCTTTTCATAACACTGAGCATTTCCCAATTGTGAATAAATTTCATTTTCATAGTCTATAGTGTTCATTACCACTATATTCCCCCTTTGTCTGCCTTTCTGATAGTAAGATTAGGATTTCCCATTAATATCTTTAAAGCCTGTCTCTCATGAAAAGTAAGGTTGTCTCTATAGGGGCCTTTAGAAAGTCCCTTCTTCGTCAAACTTTTATCCAAATCATTAATCACTAGTTTATGAAAGATTTCAACATTATTCCCACTCATAAGATTAGGAGACCAACGAGACTTAGTCTTGAGCCCACTTGATATTGAGGGATCTGGCCTAATATCCAAATCCTCCAATACCTTACTAATAGTCACAGGGTCCTCTTCTAACTCGGTGATAGAGAGCAAATTAACAGTATCCTGTATATCTTCAATAGTTAAAGCACTAGACACTGTATTAAGTAATGCTGGTGTTAAACTTTTATTATGCTGAGGGTTCATAGCGAAATATTTCTTGAGTTTCAAGCGTCTTATAAATTTGAACAGATCAATTTTAGAGGTACATAAATCACCAGATACTTCAGGACAGAAGCCTAAACCCCTCCTAAGCAATGATATCATTGGATCCGTGAGTGTATAATCTGACAGGTTCACTACCTCCAATTTTTTCTCCTTATCTGAAATTATTATTTCTTGTCCCAAGAACGTGTTTTCATTCTTAGACTGTCTCCTGCTGATCCCGCCCCTCTTCCCACGCCTTGTTGTCTTGTGTTGTCCACTTTTTTTGTCTGATCGCGGTTCCCCCTTTTTATACGGTTCACCTCTTGCATGAAGGAAGAGTTGCCTAAAGGGTGTAATTGTTTAGATAATATTCCTGACCCTCCTTCTGTTTCACTTTCACTGGTTAGTATTGTGCTCAATGAGGTACTACTAGAGCTAGTAGACAATGGCTCAGACAGTTGTTTACCCTTGTCAGTCTGAACCAGATAATCATATCTACTAGAGAATGTAAATACCCTACCACTATTATAATCCAACTCATCCCGTTTTAATTTTCGGGCTTTCCTCTGCTTAATATCGTTCTGATGATTCAATAAAACTCTCTTTAAAATTTCATAATTCTTGGCTGTAGGTTCTGGCATATTTAATGCTTCAATCTCAGACTCTAACTGTGCTATTTCAGCTTGCAATTTCGTAACCTTCCTTTCTGCATTCTCTATCAGAATGTCAATCAACTTCATTGAACTGGAAATCAATTCCTTTTCCCAAATATTAAGGAGGTCTTCGTCCAGATCATCATATGTCGGGATGATCTGTGAACGTAAACCCCTTGGAATCCTATTAAGTTTGACATACTGCTTCAGCGTCACGCCATCCCACCACTTTGACATCTCTGAACGTTTTAATCTTTCCAGTCTGATAAATTTATCACGCAACCCTTCGTTCTGCGAACGGTCACCACTTTTAACCGCCTCAGTTATAGTACTCCCTTTACATAAATTTTCAAATAGCTCTGCCGCCATCCTATCCCTGTCCAAATTCTCACTCATCTTGATTATTACAAACAGTAATGTGCTTGCAGAGCTGCCTGCCCTTATTTGCAGTTCACAAAAGGTGGGTGAAAACAGAGCCCTCAGGCGCTCATACAAATTTACACAACAGTATAATACACAATGCCAATATCCTGCTGTGCATTCAAGAAAGGAGAATAATCACCCAAATCCTCCCAATGTTTCAATCTAAGATTGAATAAACAGTTTACAATTTCTGAAGCACACGCAATATATTCAGTCAAAAGTTCATCTACCGTGTAAATACATGTCTCATAATAAAGAAACACACACATGTCAGTAGCCCATGCCTTGTCATATAAATCCTTACTTACAAACACACTATTCTAATTCATCCTCATAATAGTAATGTGCACTATACCATATAAATATATGCCATTAAAAACTACAGCCTTCAATCACCAAGGAAATATTGTAATTCCTGATCATAATTAAGCCCCTCCTCCACCGCCGCAAACGCATTATGTTGGAAGTACTATAAGGGCACTTAAAGAACGGGTTGGAGAACATATGCGAGCAATAAAATATAATGATTGTAGATATCCGATTGCAGAACATGTACAAAATTGTATTGCACAAGGCCCCGTTAAAACCTTCAAGTTTTATGGTATAGAACATATTGGACAAGATCCACGCGGTGGTAACAGGGAGCTGAGACTACGGCGGCATGAGGCACGGTGGATCATGCGTTTGCGAGCGGTGGAGGAGGGGCTTAATTATGATCAGGAATTACAATATTTCCTTGGTGATTGAAGGCTGTAGTTTTTAATGGCATATATTTATATGGTATAGTGCACATTACTATTATGAGGATGAATTAGAATAGTGTGTTTGTAAGTAAGGATTTATATGACAAGGCATGGGCTACTGACATGTGTGTGTTTCTTTATTATGAGACATGTATTTACACGGTAGATGAACTTTTGACTGAATATATTGCGTGTGCTTCAGAAATTGTAAACTATGATCAAAATCCTTGTTGGCCAGCGAGTATGGACCAGAAATCACAAAGTAACAGGTATTACCATATATAGGGGTCGATTCCGATTCGGGCCGGAAAAAGCAACGACCGACTCGGATCCGGAAATAATACCGACCGACACGTACCTGTGGCGCCCGACACGCCAAGTACGATGCAAGGCATGAAAAATCCGACCGACACGTACCGAACCCAAGTCGACCGACCGAGCCGCACGGAAAACAGCAATCCGGTCGGAAAAACACGCGAATCCAACCGACCGACACGCACCCGGAACAAATCCGACCGAAACGTACACGCGAACTCCAAACCGCAAAGTACGATGCAAGGCGCGAAAACCACGAGCGAGTCGGACGGAGGCCAAGCCGTACGACCGACACGCATACAACACCGAGCCGAAGCAACACAAAACACCGCGACCGACGCGTACGCAGCATAGAAAACTGCACAAACACAGCGTGAACGAAACGGAGAAGACCGTACGAGACAAATGCAGGGTCCGACTCGGTCACAAGAACGTTTCCAACATACACAGACAGTACAAAGGAAAATTCACCCAAAAAAGGCCAAACAAGCAATTACCAAGCCAATAAATACTGGGGGGTGGGGACAGAGAACAAAGACACACCCACAACTCCACCCATATAAAGGACACAAATCACAACCATGAGCCTTTGCAAATGCCATTCCACTGCCAGCACCCAAGAGAAAGCAACCACACACCCACAGCTCATCCCTCACACAAGCCACACACCATCAGCACACCAACAAATACCTACCTCACATACACCCAGCAAAACACACACTCACACACCCTCACCTGCACACCAACACACACATCACTCACCATCACCACCCATCACCATGCCCCCCAAGAAGAATCCCAAGTTCCTAGATTGTGAATTGGAAGTCATGGTAGACGAGATCCTCAGGGTAGAGCCACAGCTGTTTGGCACACTGGTCCAACAGACCCCCATCTCCCAGAAAACCAAGATGTGGGAGAGGATCATCAACAGGGTGAACGCACAATCACCATGTCGGCGCACAAAGAGCGACATCCAGAACAGGTGGTATGACGTGCGCAGGAGGGTACGGGACCTGCTCAAGAAAGACTACATCAACAGCCAATACACCGGCAGTGGCCCTCCTGCCAAGCCAATATACCTCAGGCCCTGGGAGGAGAAGGTGCGGGCCATCCTTCCGCCACTGAGCGTATATGGACTAGAGGACATCCCAGAGCCTGGTGAGTACACAACAAATGTACACAATATACTGCCACAAAACACACACATCACTGTCAAGGGGAGAGTCAAACCATGCACTCATAGCAATTACACAGCAACCAGAACAGAATCATCCCAAAATGTGTATGTCAGTCAGATAAACACAACACATGCCATCAAAAAAGTCACATCCAACTGTGCCATCACATGTACAAACACAACTACAACTACAGCTAGGCAGTGGCACAAATAGAACTAACAAACACATCCAGACATGTAGCCACCACAACAACACCAACACACAGTGAAGACCACTCAAAGGAAGGAATTCTGTGTATGCTGGCCAAGTCAGGGTAGCCAATAGCATCATGGGAGTCGCAGTCACACATATTGCCCCCCCACAACTGTCCCATCAACACCACCATGAACCATGCGCACATCACAGGGAGTGGAAAAGGACTCACAAGATGGCTGACACTGGCAACTGCTGTGGGGAGCACAAGGCCCTGCTGGCAACTGTGCACCAACAAACAGCAGGACACCACTGACTGACATCCTGAGAGACAACTTCCACTCCCTGCAATGCAAGCACGTTCCATGGTGGGATATCTGGCTAGCTGGGTGGGAAGGAGGACTTGCAGCACTGACCATAGTCACAAGCACCTCCCCTCACACACACCCCAACACAAACTCCACAGAACCCACCTGGTAGAATGCAATGCCCCCCATCCTAACACAAGATCCCACAAAGAACCATCACCCTGGGTTATGTTGTGTGAAGCACAGGGCCACTCTTGGGACTTTTAGCCAAACAACTGCCAGGACAACACTCCCAGCCATCCTGTCAGCACAGCCAGCCCACCCCACAGGGAAGCAGAGTCAAAAGGAAGGAAGCATGGGCATGCTGGGAAGGGGGTGGAGGCAATAGCATGATGGGAGTCGTAGCCACTGATATTGGTCACCCCCACAACTGTCCCATCAACACCACCCTGAACCATGCTCACATCACAGGGAGTGGAGAAGGACTCACAAGATGGCTGACACTGGCTACTGCTGTGGGGAGCACAAGGCCCTGCTGGCAACTGTGCACCAACAAACAGCAGGACACCACTGACTGACATCCTGAGAGACAACTTCCACTCCCTGCAATGCAAGCACGTTCCATGGTGGGATATCTGGCTAGCTGGGTGGGAAGGAGGACTTGCAGCACTGACCATAGTCACAAGCACCTCCCCTCACACACACCCCAACACAAACTCCACAGAACCCACCTGGTAGAATGCAATGCCCCCCATCCTAACACAAGATCCCACAAAGAACCACCACCCTGGGTTATGTTGTGTGAAGCACAGGGCCACTCTTGGGACTTTTAGCCAAACAACTGCCAGGACAACACTCCCAGCCATCCTGTCAGCACAGCCAGCCCACCCCACAGGGAAGCAGAGTCAAAAGGAAGGAAGCATGGGCATGCTGGGAAGGGGGTGGAGGCAATAGCATGATGGGAGTCGTAGTCACAGCTCAACATCCCCCACCACATGGCCCAGCAAGCTCACACTCACGCATGCACATCCCACAGAGAGTGGAAAGGCCCATCAAAGATGTCTGACACTGTTGCTGTGTCGTGGGGAGCACAAGGGCATGCTGGGTACTGCACACCAACCAACAGCAGGACACCACTGTCAGCCATCTTGCCATTGCTCTCACACCCACACACACTGAACTCCCCACAAAAGCAAGTAAGTATGGGAATGCTGGGAAGTGGGGTGGAGGCAATAGCATGATGGGAGTCGTAGTCACAGACATAGCTCACCCCCACAACTGTCCCATCAACACCACCCTGAACCATGCTCACATCACAGGGAGTGGAGAAGGACTCACAAGATGGCTGACACTGGCTACTGCTGTGGGAAGCACAATGCCCTGCTGGCAACTGTGCACCAACAAACAGCAGGACACCACTGACTGACATCCTGAGAGACAACTTCCACTCCCTGCAATGCAAGCACGTTCCATGGTGGGATAACTGGCTGGCTGGGTGGGAAGGAGGACTTGCAGCACTAACCATAGTCACAAGCACCTCCCCTCACACACACCCCAACACAAACTCCACAGAACCCACCTGGTAGAATGCAATGCCCCCATCCTAACACAAGATCCCACAAAGAACCACCACCCTGGGTTATGTTGTGTGAAGCACAGGGCCATTCTTGGGACTTTTAGCCAAACAACTGCCAGGACAACACTCCCAGCCATCCTGTCAGCACAGCCAGCCCACCCCACAGGGAAGCAGAGTCAAAAGGAAGGAAGCATGGGCATGCTGGGAAGGGGGTGGAGGCAATAGCATGATGGGAGTCGTAGTCACAGACATAGCTCACCCCCACAACTGTCCCATCAACACCACCCTGAAACATGCTCACATCACAGGGAGTGGAGAAGGACTCACAAGATGGCTGACACTGGCTACTGCTGTGGGGAGCACAAGGCCCTGCTGGCAACTGTGCACCAACAAACAGCAGGACACCACTGACTGACATCCTGAGAGACAACTTCCACTCCCTGCAATGCAAGCACGTTCCATGGTGGGATATCTGGCTAGCTGGGTGGGAAGGAGGACTTGCAGCACTGACCATAGTCACAAGCACCTCCCCTCACACACACCCCAACACAAACTCCACAGAACCCACCTGGTAGAATGCAATGCCCCCCATCCTAACACAAGATCCCACAAAGAACCACCACCCTGGGTTATGTTGTGTGAAGCACAGGGCCACTCTTGGGACTTTTAGCCAAACAACTGCCAGGACAACACTCCCAGCCATCCTGTCAGCACAGCCAGCCCACCCCACAGGGAAGCAGAGTCAAAAGGAAGGAAGCATGGGCATGCTGGGAAGGGGGTGGAGGCAATAGCATGATGGGAGTCGTAGTCACAGCTCTACATCCCCCACCACATGGCCCAGCAAGCTCACACTCACGCATGCACATCCCACAGAGAGTGGAAAGGCCCATCAAAGATGTCTGACACTGTTGCTGTGTCGTGGGGAGCACAAGGGCATGCTGGGTACTGCACACCAACCAACAGCAGGACACCACTGTCAGCCATCTTGCCATTGCTCTCACACCCACACACACTGAACTCCCCACAAAAGCAAGTAAGTATGGGAATGCTGGGAAGTGGGGTGGAGGCAATAGCATGATGGGAGTCGTAGTCACAGACATAGCTCACCCCCACAACTGTCCCATCAACACCACCCTGAACCATGCTCACATCACAGGGAGTGGAGAAGGACTCACAAGATGGCTGACACTGGCTACTGCTGTGGGGAGCACAAGGCCCTGCTGCCAACTGTGCACCAACAAACAGCAGGACACCACTGACTGACATCCTGAGAGACAACTTCCACTCCCTGCAATGCAAGCACGTTCCATGGTGGGATAACTGGCTGGCTGGGTGGGTGGGAAGGAGGACTTGCAGCACTAACCATAGTCACAAGCACCTCCCCTCACACACACCCCAACACAAACTCCACAGAACCCACCTGGTAGAATGCAATGCCCCCCATCCTAACACAAGATCCCACAAAGAACCACCACCCTGGGTTATGTTGTGTGAAGCACAGGGCCACTCTTGGGACTTTTAGCCAAACAACTGCCAGGACAACACTCCCAGCCATCCTGTCAGCACAGCCAGCCCACCCCACAGGGAAGCAGAGTCAGAAGGAAGCATGGGCATGCTGGGAAGGGGGGTGGAGGCAATAGCATGATGGGAGTCGTAGTCACAGACATAGCTCACCCCCACAACTGTCCCATCAACAGCACCCTGAACCATGCTCACATCACAGGGAGTGGAGAAGGACTCACAAGATGGCTGACACTGGCTACTGCTGTGGGGAGCACAAGGCCCTGCTGGCAACTGTGCACCAACAAACAGCAGGACACCACTGACTGACATCCTGAGAGACAACTTCCACTCCCTGCAACGCAAGCACGTTCCATGGTGGGATAACTGACTGGCTGGGTGGGTGGGAAGGAGGGCCGGCTGTCAACCAAACACAACCAATGCAGACCATGTTCACACCCCAAAAAATACATAGAAATGCCCAAATAATGCAGGACAATGTGCCACACCAATATCAACCCCTGACTGTGACGACTTAGGACAATGCAATGTACAGGCCCGCACCCAGAGGCACAGTCACAACTGTCATGTGTGTCAACCATAGATGCCTGCAGAAACATAACATACATTGTTTGTGTCTCCCAAAAACAGGTGATGATGGGGACACAGCAGCAGACGCTGAGGAGTCCCAGTCCCAGGCTCAAGAGGATGCGGAGCTCACTGGCGTCGTACAGCCTCTGTCCTCCTCGGACGATGAAGACCAACCTGGCACATCCGGTGCAAGTCTACAATCAGCACCAGCAGGACCACCAGCTGCAGCACCAGCAGGACCACCAGCTGCACCCCTTGCACCCACCCCTCCAACGACTGTCACCACAAATACCATCCCTGCCGACATGGACAGAACAAGGAGCAACACCAGCACAGGGACCCTGGACCAACCTGGGGCCATGGACACCACCACCACCACCAACCCCCAAGGTGGACCAGGGTCATCACCACTGCACACACTGCACATGTCAGCAGGGGTGGTGGGAGGGGTGGGAGACAGAGGTCGCTGCTTGCAGACGTTGCTGGTGTGCATGATGACCCACAACTGGTACGCATAGCTGATGCGTACCAGTCCAGCACCGGAGACCTCAGCCAGGTAGTGGGGCTCCTCAGAGACATGAAACAGCAGCAGGCTGCCCATCATGCCCGCTTGGACTCCCACATGTCCCACGTGGAGTCACACATGTCCCGCGTGGACTCACACATGTCCCGCGTGGAGTCCAAGTGGGATGCACTGCATGAGATGACGGCGGTGCACAGGGACATTTTACAATGCCTCCGCCAGATGAACAGCAACCAGTCCACACCTCCCTGTGTGCCAACAACATCTGGTGCCGAACAAACTGCAACTGCCACAGGGAGGGAGGATGACTCTGGCGGAGAGCCCCTGCACCGCAGCAGCCTGTACTTGAGGGGCCCCCCCAAGAAGAGGGGTCATCCGAGGAGGGGCAAGTGAGAGGCCGATGGCCAAGCACAACTCCCAGGAAGCCTGAACCTGTTCTGGATGTTCGCCTTTGTGCACAGACTGTTCACCCTGTTGACGGCAACACTACTCCCACACATTGCATGGGGAGTACAAGTTGGACCAATGTGTCAGACAACTGTGGCCCCGATACTGGGGATCCTGTCTACCAGGACTTTCAATTCACCTAGGAACTTTGGATTGCAAGATTTATGTACAGCACTACCCATCCTATGCACTATTCACACAAATGTATCACAATAAACACACTAATACACCATACTTGCCTCTGTCGTGATTCCAACGTGGGTGCTGTTATGGGGATGATGAACTGCAAAATTACACTGTGTATGCGAACTGCAACAGCAAGGACAACACAGGCATGTGAGTAAAGGCAACGTGACACATATGAGGGAGACACACCACCAGGGCTACACAACACATACACACCTAGGCCATCTGACTCATTGCCTACACTGATGTTGCCAGGGAAGACGGTGCAATGCACATACACCACACCCATTCCCAGTTGTAGTCAAGTAGCCCACAGGTGCAGTAAGCAAATGGCACTCAAATGTGTGACCACAGACAACGCACATCACAAAGTGAAGCACAGGTTTATTACACAGTTGCAACATGTCGTAACCACTACAGATGCAAGGTAATCCCACCTGGCAGCGGGCACACAGTCAACAACTGTAGACGGAAGGAAGTCCATGGGTGTGGCGCACATCACCTGCAGGGACACAACAGCTACCAGCCTGGAAGTGCAATCACGTCGTCGGTGGACACAGTTGACCAAACGAATCTGAAAGTACCTTGTGAAGGACAGAAATGACACACAGTCAAAAGCAATGGAGTACAGGACAGAACAGCAAAACTCATGCACAATACATGTTACAAGATACCCACCCAGAACCAAGTTAGCATGTCAACACTGTTGGGGAGTACAGCCCACCTGTAAGCACACATCGCAACACACATCCAGTCAAGTAGCCCATGGACACACTCCAACAGCACCAGAGCACCACCTACACATCATGCCAACTCACATCATTGACATGACACCTCAGGATACTCACATTCAGCTAAAGAAGTTGGTGATGAGCTGTGTGCGGACATCACCATCATCATCATCATCATCATCGTCACTGGCATCGTGGTCCAGGCCAGGATCCTCCACAGGTGGCGGATGTTGGTCATTGTCATCCTGGATGAGAGGCAACTCCTTCCGCACTGCCAGGTTGTGGAGCATGCAGCAGACGATGATAATATTGCACACTTTCGCAGGGGCATATGGGAGGGACCCTCCGGTCTTGTCCAGGCAGCGGAAGCGGCTCTTCAGGAGACCAAATGTCCGCTCAATCACTCTCCTGGTCCGACCATGTGCCTCATTGTAGCGCATCTGGGCTGGTGTCACAGGGTTCCTGAGGGGTGTCAGCAACCACGGCATGTTGGGGTATCCCGAGTCACCTACGGACAGACAAGTGCACATTAGCTGACTTGGAAAAGTGGGCGGAATATTACAGATCAGATCACACACAATGGCACAAAGTCAGTACACACCGACAAGCCAGGCACGCTGGTTCTGCATCTGTGCCATCATCCTGGGGATGCGACTACTCCTCATCACAAAGGCATCGTGTGCTGAACCAGGGAAACGGGCACACACGTGTGTGATGGTCATGTCTGCAAGACACACCACCAGTGCATTGACCGAGTGGTAGTGCTTGCGGTTCCTGTAGGCCTGCTCCTGGGCCTGTGGTGGTACCAAAGCCACAATGGAGCCAATGACATGCGGCATCCTCCCCAGGGCATAAAAGTCACTCTTCACGTCAGTGAGTCGTCGCAGTCTAGGGAAATAGATGTACCGGTTCAGGAATAGCAACATTGCCGCCAAAACATCGCGGAGCACAAGGCTCAACATGGTCTGTGACATCCCACCAGCAGTCGCCACAGTATGTTGGAAGGTACCGGTGGCAAAGAAGTGTAGGGCTGCCATCACCTTCACCTTGGGGGTCAGCGCTGTAGGATACGGCCGGCCAGGCTGCAAATGTGGGGACAACTGCACTGCCAAATCCTCAATCAGCTGCCTGGTGAAGCGGTACCGTCGGATGCTGTCCCGTTCCACCATCGTTGCCAGGTCTGGGAATGGTCGATGGACAGCAGGAGCCCTGCAGTGCAGAGGAGAAGTAAGCAAGATTGTCAGTCACCCCACATATGCGGCATTGAACAAACTCAATATCCCAACATACATCATTATGAGGCACAACTACATGAAGTGTGCAGTTCCGGAAGGACATGTATGGTACATACATGGCCAACATCTGTCAACACGGTCCAACAGGTGGCATCAATTAGTCCCAGGTTGGCCCATTGGATATCATGAGGCCATGTCACAGTTCCCATCTCCTGCTGCCGTGTCACAATAACCCCCACAGTGACATGTGAGGACAGATGTGCCCCAGGCACCACAGCTCAACGACAGGTACATTCCCAGGGACTCTGTATTGCCACATGGACACTGGCATTACATGGAGTATCATGTATACACCACAGCAAAACAACCATGACCCCCACAGGTAGTGGCCCCACTTGCCACGGCAGGACAGACATGGACGTCTGTGACACACACACACACAACATCAAAGTCCATGCACACGCAACCTGGATGTGGAGACTGTCTCCCATTGTGCACATGAAATCAGAGACATTGTAAACACTACATGCACAAAGACTGTGGAGGACCATCACTATTGTGCCACTGGGACACCCTGGCTCAAACATACCGTCCCACATGGGACTCACGGGGTATGTGACATGACATACACATACACCACCGTGAAATGTGACCATGGCACATGCACAGATATGAACAGTTGCACATCACAGTGGTCATGTACACGTAACACCCAGGATCCTGTCCCCATGAACACGTGCACAGCCTGGGGGTGGCTGCCCACAGGTGACACCCACAGGACAACATGTACACCAACATACACACAATAGGAAATGCAGCCTTACATGCCTTATGATAAAGTTTGGACACGCTGTCGTGATGTAGGTGTGCCCCTCACTCCCTGGGAGCTATCTGTGGCTGGCATATGTCCATCTGAGCCAGGCATGCTGACATATGCCAGTCACATGTACAGTGATGCGTTGTACTGCAAAGGACCGATCGGTGCCCCCAGCCGGCCCATTGCATTCAATGTGTGCGGGTACGCGTTGTACCCCTGTACGCGTTGTACTGCAATGGACCGATCGGTGCCCCCGGCCGGTCCATTGCATTCACTGTGTGCGGGTGCACGCGTTGTACCCCTGTACGCGTTGTACTGCAATGGACCGATCGGTGCCCCGGCCGGCCCATTGCATTCAATGTGTGCGGGTACGCGTTGTACCCCTGTGCGCGTAGTACCCCTGTACGCGTTGTACTGCAATGGACCGATCGGTGCCCCCGGCCGGCCCATTGCATTCAATGTGTGCGGGTACGCGTTGTACCCCTGTACGCGTTGAACTGCAATGGACCGATCGGTGCCCCGGCCGGCCCATTGCATTCAATGTGTGCGGGTACGCGTTGTACCTCCTGTACGCGTTGTACTGCAATGGACCGATCGGTGCCCTCGGCCGGCCCATTGCATTCACTGTGTGCGGGTACGCGTTGTACCCCTGTACGCGTTGTACTGCAATGGACCGATCGGTGCCCCCGGCCGGCCCATTGCATTCAATGTGTGCGGGTACGCGTTGTACCCCTGTACGCGTTGTACCCCTGTACGCGTTGTACTGCAATGGACCGATCGGTGCCCCCGGCCGGCCCATTGCATTCAATGTGCGGGTACGCGTTGTACCCCTGTACGCGTTGTACCCCTGTACGCGTTGTACTGCAATGGACCGATCGGTGCCCCGGCCGGCCCATTGCATTCAATGTGTGCGGGTACGCGTTGTACCCCTGTACGTGTTGTACCGCAATGGACCGATCGGTGCGCACCCATTGACAATGGGCTTGCCTGGCAACGGACGCGTTTTCGAATTTCGAACGAGTCGGTTGCTGGAAAATCAGTTGGTCACCCACAACAATGTTGCAAAATCATGTATGTCATGAAGTTGAAGATTTGAAGGATGCTGTGGGCGTGTTTTGGTGCTGCTATTCCATGGATTGGCCAGATTCAGAAGATGCAAACGACTTGGACCTATCACTTTGGACACAAGGGACAGTATCTGCCTCTCCAGCACATATATATTGCTGGCTGTTCCCCTGAGAGCTCACTTGCCTGCACTACATGCTCCAGGACGACATCTGCCACTGCACTGCTGCTGTCTCTGCCCCTCTGGACCCTGCAATGGCACGTACTGTGGAGAGAGCCCCAGCCTTCAGCCTTGAAGAGAACCAGGCCCTGCTGGACAGCCTACTTCCACAGTACAGCAAGCTGTATGGGACACCAGGGGAGCAGGTGAGTGTTCTGTGCACTGCCTTTCTGAATGTGCATATTGTCTGACTAGCAAGGCTGAAAGTCTGCACGCCACTGGCTAGCAGGCTCACTGAGTAGTTGTCACCCCCCATAGTGTGTAGTGACATGCACTGGACAGGTATGGTGCAGTGACAGTGCATTTGAACAAGGTTTTACTTCCCATGCAATGATACCATGTAGTGACGTCTGGCAAACTGTCCATGGGCAGCTTTGCACTGCCTGTGTACATCATGTGCCCCTGTGATTGAGACATGTATATACAACTGTGTCATGCACGGATATGTTGCATGTGTAGTAATGGCCTTTTCACTTTGTCATCCTGACAGGTTAATGCCCATCGGAAGCAGGAGATCTGGAAGGACATCGTCCGGGCCGTCCGGTCCGTGGGGATCTACAAGCGCCGGATCCGCAACTGCCAGAAGAGGTGGCAGGACCTTCGGGGCTGGACCCGGAGGATTGCACGGGTCCAGCTGAAGCTGTCGCCTCCTCGCAGGAGGGGCGGAACACGGACCCTGACCCCCCACATGCTCCAGATCCTGGCGGTGGTGTTTCCAGACCTGGATGGGCAGCTGAAGGCCAGACAGCAGCAAGGAGGGGTGAGTCAAAGACTGCACTGTGAACTCTGTATTACATGCTTTGTGCCCTCCTCTTGCCTGGTTCAACTGCCACAGTGCAGCAGTCATGTTGTCCAGGAGCCATGTCCCTCTATTGTGCACTGCCCACTGCTCATCTGATACCCAGGTGTGGCCCTTACATTCAGGGAATTGTGTCACTTGGGACTGTGTCCTTGCAGTTTGCTTCACTAAAGGTGGGGGACAGCATCTGTTTCCCTAACTCTGTTGTGGGCATCATGGGTGGGTCCATTGTTCACACAACGCCTGTGTTCGGACATGTGATCTGCGTGTTGCTTTGATATGCGGTCCACTTGCTGAGCTGAGCCACCACATGTGCCTGGGGTATGTGGCACACGCCCATGCAGCAGGTGGGAACAATGTTTGGGCCCCAGGAGTGTGCAGATTACGTGTGTCACACAGACATAGCCAGTTATCCACTGTCCAGGGCACATCCCTCATTCATGTGGAGCAGGACAGTCATGCCTACTCCAGGCCATGCAATGCACTCTGTACTCCCACTCCCGTGTATCAGCTGACACATTGTGCACAGTGATTTGACCCCTCAGGTGTCTGCCTCTGTGTCAGTGTGCTGTGGATTAGTTGCCAGGACTGCTGGGGTGTTTCTTGGTAGGGGCTCAGCATGCCCCTGGAGATGTGACCATAGGAGACGATACTTGTGTGTCACATAGGTGTTTGATCAGCTGCCCGTGCAGACTGGGGTATGCGAATGTGAAGTTCAGGCAGCTGTTCCCCATTCACAGCAAATTGTGAGGGGCTCAGGTTCAGAGGGTAGTGTCACAGGTCTCCCATATGTCCAATAGGTATGACCTGGACAGATGAGGGTTAAGATGATGTGTTGTGTGGGGGATGTACATGTGCACTTGTGCAGCTCCAGGACTTGCATTCCCCATGACCTACTATTGTGACACAGTGCATAGTGTTGTTGTCTGGCTGCCAAGTCATACATCACTGAGACAGTGATGTATGACTTAGCAGTCATGCCTCTGCCATGGCTTGTGTCAACTTATTGGTGGTCCTGCAGGGGAGTGACATGTGCTACATGCACACCATTGTGGCGATGGCTATCAGGACATGGGTGCATCATGGTGTCTGTCGCTGGTATGCATCACATGCATTTCCTATTTGACTCTGGGCATCCCTTTTATCCGGAAACCTGTACTGACTCAGTGGCAAGAGCTGTGATGTGTGCATGTCCACATGCCACAACGTGTCCTCTGCACTGTCCAACTACTGTGTACTTGGTGCATGTGTCCACACTGGGGTGTTGCAATCCAACAGACACCAGACAGATGGGTGCAAGGCCATGTGGGATGTGAGTGCCATGCTTGGCATCAGACTGACAATTGGCTTCTCCTGTTCAGTTAGGGCACTTTTAGCAATGTACAACTAATGATGCCAGGGCTTGCTCTGTAATGTGCTGTGCTCACAGTAGTGTGTGCGTTTGGTGCAGGTGACTGATGTCTGTCTGTTTCCCCATTGTTTGCAGATACATCCACGGCCACGGAAGGGGACAGCTCCATGGACCAGGAGGAGCCAGAGAGCCAGACTGGGTCAGCAGCCGAGGAGTGGTCGGAGGGACCCAGTGGCACGGAGGGCGAGGGAGCCACACCGAGGAGTCCTCAGCACCATCCACCTCAGCTGAGGACCAGAGCAACTCGGAGGATGACTCCCTTGTGGAGGCGGGTGTCAGCAGCCACCACACCCCAGCTAGTGTTGCTGTCCCCGTCACCACCAGCACCACCACCGCCCTCCCATCGGCTCCCATTCCCCAGGTCCATGGAGGCTCCCATGTTCGGGAGCGTGTCTCCTTTGGGCCAGGCACCGCACCCCCTGCCCCTGTGTCCCCTGCTGCCCTGAGTGAGGAGTCTGTGTACCTCCTTCGCCAGCTCCATGTAGGGCAGACAGCCATGCTGAGTGTCCTTCATGCGCACACCGCACTGTTGACTCAGCTGGTGTCGTTCATGGAGGGCATCTCATCGGGCATGTCTGACCTACAGAGGGGCAATAGGTCCATGGACTCCTCCCTGACGGCAGCAGTGTCCCTACTCAGACAGTCCCTCACCCCTCCTGCCTCTGCTCCATCCACACTCCCCAGCACCTTACCCGTCCCAAGCACACACACACCGGCACAGGCACACACCAGCACACACACGTCCAGGACACAGACACACACGCCACAAACAAAACGCACATGCACACACAGTCAGGGGACTGAAACCAGACTCACAGGGGATGGGGCCCTGGTACACACACACGCATCCACGGGCACTGCGCAGTCCTCAGTTGCCTCTCCCTCCAAAGCACCCTCCCTTGCCTCACCTGCAACCCCAAAGACCCAGCGCCTCTTCCTCAGTGACCTCGGCCTCTTCCCCTCCGATCCAGCTGCTCCAGCATCCAGGGTGAAGAGGAAGCCCCCACACGGAGCAGAGTGCCCCTCGCCCCCGGACACCCTCCCCCAGGCGCAGACAGACTGAGGCCCCCACCCGCAAGTCCCCCGGAGTGGTAAGAGCAAGACCCCGCCGCCGCCCTGCAGCTCAAGCACCAGGTCTCCTTCCTCCATCCCTCAGGCCCCCACTCCACAGGTGCCTCCACCACACCCTGCCCCAGGTTCCCCCACCCACAGATATACCATCCCCAAGAGGCTCCGGCCTTCTCCCCTGCCACTTGCTCTCCCGGCACCACACCCCTGCTGCGCTTGTCTGTGCCACTGATGTGGTGAGGGTGTCCTCCCCCTCTGTCCAGCCCACCTTGCCTGTTCCCCATTCTCCTCCCCTGGTGGTAGGCACTGCAGTGGAGTCCACTACCACCCTGTCTGACTTGGGCACTGCAGTGTCGGACCTATCCACTCCATCTGCAGGGTCCACTGCAGTCGTGCCGGCACCCACAACATCTGAGCCATGCCCCCAGTTGTGCCGGCACACACCATGTCAGACACCTCCACTGCAGTTGTCAGTGGCTCTCCAGCACCCACCACCCCTTCCCTGCTTCCTCCTGGTGAGCCCTGATCCTGTCCCTGCGGTGCCTGGCCTACCCCCCGGTTGCCCCTCCTAGTGGATTGTCCCTGGTTTTGTGCAGGCATGTGTAGGGTGGCATCTGCCACTGTCACCCACTTGTGACTTTGTTGATGGACTGGCCATTGGCCTTTGTTTATGTTCTACCGGACTTCTACTTTTAATGCCACATATGCTGAATAAAGCAACTTTCTGTTCTCTAGTGCTTTTGCTTCTGATGTACATGATGTTGATGATGCTAACCATGCCCTTGCTGCAGTGATGGTGATATTTGGTCTCATGATAATGAAGTGTTACTGTGCAGGAACCCATGTGGTCCAGGGGGAATGTGTCCTATCCTGTGGTGTATCCATGTCATCCATAGCAGCATCTGAGGGTGTCATGTGTTCAGTATTTGGCAATGGGATTTCCTACTTAGATTGGCAATTTCACATCTGTGGCTTCCACCCCTGCACATCTGTTGTGCCTGCCATTGTTCAATTCGTCTACTTCCCTGACCGTGTGGCCATCTCCAGTGGACATGCAGGTTTGGGCATCAATAGGGAAGGACTCATCTGTGTTGTCAGTGCAACATTGCTATACAAGTGTGTTGGATCTGTGCTGATGATTCCGTTGGCACTTCCATGATCAGGCTGATGTTACGGGAGCCCTCATTTGGTGCTAATTGTTTATTGTGTGACCAAGTGCTCAGCTGACATGATGGGGCCCTACTGAGGCAACATATGGCACAGCTTTCCTCACACAGGAGTGGAGTCCCCTCATGGCAGTGTGCACTCCTGTGACATTCCCTGCGCCCACGGTGTGTGTTGTATGTGCATGTCTGTGTGTTGACTTCCGTTTAGCTGTGCATGCTGTGATCCCTAGTGTTGTACCTGTTTGTGATGCTAGCTGAGTTGAGCTATGTTCCCCCAAAGACTTCTCCCTGGGTTCTCTGTGATGTGGGTGCATGGCACATTACTGGTCATCAGGGTGTCACCCATAGGTGTGTTTGCTGTCAGGGCTGAGTTTGTGTGCAGACGCAGATGGGTCACAGTCAGGTTTCCCCTTGGCACTTGTTGTTTGCCCCTGTCATGTGATTTCCAGTTTGTGTTATCTTTCAGTGATTGTGACACGTTGTGTGTGTGACTGCTGGCACTCCTCAGGGTCCGGGCTGCAATGTTGGTTGTTGTCTATGTGTGTTCTTTGTGGGTGACATTGGCTTCTTCATTGGTGTGTGACTGTGGCTGGGATCCCATTGGTTGGTGTGGTATTGCCGTCATGTCCATGTACAGCGTAGTGTGCAGTGTGTCAGACATTCAGGAGTCTTGTTGAGTGTCCATGTGTGATGTGTTTCTGCACCTTGGTTCCCACCCACCACCCTGGAATAGTCATGGGTGCATGTGCAATGTCACCAGTGCATGTGTGCTTCACTGCTGCACATTGTTGGAGGTCGAGGGTGTGGTGTTGAGTGTGTGCAGATGAGAGTTGTTGCCCGGCTAGGCCCCTGCCTCCATGTTGGCCTTGGCTTACTGGCCATGCTGTTTGATTTGTGCTTGTGTAGGTGTGATGGTAGTTAGTTGCTCAGGACACATGACTGTGGTTCACAGTGTGAACCACATTTAGCTTTGTCATCACAGTGGGATTGTAATGCAGCCCAGGGTCACCACATTGTGGGGCCCTGCGGGTGGTGCTGTGGTGTGTCTGTGTCTTGCTGTGTCAGTTGCTGTCCTTACGTGCCTGTGTGACATGTGTGATTTGTGCTCCCTCTCATCTGACAATGCCTGCTTGCCCACATAGGGGATTTGGATCCATGAGTTACCTTTGTGTGGCACTGTATGCACATCTGTATGATTGGTATTCAGGTCTCCTCATGTGTTGTGTGGTTGCCTGGGGACACTGGCACCCCCCTCTCACCTGTTGTGTATGATGTGCAGTGTGGGTCTGCCTGTTTGTGTTTGTGCATCTGCACCACTGCATTGGCATATCTTGGGTGTGCCATTGGCTGTATGTAGTTTGGTGGGTTTCCCCTGCTGTCCCTGGGACTCCTAGGTCATCGGTCAGCACAATGATCATGGTTTGTGTGTCCCATTGCTGCCATGGTATGGTATCTGTTCACCTCACATCTGCAGTCTCCACAGGGTATCTGCATGTGTGTGCCCATTGGTGCAAATATGTGGGTCTGCATTCTGATGGTCACTTCTGTCATTGTGTCATTGATGATTGTTGACGGTGTCAGCCCCCATGGGTGTTGTTTGTCTGCACATGGCCAAAGGTATGTCTTATTTGCATTGCAGTATTTGGCTCCCCCAATTTATGTTGCAATGGGACACATACACTACTTTGCCACTGATGTGTTTGTTGTTCTGTGACCAGGAATCATCCATGCAGTTTGGCAGTTGCATCTCTTTCTTTGTCAACACTTACCTTTTGGTCTGTGTGATGATGGGGGTTTGGACCCCATTGCCACAATGTTCGAAATGTGCTTCAGCTATGGACCCCACACTTACCTTTTGGTCACTGTGATGATGGGGGTTTGGACCCCATTGCCACAATGTTCAAAGTGTGCTTCAGCTATGGACCCCACACTTACATTTTGGTCACTGTGATGATGGGGGTTTGGACCCCATTGCCACAATGTTCAAAATGTGCTTCAGCTATGGACCCCACACTTACCTTTTGGTCACTGTGATGATGGGGGTTTGGACCCCATTGCCACAATGTTCAAAGTGTGCTTCAGCTATGGACCCCACACTTACCTTTTGGTCACTGTGATGATGGGGGTTTGGACCCCATTGCCACAATGTTCAAAGTGTGCTTCAGCTATGGACCCCACACTTACATTTTGGTCACTGTGATGATGGGGGTTTGGAACCCATTGCCACAATTCTCAAAGTGTGCTTCAGCTATGGACCCCACACTTACCTTTTGGTCACTGTGATGATGGGGGTTTGGACCCCATTGCCACAATGTTCAAAGTGTGCTTCAGCTATGGACCCCACACTTACATTTTGGTCACTGTGATGATGGGGGTTTGGACCCCATTGCCACAATGGTCATGGCCTGCTTGCATTGTGGGTGCCACACACATATATGTGTGGCACATGTGCTAGGGGGTCACATTGTATGTTCAAAGTCATGTTCGGTGTTGTAGGCATTTGACACAGTCTATACACGCTTGTCATGGTGTTGGGGGGATGTCTTCTTCTTGCATTCCCTAGGTTGTGGTGTGCTGGTTGTGTCATGCATTGTCCATCCTATGAGTGGGGGTGGTAGTAGTGGTAGGCATCCAGCCCCCCTGGGTGAGGGTGGTAGTAGTGGTAGGCATCCAGCCCCCCTGGCTAAGGGTGGTAGTAGTGGTAGGCATCCTGCCCCCCTGGGTAAGGGTGGTGGTAGGCATCCAGCCCCCTGGCTAAGGGTGGTAGTAGTGGTAGGCATCCTGCCCCCTGGGTAAGGGTGGTAGTAGTGGTAGGCATCCAGCCCCCCTGGCTAAGGGTGGTAGTAGTGGTAGGCATCCTGCCCCCCTGGGTAAGGGTGGTAGTAGTGGTAGGCATCCAGCCCCCTGGCTAAGGGTGGTAGTAGTGGTAGGCATCCAGCCCCCCTGGGTGAGGGTGGTAGTAGTGGTAGGCATCCAGCCCCCCTGGCTAAGGGTGGTAGTAGTGGTAGGCATCCAGCCCCCCTGGGTGAGGGTGGTAGTAGTGGTAGGCATCCAGCCCCCTGGCTAAGGGTGGTAGTAGTGGTAGGCATCCTGCCCCCCTGGGTAAGGGTGGTAGTAGTGGTAGGCATCCACCCCCCTGGGTGAGGGTGGTAGTAGTGGTAGGCATCCAGCCCCCCTGGCTAAGGGTGGTGGTAGGGCATCCAGCCCCCCTGGGTGAGGGTGGTAGTAGTGGTAGGCATCCAGCCCCCCTGGCTAAGGGTGGTGGTAGGCATCCAGCCCCCCTGGGTGAGGGTGGTAGTAGTGGTAGGCATCCAGCCCCCTGGCTAAGGGTGGTAGTAGTGGTAGGCATCCTGCCCCCCTGGGTAAGGGTGGTAGTAGTGGTAGGCATCCAGTCCCCCTGGCTAAGGGTGGTAGTAGTGGTAGGCATCCTGCCCCCCCTGGGTAAGGGTGGTAGTAGTGGTAGGCATCCAGCCCCCCCTGGCTAAGGGTGGTAGTAGTGGTAGGCATCCTGCCCCCCTGGGTAAGGGTGGTAGTAGTGGTAGGCATCCAGCCCCCCTGGCTAAGGGTGGTAGTAGTGGTAGGCATCCAGCCCCCCTGGGTGAGGGTGGTAGTAGTGGTAGGCATCCAGCCCCCCTGGCTAAGGGTGGTGGTAGGCATCCAGCCCCCTGGGTGAGGGTGGTAGTAGTGGTAGGCATCCAGCCCCCCTGGCTAAGGGTGGTAGTAGTGGTAGGCATCCAGCCCCCCTGGGTGAGGGTGGTAGTAGTGGTAGGCATCCAGCCCCCCTGGCTAAGGGTGGTGGTAGGCATCCAGCCCCCCTGGCTAAGGGTGGTAGTAGTGGTAGGCATCCAGCCCCCCTGGCTAAGGGTGGTAGTAGTGGTAGGCATCCAGCCCCCCTGGGTGAGGGTGGTAGTAGTGGTAGGCATCCATCCCCCTGGCTAAGGGTGGTGGTAGGCATCCAGCCCCCTGGGTGAGGGTAGTAGTAGTGGTAGGCATCCAGCCCCCTGGCTAAGGGTGGTAGTAGTGGTAGGCATCCAGCCCCCCTGGGTGAGGGTGGTAGTAGTGGTAGGCATCCAGCCCCCTGGCTAAGGGTGGTAGTAGTGGTAGGCATCCAGCCCCCCTGGGAGAGGGTGGTAGTAGTGGTAGGCATCCAGCCCCCCCTGGCTAAGGGTGGTAGTAGTGGTAGGCATCCAGCCCCCCCTGGGTGAGGGTGGTAGTAGTGGTAGGCATCCATCCCCCCCTGGCTAAGGGTGGTAGTAGTGGTAGGCATCCTGCCCCCCTGGGTAGGGGTGGTGGTGCGCATTCAGGCCCCTGTGTGCATATGTGGCATTGGTGATGGGCATCCCGCCCCTATGGTGCTGCTGTTGCTGGTGTAAGTATATTCTGCATCCCTCTGTGTGTGTGTGATGTGTCGTGTACGTGTTGTATGTGTTTTGTGGTTGGTGTCTGGCTTACCTTCTGCGCCGTACGCGTCCGTGCCTGTTCCGGTAGTAAATGTAGAATATTGGTATGATCGGGACGAAGGGATTCATGGTTGGTTCGTGTCGTTCGTCCTTCTCGTTGCTTCGCGTCGTCCTCGTCGCTTCGCCTCGTCCTCGTCGCTCGCGTCGTCCTCGTCGCTGGCGTGTTCGTCTCGGAGCCGTGGATCGTGTTGTGGCGCGAATCGGAGCTTATGTGCGCCTCTCCCGGATGCTTTGACGTGCCGTGCGTAGCGACGGGTTCGGCGCGTACGGAAAGCGCATCGTACTCGTTCGGCCGGACGGAGCTGCATTTTTCCTTCCGTGCGACTCGATTCTGCGTTTCCGGATTCGCCTCGGTCGGGGAACAGGACCTGGTTTGGGTGAGTACGGCTCGGCCGGATTCTTTGCTGTTGTGCGCATCGTACTTACTCGTTCGGTGTGCTGTACGGATCGGTCGGGAAACAGGCTTTCGCATGGCTTTTTTCCCGACCGAATGGTGTTGGGTGCGCCTCCGACCGAGATCGGAATCGGCCCCATTATATTTAGCAAATGTCAGACTCTTAAGGCCAGATTAAGAGAATAATCAAGGGTGCTCCTCTTATAAGTAGCTGTGTATCAAGGGTTTGTCAATCATTCTTTGTGTTGGAGAGGGATTATCTTTTAGATTTCCTGCTTTTGCGCTACAAATGTGGCTACTTTTGCAACCCTCCACTTTTAACAAAAAAGAGCGGTGTTTAGCAAGACTATTATAGGTATCTTACTTCAGATTATGTGACCTGTTAAACAATATTTGAATTGCATTAACTGTTATCTTTATTCCATGACAGTTGTGCTGTACCTGTCAGAGTGTCTAAATTATATGTTTGCCTGTTTATCATATTTTCCCTAGTTCTTCCTACCCATCCATTGATTGATTCCGCAACTATCTTCCCTCAAATTATGAGACCTATTGTGCTATAATCTATTATAAATATAAAGTGGTTTTACACTTGGTTGGGCATGTGTGACATAAACAATGTTTAGCCTCTTCAAGAGAAGGGCAAGATAATACAAAGTCCCCAGCATCATCCCTACTATCCTAATCACAGGACATCCTAGTATTGGAAATGGTCAGTGGTACCCTAGGCTGGGTATTGCATACTTTTATTGTTATGGTATCCACCTCATAGCATATTGAATTGTTGAAATCTAGAGTTGCATAGGAGTTTAACAGTAATACATGCTTTACTCACCTGTGACCTATATTAAAAATTTATATCATGTAGTATGTTTGATATCTTCTTAGGGCCAAGGATGTTTTGGGGATTACTTTTTGCCACTAGTTTTCTAAGTGGTGACTTCCAAGGGGAGGGCAGTATTGAGATATTCATAAAGGAATGAGGGCTTCAATGACAAGTTAAAAAGATTGGGTGGGAGTAACAGACATAGCCATAGCCATGGTCATATTTCTGAGAGTAATTGCAAGAAGGATGAAAGTCTGCATTGTGGGTGGCCTGGGAAGAGAGTGAATGTAGAGAGATGGAGTGCACAATTGAACCTCCTTTGTGATATATACCAAGCTTGAGCCCCTATCAATAGGTGGATCTTCACTTGTTTAGCCTGCATGCAAATGAATTACAAATGGTATCTTCAAAAGTAGTTTCCTTCAGAGAAACACTGAAACCTTGGTGTCTTCACTTTGTAACTCAATAGACATATAACAGAGAGTCTTCTTTAGTCCATTTCTCACTTGAACTACCAAGATTTTAGCACCTTGACACCTCTCCGTATTTGTGGCTCTGATAAATCCAATTTCATTTAATCAACCAAATCACAAGTCACTAATACACAATATGTAGGAAGAGATCATTATGTATAAGAAAATATATTTATTTTTGGTAAGTTAAAAAAAAACAATTTCTATCTACAACACACCATTCCTGCAGCCCAACACATCATTACCAAACCTCCCTAAACCCATCAAAGCACATAATATCAACCTTTCTCCAACTTGCACCTATCACCTGCAACAACCCACTCCCTCATTAAACTCATTAAGCCCAACATAACGCACACTACCTGCACCACCCCCCAACACATCAATCACATCTACTAAACTCACATTGTTATTTATTTATTTATTTATAAAGTTTTATATAGCGCGAACAAGATCCCGAAGGATATCAGAGCGCTTTACAAAGGAAGGAAGGAAGGACATAAATCCAGTATTGACAAAAAGTAAGAATACACAACAGGAATAATCGCATACATCCCAGACAAATAATCGCATAATTTCCAGACATATGTTATGTTATGTTATAGGGCATTTATAGAGCGCACGGCTACTCCGGAGAGTGTCCCGGCGCTGAGCAAGACCCCATGACAGAAACAGTGCACACAACGGCAGGTAGGCCTCTTCAATGTTGGAAGAGCCAGGTTTTAAGATTTTTCCTGAAGCTCAGGAGATCCTGCACCTGTCTCAGGGAGGGTGGCAGGCTATTCCGTAGCTGAGAGACCACCACCTGAAAGGAGCAACCCCCCCATGTGAGAACGATAAAACTTTGGCACAGTCAACAGCCACTGAGTCGAGGACCTCAGAGTTCTAAGTGGAGCATAGTGCTGAATTCTATTCCTGATGTAAGAAGCCCCTATGTTGTGAAAGGCCTTAAAGGCCTTAACCTCTCTTAAAAAATAAAAAGGACCTGGAAGTATTTTATAAACAAAACACATGCCTCTTCTAAAACTCTAAAACTATTTTGTAATTTCTTCCTGGGCCTGTGTGTCAGAAAGTGTGCCTAAAAAGTGTAGCTCATCTTGTTCTTTGGTTTTGGGCATTCCACCACCGCTTTAACCAGGATAGGTCTCTGGAAAATACTTTTTCCAGAGATGCTGTGACCCAGAAACTCTACTTTTTCCTTCCAAAAATGCAATCTTCTCTTTCTTAACCACTGCACCTCTCTCTAAAGAAATCCCTAGTACCTTTCATGGTATTTCTTCACGATTTTCCAACCACTTGACATATAGCAGCACATCGTCCTGAAACACTACAACACCCTTCATGTTTCCTAAGGATGCACTATACGCTGAAAAAAAGAGGTGACAGACGCCAGCCCAAAAGACATACAACAAAACTGGTAAGTGCCACAGGTGAATTAAACACTGTGTAATACCTGGAAGATTTCTACAATACCATCTGATGATAGGCTGATGCCAAATCAATTTTAGAAAACCATCCAGCTTCTCCCAGCTCACCTAACAGATCATTGATCTTAGGCAATGGATAGGAATCTAACCATATTTTCTTGTTGAAACTTCTTAAACCTATACAAACCCATATGTCTCCATTGCACATTCTAGCCACAACCAAAAAGGATAGCCAAAAACTAAATTCCATGGGTTCTATCACCCCTTTGCTTTGTAAACTGGTCAACTGCTGTTCTAAGTCATTCCTTGAGCTGAATGGTACTGGCCTGATCTTATGTTTGATCGGGATAGGACCATGCTTCACCTTTATCCTCTGTTTGAATGCCGTTATCTTTCCTAGATTGAATGAAAAAACAGAGGGAAAATCATGTTCAATAGAGTCCGAAAGTTGTACCTCTTTTACCATTAGAATGTGTTCACTAGTGCTAGGTCTAAGCACCAATCCAAACAGACCCTGATGGAACCATCCTAAATTATTTAGTCCCTTTTTAACCACATACACTTTTCCTTGCATTCTGCAACCTTTGAATTCCATAATATCCTCAATAAATCCTTCCAGCTCTATATTCCTGCCCTTGTAGGATAGAGGCGACCTATCTGGAGGCAAAATATTTCTGTCAGCTCATGTATCGTGGAACATCTTGGAGGTGATCATCGCAATTCTTGCACCTGAGTCAACTAATAGGTGTAAACGTTTGTCTCGAACTAGTAAGTCTATGTAGTGATATACACATTTATCAGTGCATCCCATCACCACATTGTCTTCTGTAACAACCAGTATCATGTATCAGAACTCTTTTACAAATTAATCTTCTCCTTCTGCATGGAACTCCTTCTCCACCACACTGCTTACCTTTGTCCCACCTGTCACATTATTCAGGCACACTTTGGAAAAGTGCCCCACCTATAAGCATTTGTGGCATGACACCATTCTCACCAGACATCCTTGCTGAATCCATCGCAACACACTTACGCAAAGATTAAGGGGCATATTATCAAGAAACGGCGTTAAAATTATCGCCGCTTTAGCAGCAGAAAACTGCCGCTAAAGCGGCGATAATGGGCTTGATAATATGCCCTTGAGAATTCCAATAGAAGCCCATATTCTGGTGTCAACAAGGGCTTCTATTGGAATTCTCAAGGGCATATTATCAAGCCCATTATCGCCGCTTTAGCGACAGTTTTCTGCCGCTAAAGCGGCGATAATTTTAACGCCGTTCTTGATAATATGCCCCTTAGTGTGACGTGGCCATCTACAAGGAGAAAAAGTGCTCACAGCTGATGCTTGGGTGAAACCTAGCACAAACGATGAAATACAGTCATGAATGATTCAGGCCATACACCTAAGCCACATCCCTCTTTTTAGCGAGCACATAGCCAGGACTTGAGGTAAGAGGTATTTGCACGCTTGCAGCGCCAATTTTTCAATAATTACAACCTGGATGAAGTCGAGAATGTAGATTTCGACTGCTGGCATACCAGCTATCCCTCAGCGGTGGGACAGGTTGATTCTGTGGTCGGAGGAAAAAATATGTTGGACAGCCGTAACACAATAGTTGCACACTGTAGCGCACTGTCAATGTGCAAAACTAACAAATAAACATACGTACTTTGATTCACAGCTATGTTCATAGCCACACTAAACAATAGTCAACAACCAAGACAGGTGTGACTACATAATAGTCAATAGACTAGACATGTGTGGCCAATGTTCCTTCAGTTCAGAGAAACATGCAGAAAAACTGTTTTTTAGTGCTAGTAAACAAAATACATAAACAATACACCCGGGGCAGAAACTTTGTATGCATGCCGCACCAACACCAACTGTTTAGCCTTTCTGTTGAACCACCGGGGCCGAGGAGTCATCAGCCTGCCCCAGGATGTATGGAGAGCACCGCTCCACAATGGTTGCCAGTAATTTGTTACATTCTACCAAGATGTATACAGCAAACTGTTCCAAAATGGCGGACAGCTAACTTTGCTTTTTGCCTGTGCAAGATGCCTGCAGAAGACTGTTCCAAAATGGCTGCCAGAAATTTGTTATATCCAACCAAGATGTATGCAGTGAACTGTTTCAAAATGCCAGCCAGCATTTATTGTTATCCACTTGCTCCAAGATGTCTGCACACAATAACTGCCTATAGAAAAACACCTGTTCCAAAATGAGATCACTATATAAAAAAAAACTGCAAAACGATCAAATTATCAAAGTGCACAAAAAACATAGCTGGCGTTTGCTAATAACTTTTCCCACAAAAACAGATGATCTTGAGTGTAAAATTGAATGAAGTTAGAATATGCCAGCTGTACTTGGGTGGAACTTAACAGTAATTGCAGCATTTGCCATGCACCAGACTTGATATATTCTTTTCCTACAAGCAAAACTGGAGAAAAAGAGTCACATTAAACAACTGCGCACATTGCAGCTGAGAACAAGGAATTTCAAGATGGGGGCTGAGTGTACATTAATGACCATTTGGATAAAGTGAGTCAAAGTCTTCAGGTACCCTCTGCAGCTGCTCTGGTTGTTGCTATGCCGCTGCCGGCTGGTGACCACTGGAAATGGTCATAGCTCCTTCTGCTGATTCTTCCTCCTCTAGCTCCCTTCAGCTGGTGGGCGCCCACCACCATAGCACAAGATTTTCAAACTCTGTCTCCCGCCAGTCCTGGAAATATGTGCACACTTATTATTTTTTGCATTTGCTATGAATTCGTCTGCTCCTGCCACATAATTTAAAGTCACAGGTAAAAAACAAGTTACAAAAAGTACCACACATGGGTGACAGACACTTTGCAAGAGTTAACTTAGTGGTCCCTTTTCAGTTGCTTCTAATTTCAGGTGTTGTTCGACTGACACCAAATGATAGCGTGAAACACTTCGACAGAAAAACATTTAAGTGTTTCAAAGCTTCGAACCTGGAAAGTTATACTACTACTGAATATGTGACACATTACTATATGTGCCCAATTTCTTTGAACATATAAATCATTTGGTAAACCTAGATGCATACATGTGGTCAACTATTGCTGTGTACTACCTCCAGTGGCCTCCCTTTCTCCTGCTCTGTTCAGGAGTCCAGGCACACAAACTGAAGATAAACAGATCACCGAGCAACATATGTGTATAGTTAAGTGTAGTAAACCATTATTTACATACATGTAAACGTATCTTGTCAATTAGTTGTTCATCAGTATTTTACTACAGCTCTATGGTATTGTAATATTAAAGGCACAATATCATGATGCCATAGGCTGTGGCTATAGAGATCCAAGGCTGAGAAGAGAAATCCCAGTGGCAGCACAAGGGCAGGTACCAAACTGATTCCACAAACTCCTGTGGTCAGAGAAGAGTGGTGAGAAGATGCCCCACTTCCATCAGCTATTCCATCACTTCCATAAGGTCTTTGGAGACTTGAGTGAGGCACAGAAAGACTGAGGAAGCAAATGCTGCCATTTGCAATGTCACAAGCACCAACAACTGCATTTATCGGTAATTATTAGTGATCCAAAATAATAAAACATAATTTACGTGTTTCAACCTCAACAACAAGGTACTGCATGCAGGCCTGTTTCTGGTCCAGGACACCTGCACAGTTAGGAGCGCATGATGTTGGGTCTGCCATGCACTCACTCTGCAGGTCCAGGCCCTTGATGGGTCTGCTTCCTGCTGCCAACATGAAGGGACGTGTTGCAGCATCTAAAATATAAGTATCAAAACTTGCTGTTCTGGAAAGATGTTGCTCTGCATCACACCCTCTTGGCGAGGGCAGGACTCAGACTCATCTCCTTTACCTCATGCCATGACGACCGGGAAGAAAGGATGACACAGAAATTATAAAATTTCAAAATAGATATTAATATTAAAAAAAATACTTAAAAAACAGCATGGAGCGAGCATATCAGGACTGAAAGTTAAAAAAAAATAGGAAGCATGAAATGCACTGGGTAGGATAGCATTCAGGAGGCAGGTAAGAGCAGGCAGTGGTGCCATGCCCAAAGTGGGTGACTCATGCGGGTCGCTTAATGCAACAATCTTGCAAGCCTTCTCGGTCACTAATTCCATCCTTGCGTCCATGTTAGTGACATGAGGTACCACCAACACTTTTTGGCATTTGGGAAAATGATGCGAACTTTTGCATAATTGTCCGGGAATATGCGAAGTTCTGTGAAAGAATGGCCTGCATTATGCACAGGCTCACTATACTGTTATCTTGCATCACTCTTATATGAAAGGACATACCTTCTTAGGGAGATACTGGCACGATTACCTGACATTACCTGACAGGCACCAGGAATGAATGACTTACAACCCTTTTTGTCGAGGATGTAAAAGCATCTGCTAAAGTTTTAATAAATGTACCTGAAAGTGGGCAGATGACAGGGCCCTTTTACCCTGTTTACAAACCAGGGTTCAGGGCCGAATGCAGCACCATGGACAGCATGACTTTGAAACATCTCCTAGTGTATATTACCAAGTTGAATTGGCAGGTTAAAACTGCATTCATGCTGCATTTGCATGCCTGTGAAATATCTCCTAGTGAAACATGTTCTACTTAAACCAGTCTTTCCAGGTGAACAATTAAGCAAAATTGCATAATGCAAAAGTTAGAGAAATATCAGGCCTTTCTTATTATGTGAAATGTGTGTGTTTTAGTCATAGAGTTTCAATTAAACTCAAGTCGAGTAATTGTTAATAATGCCTCTATTTATCCTCGATAGCCATAGGCCACCATTGGTCTTCTAATGTGTGCAATTCTTGCATCACTTTCTTATTACTTAATGCATATTCACTTGTGACGTACTCATGAACAATTTGAAAAGCAAAAAAAAGGTTTCTGTGATTTATTCTCTAAGTGGAACAGTGTATAATAACAGCTAACGAAGAAGGACATCTGGGCCCATATTACAAATAGAGTGCTCCTTCCCTGCTCGCACCGTATACACCTTTGAACATGTGAGCAAGGTGCAAACAGGTAAACACTGCCCTATAATGATGAATCTGCTGCCCTTAGGGAAGCTGTAAACTTGAACTGCCCTGAAGGAAGCACATTCAGTGAAATATCGAGTGGCTGTCTTAAAGCCACTCAATCTTGCACAGTGAAGTTAGCAACCCTCCTGCAGATTAAAGAGGGGAAAGAGGACCTACTTCAGGCGTGTGCAGTCAGTGAATCCACCTGCCTCCAGGGCGATATTTGAATAGTCCATTAGAATGACTTCCCCCACTTGGGACACAGTTTAGCAGTTGCACTGACAGTGCACCGGATTTTTGTGGCACACCATCCGTGCACCTCCTAAGAGCATGTTTGTGTCTGAGCCTGTGTCTATAATATGATGCAAGCCCAGAGGCAAAGAGAGTCCCTCAATTGTAAAGGGCCACATCTGTGATGAATTAAGGGGGCTGAGAAGTTCCACATTTCGCAAGTCATATGGGTAGCCCTAAAACTGGTATCCCCCACCTCAATTAAATGCAAGGGTATGGTGGTGCTTGAGTACATGCCTGAGACATGGGATTAAAGACATGCCCTAGTTAGGGAAAATCTTCAGACGTTACATGTGCTGGGTTTTTTCCGTCCCATCTCTGAGACATATGGCAAGAGAGCACCAGAGAGGAAAAATGCATAAAATTCCTCCCCTGTATTTTGAAAAACACATTCATTATACCTAGAATAATGCTTTAGTATTTTCTGAAGGAAGACAGATTCACTATGTCGATGTGGAATATCAACTCTACCTTTATATTTTTTATTCCCCAAAGCAGTCCCACTAGGGTGCTGGGAACTGCTTTAAAAATGCTCACCTAGTATTGACCCTTAGATATGCCAAGCCAGCTACTTCAGAGTCTGCTAGAAGAGTGCATCCTTTAACTCAGCCAGCCAGCAGCGACTTGACATTCAGTAAATGACAACCTAAAATGTATTTATCTTAGTTTAAGATTATTTTTGAATGAATGAATTAGCACACGTATACTGCACATCTTTACATTTCAATTAATTATTTCTTTGTGCTTTCTAGTTTTCTGTTTGAAGAAACTTATTTTACAATCTTGGTGACAAAATCAGATTTGTTTTCCTATTGAATGTTCTATTTCTTTGAGTAACTATATTTAAGAGCATTTATGGTATTAATGTATTGCCTAAGAATTCTATGTGTTTCCTCAAAGTGTAAATATTGTTTTACATTTCTCACATCTCTGTCTTCTCTTTCTAATTTATTCCATAGGCATTCATGGTAAGGACATCATTATATTCTAATTTTGGTTTCTATATTTTTTTATTTGTTTGTTCAATGTTTTAGAGTTGTATTCCATTTTTTCTCCACTAAGTCTTGAACAGTGTGTTATGCTGGTTATGAAGTCCTGCTGTAATTAACCACAAAGGGCCTGAGTCACAAAGAAAACTGAGACAACAGTTCTCTGGATTTCACAAGCAGAGTAGAAAGCATGTTCCATCATTCATAGCAAAAGAGGCAGAGATGTAATTATGGCAGTGTGATTGATGTACTTGTTGGTAATGCCTCATGGAACCACAAGTACCACAGAGGTTAGAAACCATTCTTATGCATCTTGCAGATTGATATTCACAGGGTCCAATCTTGGTCATACACATGTCTTCGGGTTATGGTGACAAAATGCAGCATGGCCCCATGTGGAATAGAAATGCACTGTCTTTTGGGCATGCTTACAGATGCACACCGAGCAGTGAGCGTTGTCAATTGGATTTATTCACATTTGTCAAATGGTAATTAGATACTATGCAAGTTTTAAATATGTCATCAATCAGGCCAAGTCTGTTATTATTTTTGTGTATTGATAATTATGAGCCTGATTTAAGATAGAGTAGGTTGTGAACCAGATGGTGTATTTGTGCACCGAATGGTTGCCAGCTGCATTGCATATCTGCGGGATGTCACAAAACCTTGTGCAAATTTGTGAGGCATAATCACATTACAAATTGTTGTTACTGCAGGGACAGAGGTCTGTCTGGAACAGCAGACCTCCATTCCGTGGTTACATTATCTGCACATTTCTTTTTCAAAGCGTGTTTCCCTTTACGCAGATATTGTTTAAAAAAATAATAATGGGAAGACCACTGGACCCTGACTTCACTCGCAGTTTTGCAGTTGATTTTATTTATGATCATGATTATGGAACTAAGAAGAGGTCCACATCAGTCAGTCAGTCAAATCACTTTATTCAATCCTTGTTCAAAAAGATCATAAAAGTTAAAATGTACAAATAAGAAACATTCATCATTATACAAAATATACTATTAAAATGTCTTATTAAAAAACCCTTATTTAAAAACATTTAAAACTTATAATTCATTTCAGATTATTATATGATCCTCTAGAGAAAGATATAAGAAGATGCAACACAGCAACAAACAAAGTGATCAGACAACAGCTGTAAATAGTACATCTCTGGGCAACATTGCCTAAAAGTGAATTTACGCATAATTGGCAATATGATTCTTTTACGATGCTCCGAATAAAACTTATCGAAAGAGAAGACATGCAGGTTAGATTGTGTAGACACACCATCACATGGGCAAGGCGGGAGATCTTGAAGAGAAGAAATTCCAGCTGGATAGGCCAACATGCAGGGGATAAGGTTTAAACAATACCTAAGTAGTATAGATTTATGGCGTTGGTTTGTCACGGACAGTAAGTATGAGGTTATCCTTTCATTGATAATTGAACCCTCTAAATAGGAACATACCATACATTTTGGGCTGCTAATTTTATATCTTTCTTTTACCTTTAAATTTAGAAATCGTGTTTTAATCTCCTTTTTAATGATGGTTAGACATTTACTTGGTGTTTCAAAGATATGCGCAAGACCTAAAGAAATTAGACCGTTTTTAACGTACATGATCCAAGGGATCCTGTATACTTGTTCCAGAGAAAGGCAGTCTTCAATAAATTGATGTGTAAGGTTAACAGATTCCCTTCTCCCACTAGAATGCCATAAAAGAATTGGGGCAAGGGTAATCTGATACGAAATATATGTGACATTCAGTTCAGAATGGCAACTAAAATTTGAACAACTTTTGGGGAGACTTTTCAGTTTGTTCCAGAAGGTGTCTTCAATAACTTGGAGAGCTGTAGGATTAGAATATCCCCAAACACCCGCCCCATAGGTGGCTACTGTGATGGATTTGGCCAAGTACACTTTTTTAACAGCATCCAAAGGTTTCGACCCTAACTTTTTAATAAAGGAGTGTAAAGCAATGATACTTTCTTCTAACATTAGGCCCCTATTAGTCATCATATGGGACCATGTTAACAAACTGTTCGAAATAGGATTTCTGGTTGGCTAGGGCAAGCGCCTTAGCCAAGCAGAAACCACCACTTTAGTCAGGGCAAGGGAATTACACGCTGAAGATAACCCCTGCTCACCCCCTTTGTAGCTTGGCACGAGCAGTCAGGCTTATCCCAGAGGCAATGTGTAAAGCGTTTGCGCAACACACACACACAGCAGCGACACACTAGGCACACCACAAAAGAAACTCCACACAAGGTTATAGAAAAAATAGCCCTTGTATTACTCATAAACACATTAGAATGTAATCTCATATGTACACTGTGCCACCTGGCACTAGAAATAACTTTACAGGGTATTATATACATGACAGGGCCAATCGGGCCACTGTCATCACCATTAGAATCACAAGTAGTGAAAATAAAACCACCTGTAACTACTGGTATTAGCACTTAGCATACATCACATTATGCATAAAACACATTCTAATTCAGCAGTGCACCACAGTAACACTGGTAGGGTGCACACATCACCTGAGGGCCTTATGCCCCACCAGAACACAAAGTGATCATAGACCAAATGTCCTTCCTCGGGGGCCCGTCTTGGGCTTCCCCACAATGCCCTCTATCCACAAAAGTCAGGACTCTATGAGCACTTGGCTTCCACCAGCCCGTGCTCTAATGGGGGCGAGGGAGCAATTCACCCTGGTTTCTCCTATGCCAAAAAAGGAGAAATGCCCCTGTCGTTGCAGCTTCCAACATCCTTGCGGTGCAGCTGTAGAAATGGTGACTGGCACCAACAGTGCCTTAGGAGCCCCTTCACCGGGCTCCTCCTGGTGCAATCGACACCCCAAACAGACACCAGCAGGATGCCTTGCTAGCCCCACGCACTGGGGTTTTTCCCTCATGGTTGCAACTCTGCTGGTCTCCTGCGATCTCTGGTGGTGCTTCTTGAACAGACGTCTCCCTTTCCAGCACGGTTCTTAGGTCGCATCTGCCTCTCCCGGGGACGGTCTCATGAGCCCGCGAGGCACCAGTTCTTCCCTGTCGCCAGGAACCACATGCAACCAGGCTTTTACTGCATGACTTCCAGCCATTGCATGGGCCGTCCGCATATAGAGCAAAGTCTCCTTCCGCTTGGCTCCTTCCCGCTTCTGGAATTCAGGCCCCGCCCTCAACCAGACTTTCACTGCCTGACTTCCTCTCTCGAAGGCAGCTCCTGTTGGCTCGCCGTTATGGCAAATGGACCCGCCCACAGTCAGGCTCACAGGTTGCCTGACTTCCAGTTCGTGTTGGCGGCTGCTCTCACCGCAGTTGAAGCAAGAGCCCACTTTCCCGTGCTCAGCAGGCGAAAGTAAAAAAAAGGCTCAAGCGCTCTTCAGGGGGGGTTAACACCGCATTTTTCCCCCCACATCAAAGAGGAGGCCCCCCTTAATAGATCCAGCGCTCTCTCCCCCAAAGTCCAGAGCTGGGCATAGGCAGGCCAGCACGTAGGGACCCCCAGGAGACAGAAGCTGGGTCCCACGGTGGTTCCTCCTTGCCCAGCAGCCCTTCAGCAACACAGCTCCAAGTAAGTACCACCAACATGGGGTCACAGCCCCAATATTTATACCACAAATGTCTTTGTCCTGCCCTGGCACAGGGCTTGGGGACCCAGTTCAAACCAGTTCTGGGGGGCACTCAACCATTTGTTTATGGTGCACAACAGTCCCCTTTGATAGAGTAGGTCCTGGCACCAGCCACACCATAGGGGGGCAGAGAAAGCATTGTACAAGGCAGGCACAGACCTATTCAGGGACAGGGACTACTCCTCTCACTACTCCAAATGCAGATCTGCCTATTCAGTCTAGCGCTGACTCACCCATACCCTCTGGAGCCACTGCACCTCCCCAGTCCCTGTCACTCCAGAGCCAGACAAGCAATACACATCAGGCAGGCACAAAGACACATAGCACACAGTAATGCCCATTTCTAAAAGTGGCATTTCTAAAATAGTGTTAATAAATCTGCGCACAGCATTACGCAGCATTTATTACCACTATTCCAAACATACTCCACCTGGGTATCTAGGTTTGGGTCAGTGGAAGGTTTAAAAAAAGGGTCATTAATTACCATCCAGAAATCCCTAGAGTTGTTTGTAATGGAAGCCTGATAGAGTTGCTTCCATGCCTCCTCCTTCAGTATTTTTAATCTGGCCTTCCTAGCATCTTTATACGGATGACACAAAAGCTTGATTTGTTCTACATCTCTTGGATTAGTTCCAAGAGTCTTATGTAGATTTGATAAAGATCTAGTACAGGCTTGATCAACCCACCTGGGGGCTACAAAATTAACAATGGGGCCATTTTTAATTAAATTGATCCTTACCTCGGCCAATATTGTCTCAAAGGCAATCACCACCTTAATTGGTTCATTATTCGAGTCAAGACAGGTCATGATTTTATTGAATCTATTTCCACGACCATTGAGACGATTTTCTCTTTATTAATCTTGCCGCAGTTAAGAGTAATCACATTTTTTCTTGTTATATAGGGTTTTATATGCCTCACCCGCTGAGTGTAAATACCTTCCCATGCCAGTTGGCAGGATATAGCTACATGAATTTTTGAGGGATGCGGAAGCTATCATATAATCAATAGTTGATCCCTGAGAGATACTACCAAGGGTATGTTTTAACAAACCTGTGCTCATGGCAATGGGATTCATTATTTCTAGGTCTGTTATAATAAGAATTCTATTCAGTGCATCACCATGACAACTATGATTAAAGTGGGGAAAAACTTCACCTGTCTCATCTGTTAATCCACATATTGCTTTGTTAGAAAGCGACAGTTATGCATGTTAATATCGGCCAGCCATAATATGCGAGGTATCTGATAAAGAGTATTGAATAATGCATTGATTTTTCCTTCAAGTAACTCGACAACCTTTGTCGATTCACCCTCAAACTTTTTATTATAATAATTAATTATAAGCATGGTATTGCCTCCTGTACCTTTTAGATGTAATATATTATAGCAAGGGGAATCAATATGGGTAGACAAAACTTCAAAATTAAGGGTGTTTTTCATCAAAGTCAGGAATTGCTCCCCTAGCACGACCTGATTTTGACGGGAGGGCAGGAGTATAAAAGGAACAGTAACAGTCTAGATGGATAGGGCCCTTTCCCATGTCTCTTTAACACATATCAAATTGAATGCGGTTATGATCTTAATCCTTTTGTGTTCAGAGGGTTTTGAATCCAACCCTGCAAAACAATTAACTTAATCTGGCCATTTTCTTACGTGCTATGCTGGGAATGCTCTGACCCTTCCGTAACACAGGTAGGTGCTGAGATGGAAGTTGACCCGTTGGTCCTCAGTCAATCACAGGCTTCAAGATCTGCAAGTGCAGTGAATCGATTACTAGTTAAAAGGGGATTAGCTGCGGGCCTCAAGTTAAATGATTGATTCGCTGAATGAACTACAGGACCCTGTTCCCAAGGGTTATGTTTTACTGGTTCATAAAAGAAGCCTAATTGCAATGCATACATCTGTGTATCCGGTGATGGGCCATTGGGTAATAACCTGAAGAGATTCAGGACCGTAAGGTGGGACCTAAAACTTACGACCACACAATCCTCCCTGAAAATATTATCTGAATTTCTGAAACAGCCCACCCTTCTTGCCATTATGATTGTAGAGAAAGATTCCGCCTGTTCATATAAAATTTACATGAATACATATATGTATATAAATAAGATAAGATACTAGTTTACAATTGATTACACATAATAAAATATTCCACCCCATCATGAGATCTGACAATCATAAACGATATCCCAGGTTAAAACATTTTTATTTGACAAAATTCCAACTAGCAGCAGCGTGTCATACAGAGCAAAATATAAAGTGAGTTTCTTGTAATCAGTGCAGGGGATATAATAACAAAGCAGGAGAAATGAATAAAACATGGTTAATATCCTGAAGACCACTTTTGCACAGATTACAGACTGCTGATGAACCATACCATTTAGCCAGGAGGGTATTTAAAGGAAGCATGCCCTGCTTCAACAATACCCCAAAACGGCACACTCCATGTGGCAGATTGCACAAAATATAAGACTGTGCTTTGTTTCTAAAACAGGAATTAATAACCGTAAACTTAAGGACCCGGTGGCCTGTTTCAAAGCAGCTTCAATTGGTGCAGCATCAAAGTAAAAATCGAAGACTGGTCTAATCGCAACAAATCTATTGCAATCATAACATTTCTATAGACGTATTGAGTCCATGGTTAATTGAGTTAACCTGTTCTATCCATCTGCATTCAATTCTTTGTAAGATCTGAGATATGTCTCCTCCTTTTTCTGGAATGGTAGTCATTACAATTGACTGCCATTTTAGGTCATCCGCTATGTGTTTTTTTTCATTGAATGACCAATGGTGCATTCAGTACAGCGCATCTTATTCTGCTTCGATGTTGAAAGATGCTTGTCTTCATGGGTTGTGATGCTTGCCCAATATAGGGTAATCTACATGGGCACCATATACAGTAATTCACATTGCACGAATTGCAGTTAGAGAAGAAATTCAAATCTTGTTTAATGTTATCATGCTCAAAAACCTTTGTGTCAAAAGAGAAAGTACAGTCAATACAGTTTCCATATTTGAAATGACCTTTCACTTGGGGAAGACCCCACGCTGTTTCTAGGGTCCTAGGTTTACGACTTGTACTACATTGTGTGAAGCAGTGCACTAAATGATCTTTAATGTTTTTGCCACTTTTAAACGCAAACATGGGGGCTTCTATGATGGAGTCAATGCTTTCAATCAGATGCCAATTTTTTGTGATCAAATTTCAGATCTTATTTGTGTGGGTGCCACAGTTGGTAACACAAATCAGTTTTCAAGAGGGGTTTTGTTTTTGGTAAAAAGCAGTTCCTCTCTCAGACAAAACCCACACATTTTAGGCAGTTCTTTACTATTTTATTTGGGTATCCTCTGGCAACCTATTTAGCTCTCAGAATTTGGGCTCCTCTTATGTAGTCCTCTTTATGGGAACAATTTCTATGAAGATGTAAAAATAGCCGAAGTTCTAGATGATTACTATTGTAAGATAGGAGAGTATTTATTTCTGTGGGGTTCCTGTGGAGGCTGGTGTATAATCTACCTTCCTGATGTGTGTTGGCTGAATCTAAAAAGTTGATTTCATTTTTGTGTATAGTGGACCTTAAGGTCAGGTGCTTTTGAATGTCGTTCAGGTATGTTATAACATCATAAAAATTGTATTTTGAGCCAGACCAGATGAGAAAGATTTCATCAATATAATGTTTCAAACATAAAATGTTGGAACAATATCTATTTTGCTGGGAAAGTGCATATGTTTGTTCTATATAGTCCAAATAGATTTTTGCTAGATTGGGAGCAAAAACTGCTCCTATGAAAGTTCCAGAAAATTGCTGGTAGAAATCACGATCAGACATAAAGTAGTTTTGTTGTAATGCAATTCTCAGTAGAGGGGGTGTATGGTGTATTCAGTAGGTTTTCCATTAACAAAATGCTTTCTTCCTGGGGTATGTTGGTGCATAACGTTGATATGTCTAATGTGGCAAGCCAATCAGTTTCTGTATTGAATGGCATGTTCTCGATAAGGGTTATCATGAACATACTGTCCCTCACTTAAGTCTCTTGTATGGGGACAAAGTCACTGATGAAAACGTCAATGTAACGTCCAATGGGTTCTAGAAGTGAGCCACAACCGGATAAGATGGGGCGACCCCAAAGAGAGGTGGCATTTTGGGGAATTTTTGGCAGGTTGTACAAAACTGGAATGCTGGGTATTTCCGTACTGATATATTTAAACTTTATTGGATGTGTAGCCCTGTTCTCATCCCTCAGTGGTGACCTTCAGATTTTCATTTTTTATTCTGAAGGTCACCACTGAGGTCAAGCAAGCATCCTTGTTTTAACCTATTTGCGTTAAAGATAGCTTGTGATAAACCTCTTTCCCTGCCCAATAAAACTCTACATCAAGTATCAGTATGGAAGACGTGAACCTGCTCTAAAAGGGGACCAGGCATATCCACATTTAAAATCTTACTCCGCAGCAAAGGACGATCTACTTTATGAACTGCTGTGGAGAAGTCAATAAAAACTGTGTATACCTTTCCCTCCTTTAATGTTAACATATTTTTCATTTATTACCTGAATGTCGATCATATTATTAATAACCCTGAACCCCGTTTGCTCCATAGGTATGATTTTATGAGCTTCTGCCCATTCACTAATCTGGGCCAGTAAGCATTTAGCAAAGACTTTACCCACTGGGTCAAGAAGTGCAATCTGACAGTAGTTTTCTGGTAGGTTACAGACTCCTTTCTTAAAGAGTGGAACTATGATACCCCCCTTCCAACAGGGGGGTATCAGGGGGGAAACATTTTTCTTTCATAACAACATTTAAAAACGGGGTGGAGAATTTACATATAACAGTAGTTGGTATTTTATCGGGGACCATCACCATCGAAGTATGCATTTCCCTAATTACAGGCTCCACTTCTTTTTCAGGGGGTGGTCCATACAGAGAGTGGCACCCTTCTTTGCTGCGTAGAGACCCTGGATAAAGCTGGCCCATTTGAGTTCTTCAATAGTGACATGGATGGATCTAACTCTAGCTTCACAACCCTCTCCAACAAGAGTCCAAAGAATCCTTGTTCTGGCCTTTTGGTACTGTTTCCTAAGTTGTATTCGGAATGTATCTTCCTCCACCTTTCTTAACCAGTGTTTCAGCCGGGTCCTCCTCCTTTTTAATAACAACACTCTGTCAGATCTTTCAGGGGTATAATCAAATATTGTTCCCTGACCAGAGTGTTTATCTCGCAATTTAACTGGAGGAGGGGACGGGGAACCCCTTTCATTTGGGTTCACTTGTTTTGCAGTTTTAAGTAATTGCTCCATAAGAGTATTAAAACTTTCCATTTCTTTTCCCGACCAGCCAAACAACTTAGCTAAACAAGTCTCTAGGGTACCTCTAAAGCATGCATTTGCCCTGTAATCCCAATGACTTCTCACTATTTTCTTATCAAACCTAGCAGACTGGCCATCCAACCCCCAAGAAATAATGGGAGGCATATTAAAATTTACAACAAAAGTTAGAATCTTATGGTCAGTAAGAAAGGAATCGGAAAACTTTATATCACCCAATAAAAAGAAGGAAGCACTTCCTCCCACCACATAGTCCAAAATAGACGCTCCCCTTAGAGTTTTATGTATATAAGCTGCGGGTGAGTCAGAAGGTAACTTCCCATTCGCTATGACCCTATCGAACTTTCGCAACCCAGCCGCTAACATTTTCTCTCTCTTATTAGTTCCTATTTTGTGGGGGAAAGAGCTTGTGGTATGCTCATGGCATTCTCTTTTTCTTTCTCCCGTAACTGATCTAAAGTAAAATTAGATATTTTACAAATCAAATTGCATACCAAAATTATGTGTGCAGGAAACTTCTTATCATATGCTTTTTTAATTTAGGAAAATACCTCACTTAAAATAACATCATAAGTGCCTCTGGGGAATATAATCATTTATCAACATTAGCAAGGGTGTTCTCAGATTTCCATCATATTTAAATAAAGTTACTGTCAAAAAAGTTACTCAAATCTTTATAACATTCATATCTTCATTGGATCTTATTATGGTGTAGACATGCCACCCCCTTTGCATGTCCCCTCCTTGCAGGTGTTGCTTTACAGTCTAAAATTATGAAATCATCACAAATAAATTCACCTGCACACCAGGTCTCCTGGAGACACACCACATCTGCCACTAAAGAACTCAGATAATGCAACTTCTCCCTGCTATTCTTTAAAGCTGCTGCATTCCAGGATATGATTTTTAACTCATTGCTAATAGGCGGGATGTTGCAGGTGGTTACTATGACCAATTCCATTTGAGGTTCTGATCTTTGGAGGTTCCCTGTAAGAAAAAAGTGAGGGATTATCAGAGTGACACTTGTCTACCATGTTTATCTAAAAGGATTGTTATCTCTTTCGCGTCAGTTAGTGTTCCCATTCAGAGGCAGAAATTGAGATGGCGGAGACCTTTTATCTACAGCACAGTATCCATCCACTTCTAAAACTAGGGTGACAGCAATCCCCCTACTTTTTAAACCTTCAGACAATCTTAATATCAAATTTGCAGTAATTTTTGAATAAAAAGTAGCCCTTGATTTAACACCAACTTCAAAGGGAAGAGGGAAACTAGATTGCAATCACTACCTTGGATAAGCTTCAGACTCTCAATCTCCCAAAAACATCTAAGCAATAATGCCCTATTTAATATTAGTTCTCCATTAAACAAGGGAATAAAAACTAACCTATATGTGTCTACATCACATCAAGAAGGTTATAACCTTTCCAGCTCTGAAGTGCCTCTGTTCTTACTTGAATAAAGAAAAGAAACAGCCATTGGGTTCAATACAGAAGTAATATGAGAGAGGGGCACTCTTTGATCTATCATTGGTGCTGCTACAGGCCCTTCAGCTAGAGCATTAGCATAACCGGTTTCAAGAGCAGTCAGATTCAAATATACCACCATTAACTCCACTTTGGGTTCCCTATCTGATAAATTATTATAACCTTTTCCTATTAGGAGTAGTATCAGAAATTGATTGTATAGATTCAAATGTAGCTTCAGGAGGACTCTCAGAAATAGAAGCTTTTTTAACCAGCTTCTTACATTGTGGGTTACCTGCCAGAGTACTAAAATTGATTTGACAACCAACATCTATCTGAGCAGTTCATTTACAGCCCTTTACAGAAATGCTTCTATTTCTATTGGTTCAATGGGATCTACATCCTTTTCCTTTTAATTTCTTATCAGCTCCTTTAATATTTGAGTCCATTACACAGTCAGAGCCACCAAGAAATGGTTCCAACAGCTTTAGAATAGATGATAATAACCTTTCTAAGTACAATAAAGAATCTGATACTTTGACCCGTTCATTTGGAGGTTGACTGGGTTGGGTGCCACTTATAACAAAATAGGGGGACACAGAAAGATGAGATATCAAAAAAGAATTATTTGAAGGAGTACTACTAAACAATTTCAATCCCATGGGGGCAATCACACCTGGTGTACCAACAGTCTACACAATCTTACTAATATCATGTGAGTCATGTCTCCTACAGATGTCTATATCCAAATATGGTAAGGTAAAATCCTCACCCTGGACATTTTCTACTAATGAAGAACAGGAGGGCAGGGAGCCTCTCGAATGATTATATGTGGATTATCAATTACCATCACTGACACTGATAGAGGTGGATCTGAAGGGGTCAGATGGTAAGGAAACCTATTTATACCCCTAGAACACTGTACAGGATCCTTCTGTGATGCAGGCAATTCTCCCCCTATGACATCAGGTTCCATAAAATGCAGATTAACATCAACATCAGCATCAGAAACAGCAATAAAACCACATATTATAAAAACATTAGTCCCCCCCTCCATTTGATTCAGACAATACATTTGTTTCCGCTTGGAGATATTTCTCCTTGTCCTTTTTTCCCTTTCAACATTGTAACAGGAGCATCTTTATTCCAGAGAGGGTTTAATTTAGTTTTTGTATAGGCTCTACCCTGGATCAAATGAACCGATCTCAACTTTCTTGCTGTCACTATTACTTTTACTCTAGGTCTCACAAACCTCGCACCTTCCGGACTAAGCAATGTTAATTTTCTCCGGCGTGATTTCAAGATTTTCCAAGATTTCCAAAATATGCTCAGGCAGCAACAATATTAATGTACCCAATCCTGCATTTGCAACCTCAGGAGACTCAAGAGAAACCACACTCATCACTCCAACCGGCCGTTTTAACAGCCGAAGAAGCCGGAGAAGGAGAGCTATCAAAGTCTACGAGGCAAGCCTCACCATGGAGTAACAATAGCTTAAGAGCATAAGAGGGTGGTGGAGGGGTTGGGGGGCAGAACAACCACCACTTCCACCACAAATGGGGCCACTACTCTCTATAAATTATAACATTTTAAAACAGCATTTGTACGGGTGGTTTAAGGCAAAGAGATGGCAAGGCAATACTCAACTCACTTTCCTTAGCTGTACAAGGCATCTGCTCTCAAAAACGCCCAGTACAAAACTTAGTCCAAACATTATCTAAACTTAATCCAAACTTAGTTCCACTGAGAATATGATAACAGTGAGCCCCCAGAAGAGGTTTGCAGAGCAAAAAAAGAAATGGGGAGAATAAAGAAGGAGTGCGGTGTGCAGGCCCCCCTAACAGGAGCATGCCTCACCGGCCTAATGCCGGCCGCTTCTGTGCCTGCTAGGAGGCAACCGTAGCCCTAGGGCCTCACCTGCACCCTCCTACACCCTCCTCACCAAGCTCCAGGAACATGCACCACTTGGTATCACTCAGCTCCTGCCCTACTCCAGGATCCGTCCGTCCGTCTTGCGCCTGCTAGAATTCAGACTGGGGCAAGAGGAGCAGAGAGCCGCTGGAGTTTGTGTGAAGTTTCGACATTTCAGCGTATTCGGCGTGTGACGTCAGCACCCGGCGTGTTCACAAACAACCTAAAATGATGTCAAAGGAGAAGCTTCCCCTTCACGAATCAGTTCCCACTCCAGGGGACTGATTTACAAAGATGTTACTGAATGCTACATAGCAACTAATGTTGCTGCACTGGGTTTCATGAGAGGTAGAGAACAGGACATCAGCGTATCTATTAAGATATGGCAATGTCCTCCTTTTCCGCTCTCTAGCGTTGGCACATAATTTGGCTCTCTAGTGCCATGCACATATCTGTGCACCTCAGGGCAATTTTGTGCATTTAAAACATGTTTTGCCACTTCATGCAGCTATTACTCACAGTACTTGTTCTGCAATGAAAGGTTGGACTCACAAACCTTGACCTTATGGGTAGTTGTAGATGAAGAGCCATGGTAGATCTCAAGAGAAGTGATTGAAGGTTAATTCTAATAATCAAGCAAAATGTATATACTTTTTGTAATCAAACGGCAATGATACCTCAAAAATAAAAAAAAAGTATTCACATATTAGAAAAGTAACCTATGAAATATGATGATTCATTAGTGATTTTTTTCTGATGTAATATTGATTTTATATACGGTCACTATGACATGCACATGTAAGTATAGGTGTCTTAAAAAAATTTCAAGTAGCTTTATTTAGATTTGTAAATTAACAGTCATTTAAAGCTAAAATCTACATTGGGTATTGGTGTGCGCTTCCGTCATGATGATGGAGACTTACACCACATTATCAATTGACATTAATGTGTGCATGCCAAAAGATTGTGTACCGAGTTTTAAAAAAACCTATTCAGCGTCAAGAGGGTACAGGACACAGTTAGATATGTACCCCACATACCTCCTATTATGGTGGTGATGTGGTGGGTTGTCATTCATATTGAGCAGCAGGTATGCAACACCATGCAACAATAGGTTCATGGTAAAAAGTTGAGTTGGAAAGGTAGATAAGGTCAGTTTATCTGTTTTATAAGTTTATAGATTTGAATCCTCCTGGTCAGGTGTGGAGGTTTAACCACCACAGTTATACCCACGATAAGCAACATCATAATTGGGTGGGTGGCCACCCAATGCAACCGCGACATAGAAACCTTCCAGCCAACATATTGGTTCATCACCTACATTTAAATGCAGGCGGACAATAGTTTGGTGACTGCACAGACTACTCGATCTCTGCTGTGGCAGTCACAAAAGTGGCCTAATGTCCTCTCACCAAATTTAGATGGGTAAACATAAAACGTTTTTGTACTTCCTGTCACTGTCAGGCAATCCATGGTGGTAAGGGGCAGTACGAACATAAAAATTCCCCCCTCGCCATGAAGATGGCTCTCATAGCGAGGGAGACTTTTTTTCTTTTTATTTTCAAAAATAAAAACTCATTTCGGTGTTTTGTTTTTGAAAATAAAAAAACTATGTAAATTCTATGTACAGCTCCATCTGTTGGAAGGAGCCATATGTCTATGTTCAAATGCATTCATAGGAACCAGGAGCCTTAATGGGGATTCCTGTGAATGCTACAACAACATTTCTAAATGTGGATGTCGAGACGCCAGCCAGGGGGACGTAGTAAAATACTCCATAGCACTGGCAAAGAATGGCCTGATGGTCAAAATATACAGCTGCATTTAGTCTTTTTTATGATGTTCAAAATCCTGCAGTGGTGCAAGCCTGTAGCAGTAACAGACAATGCTGATCCAAAATAATACACCTTGCAGGGTGGACCCTCTGTAACTCCACTGCTCTTGGAAGTTCGAACTGTAAAAACCAACCCTTTTTTTTTGCAATTTGGGTAGCTGTGGTTTTTGGGCCCAAACTCAGCTGAAACTTATGGAAAACTGTCAAAACCTGCATATTTCTGATAACCTCATTGACCTTGGTTTGATCCACTCTTCTTGAAGGCACTAGGCCCATCCACACAAGTGGAGCAGCGTTTTTATCGGGATAAGTGGGTAACACTGAGTGGTGGAAATTTCTTGATCCCTCCTGATTCCAGAAGTTTCCATTACAGCAATGTAAGGAAAATGTGTGATTTTAAGCAAGGTTTGAGGTTTGCATGGTGTCTAGTTTTCAAAAATGTCTGTGGTTAGTAGGTTTCCATGACTGGTGGCCAACCACACCCCTATGTCTGATATCTTCAAGTAGCGCTTTAGGGCTTTTTGTGTCGCAGTATCTTGGCCCACCACATAACTGTTGTTATTGGAAGACATGTGGGAACTCAGGGAGGTAGGAAATGTTTGGTTTCCTGCAGAATCCGGAATTGAGGAAAATATATGGTTTTTGCCAATGTTTGGGGTTTCAAGGGCTTCTTGGTCAGATATACGTGTGCCACAAAACGGTAGACTGGTTGTCTAGTTTTCAGAAATGTGCAGGTTTGGTAGGTTTTTCACTAGGTGGCGACACAGTCAAGCTCCAAAATCCACAGCTACCCACATTGCAAAATATCTTTTTATGTGGAAAAATGTCTTATGTCCATGGTGAGTTTTATGCCCTTTTCAATCGTGGGCACTAGGGCCATCCACAAAATTTGGGTTTCATTTTTCTGTTGAGACAAGTGTGAATGCTGGGTGGTTGTCAATTTGTGGAGTGTAACAGATTATAGAAATTTCCAACACAAAATGTAAATAAATAAGTGATAAAAGTCATTTACACACTTTCAAGTTTTTCACAGCAGTATGTGAAGGCATGCCGGACCAATAGAAGTTACATCTCCCTGGACACCTCCAGATGTTTTGTTGTAAAACAAATGAGGGGCTGTTACTAAACTGCTAAAGTGAAACCATCACTTATGCTGAGTGGTTTTGGCACCTTCATAAATCTTTCAAAGAACTAATCACAGTATCAGAATTTTTAAACAAATTCTGCTGAAGGTGAACCATAAAGACATGAAAAGGCACCAACCGCTTCATGAGCCATTCATGCACCACACATGTCTTTCTTACTGTTAGACACTGGCCCAATCGGACACAGCTGTGCACTCACATTAACATACTGTTGCCATTCTAGTGCCCATCACATTCATATGCCACAGGACATACTCCCCGGTCAAACATCTCTCACCCAGTCATAAACCAACTTGCATACAAACACACCACAAGCAAACTTCTACACACTTTTGGTCAGACATGTTGACAGTTGGTGCCTCAACAACCATCACAAATGAAAAAACAGTGTGACTAAGTTTTTACTATCTGTCAAATATCTGCCTCCATCGATGTCCTGAGCATTACCGAGCAAATACCCACTGAACCTTTAGTAACTTCTTCTTCGAGAGCCACCTGCACTATCACCCAGGAAGGGATTCTGATGTAGATGAAGGAGCAGACTGAACTGATCCATGGATTGCATAGTTAAAGAGCCAAGTCTTCAGCTCCTTGGAGAATTCAAGAACTTTAGAGGTGGCACTGAAGTGTAGAGGCAGGTTGTTCCAGACTTTCATAGCGAGATAGGAGAAGGCACTACTGACTGTTCTGGGTCTGTGTATGCAGGGGATGTAGAAAAGTAGGAGTTTGGCTAAGCGGAGGTATCTGAAAGGCTTTTTAAATGTAAGGTGGTTGTTGAGGTATGCTGGGCCAGTGTGTAAGGCTTTGAATGTGTGTGTGTGAGAAGTTTGAAGAGAGGTCGCTTGCTGATGGGAAGACAGTGAAGCTCTTAGAGGTGCAGGGTATGTGCTTAATGGGAAGTTGAGTTTGTGTCAGGCTGCTGCTTTCTCAATGGTTTGGAGTCATCTGGTTAGTTTAGCGAGGGAGTAATTGAGTATCAGGGTGAGTGTGGTGCCAATGGTTTGAGTCCCTTGATGAAGATGAAGTGACGACATGTATCTCAACTACCTTAACTATCTGCCTTAAACCTATGCAAGATCCATGTAAAAGCAAACCTATCCTAAGCTTTTCACCTCCTTCTGTCTTCTTCAAAGTCCTTACTAATCCCATTTACTGAACCTTTACTAATGCCTTCCGTGACAGCAACTTGAAGCTCAAAAAGATCTGTCTTCCACGTGCCTTTACGAACTCACTTTGCTAAATCTAACTCCTTTCAGTTTGTGGATGTGAATTGGCGGGTATCCAAGGATGCCTCAAGAGCTAGATTCCCTGATAGGAGTGAGCATATCTACTTTTAAAACTAAGGAAAACATGCGAAGTTCCTTAGAGAGCACTTCAAAAACTACTAAATTACTAAAGACTTTAGGTTTTGCTACAGAGTTTATTCTGTGACAATGTGGATATGTTATTTGCACTATTATGTGCTGTGCAGTGACTGTAATGCACATGTCATATGGCAAACAGTACATCTACCTCGTTGTGAAGGCACATAAAGTTGTCAAGCAGCCCATAAGCAAGTCAAGGATTTTCTCAACTAGAGGAAACAATTTGAAAGGCTGCTGACTAGTGAATTAGTGCCTCATTAAAGGTATATATCAATGTACAGCTTTTGAAAGATATATACTAAGACCGCTCCACCTTAGTCAATATCCCAATACTTCACTTTTGTATAGTACAACATAAAACAAGTTGGAAAAGAAGGCCTAGCAGAGATGGGCACTGGGGACTGTAATAAATCTCTTGCCTCGTTCCTGGCTTAGAGCAGACTCATTGTCAAGTCTTTCTCTCAGCTGGGAGGCTAATGCTTCTTCAGTAGTAGGACTTTCAATGATGGTCAATTGAAAGTCAAGGAAAGACATCAGTCTTCCTGTGGTGGTCTGATGGGAAACAACATATGCATTTTTTGTTGCCAACTGGATCAGGTGGGTAAACAGCTTCTTATACCATGTGCTAATTTAATGACTCTCATATGGCTTTTGTACCTGGCCATTCTTATCCACTCCTCCTATATACTTGTTGTAATCAAGTATACAAGTAAACTTGTGAGCTTTGGCCAACTGACCCTGTACTGTGACTGAAGAAGTGCTCTTATCATGGATTAAAGTCAGCACATACACATCTCGCCTATCAGAGAATTTGACTGTGTGCAGCTTGTTTCAACGCAACATAATGCTCTGGTTTTTTTTTGGGAGCTTGTAACTGACAAGTTCCTGTGGGAATTCTTTGTGGCAATATCAAACTGTATCACATGCCACACTGCCAGCTTTGCACAGCTCACTCAACAGCTCCACACCTGTATAGAAGTCATCCATATAAAGGTTATAACCTATATGAGGAGTAGTTTGACATACTCCCATACAATCTTTGCTGTGAGTCCTAACGTGGAAGAGCAACCTACAGGATTTAGAGCAGAATCTTTCCTTGCATACACTTTCAGGCTGTGCACATGACCAGTTGAGCTCTCAAACAGCATGTACAGTTTGCTGCCATAATAAGCGCTTGTGCTGGGACTAATCAATGGTTATATTCTTTCCAGGAGTATAAATCTTTGAGAACCTGGTAGAAAAATGTTCCATGACAGGTCAAATTTTGAACAACCTGTAATAATCTGGATGGTCCTGGGTTGATGAAGTAGAATTATCTTTAGAATGCAGCATACACTGTGATAGCAAAAAACGATCTCTCCTCATGACTGGTACAAAGTTGGGCGCTACCCAAACCGTATGAGTAGACCAGTAGGCCTGTTTGCTTGACTTGTGCCCTAGGCCTAGAAATTTCTTCAAACCCCTAATTGAAGTGGGAGTTCACTGGTGTGCCCTAAAATGAGGCCTTAGAGTGCCTCTGTGCATCATCAGAAACCTGTTTGCATGTAAATTTGTTAGGTTCACAGTTTTGTCAAGGAAGTCAACATCAGGAAAGAGATGTACATAGTCAATAGGCAAAACAATTGTTGGATCGACTTTACATCCAGAGTCTGTAGTGATCAGGGGAATCCGGGGCCACATTACATTGGGGGGCTGCCAAGAGAGCACTCTGTCTCGGCTTACTGCCACACATGCTGGCTCTCTGGACTAGTCAATAGACAACACTAAAAACATGCCGATTTCATGGGCCATCACTCTCTCTGGTGGACCAGTGGACTACAGTAATTTTGTTTCCTGGGGGTGGCAATTGTGCCCTTCTTGGAGTGTGATTGCATACTTTTAAATAAATAATCAAGCCCAGGGATCAGTATATTTCCCCAGGGGGCCAAAGCCCAAAACAACTGAAAATAAAGGCTGACATTTGTTTTTCCGTGGAGGGCACCATTGTGCCCACTTTGGGGGTGAGATTGCGCCCCTAGAGTGGAAACATACTTTAACACTTTTTTATGCCCATATGGATGTTTGGCCCTTTCCCAGGGGGCCAATCCCCAAAATCCAGTTCCACCTCCCAGGGCTAAACATACTTTGACTTTTTGCTCAAAAGGGGAGTGTTTGACCCTTTTCCCAGGGGGACTGACACCTACAAGCAAAAATAATTATGGCCACCATTTTCATCTTCATGGGAGCAAAAATATGCTTGGGGAGCCTAGCCCCTCAAACTCAAGGAAAGGGTGTCCACCATTATTTTCTACTGGAACTGGTGATCATGAACTCTTTGGAGGCACAATGCACCCCTGGGAGAAAATATCCAGCTATAATTCTTTATTTGCCTCCCTGAATGCTCAGCCCATTTCTAAATGGGGGGGGGGGGCCTACAAAGATAGACAATCCCTGTCATCTAGTTGTTTCCTGCTCATGGATATTGGCTAGACCAGGGCGGAACTTCAATTGCGCTGGAGTAATCAGGGTAATTGTGGTAATGCCATGTTAATCTTTGATGAGGAATTACCAATAATAACATGATTATGCTTGTTCACTTAATTAAGAGAAATTTGGGGAAAATAAACCCTACTGCAAGAGCACATTTACGAGTAAGCGGTTGAATTTGACAATATTTTCTTAATGCAAAATGCATCCTTGCGTTCATTTCGGACATCAGGGTGCATTTAGTTGGGAGGGTGTTTTTGTCCTAAATTCCCTACACGATTGCAAGAAAGCACTCCCCTGTTCTTCGTCACTTCGGTGGGGGTTCAGTACCATCGTTAGCCTCATGGTGCGCTGATATCCTAGATGAGCAGGAGGGGGCAGTGACACAAGCAGAAGCAATTCTGCTTTGCCCCCACCCATTTTTAAAAAAAAGGGAAAAAAAGAAAATGGAAAATGAAACTTCCCAGCAGCAGCCAATGGCCAACAGATGTACTGGGGAGGGTATGTGGGAGTCGGCCATCAGGGTTAATCTCCCTGTGCTGAAATACATTTATTCTAACCTTTGGTCATGTAATCTGGTGCTCATGTTAAGTGATCTGATGCACTTGGTCAAAATTTGTGGCAAATAACAAGAACTGCAAAGAAAAATGCTAGCCTTGGGTTCCGGAGCAATGTGCTGCTTAAAGTATTTTTAACCCTTTATCAGGGGTTAATAAAGCTATACAAATATAATAACAATACAGCATTAAAGATGAACATATTACTAAAAAAAATGTATTACACTGTCCATATCTCTGTAATGGCCAATGGAATATGTTCTTATTCCTATGGCAAGATTTACCTCTAATGGACCTTTTCAAGTGTAGTCTACTAAGTCAACTTCTGCCTACTATACACAGATCTGAGTGTGTCTACCAATGGACTCATTGACCATACAATATAAGCCTTTTAGTTTTTGTAAGTGTAATACAATACACTGTCAAGAAAGTGCCCTTTAGGCCTCTAGATGTGAATAAAGATAACATGGGCCCTATGTGTTTACGGGTAGATGTCTACTGACATCAAGAGACTCCAACAAATAAGGAAGAAATGCTTGCAAAAAGTATGACCATGAGCAATTGCAAAGGGCAGCATTCCAACCCATTGTTCTTTTGTTAACCATGCAACCTTAGTTTGGACCCAGTCATATGCAAATCAGTCCTGCCCCTGCTCCAATAGGAAAAGTCCATCCCAAACTCCCAGGTCATGTACTTTATGAATCTGAACACAAGTCCCCAAGTCCTGTTTCACCATGATTGGGGATCGTCAGTCAGGTGTAGCTTATTTCCATGCTCGCTGAGCCACTAAAACCAAGCTAAACCGGACTGATGAGCCTCAATCAGTTGAAACAGGTTTTGAGTTGCTAGTGTTCCTGTTCAGGGACTCCCTGACCTGGCCTGGCAACATTTATTTGTTTCATCCAACCAAAAACCCAAAAAGTTCACAAGGTTTATGTGAACCAGTTCATAGATGAGCAGGTGTGATGCACCACCTCCAAAGCACAAATGACAGTTGCAGCCTAACAATCCAGTCTGATTGTGAACTGGAACCAGCACAATAAGCAGCATCACTCATATATTTCCAACAGGCCTCTTGGTCATTGTATATGTGTGATTCTTGTTTGTGAATCTGCCCCTAAGTGTTCCCTGATAGGAAAGTGACAACTCTGTCTATAGCAGAGACCAGTAGTTGACAAATTCTAGTGTACTATGTGTAGCTAGAAAAAAGATTAATGTAATTGCAGCATAATAAGGGGATTTGACACTCAGAGGAGAGGAGCATATATGCTGTGTGAATGTTGTGTATAATTATGAAGTTCATTTCTGCACTCCTTCTTGCATATATACTGTCACATACACTAAAATATTCCCTTGACCAAGATTTTCCCTTTCACACCCAGGCTAGTGAACCACCACATTTGGGGAAGGCAAAATCTACTCTTTCCAAATGCAGCATCTCTTTCCATCCAATGTATATTATATATTCCATCCAATAAATAGAAATGCATCACACATCTCTCTTAGTTGTAATTAAATGTACGATTTTGTTCTGTTTGTATTTGCTCACAAAATGAAGTTTGAATGAAATCATTCAATTCCTCTATTCTTCCAATTTAGATTCTATTGATATGTTTTGCGAAAAGTACACTTTAAAACAGCCAATACATTTTGGAGAGTGTGTGATGCATTCATGCCTATGGTATGCAGAGAACTGAGCATTACAGTATAACCACTTTCTAAATCAGGCTCACTGAATGGACTAAGGTACATTCATTAATATTTCGGCTATACTGAATATTAAAATAGATTTTATTGATGTTTTGCAAAGATACTGATCTGATTTCAAGGCAATGCAACAAATAAAAAACAAGAATAGACGTGAACAATGTAATGAAACATTGGAAGATATGAAAAACATAATGTATCCCACTAAATTAATCATTTTGATATGAGCATTTTCCTCTTATGTACACTGTGACATACAAACCTAAATATATTCCTGAGACATATATTAAGTATATGCATAGAAATACCAAGCTCCTGTTTTATGTTCTCAGAACTCAATACCTCACTCAAACCATATTATTGCTTAAATATTTATATTTTCCCATAGAATTGGGCTATACATTATAACTACCCACATCGACTGAAGTGACCAAAAAATGTCTTCGCAATGCCAACAGTTATGGCTTTAAGACTACTGCATGCAAACACAGGCATGCCCAAATGCTGTTTCTGTATCACATTCAGACTTTTTGGCTTTGACAACGTTTATGTTGACTGTTGCTGCAAAACACTACTTAATAGGATGTGTGAAACACAGTTGTATAGTACCTTTCAGCCTTAGCTTTAGCTACACTTATCCGTATGTATTGCTTGATAGTGATCAGTTTAATGCTGTTTTACTTACACACATTTCATAATCCTTTATGCATGCCAAATAGTCATTAGAATTATATCACCTTTCAAAACATTTGTTAGCTTGATGTGTATAGAGGGTATCAAGCATGTGTGTAGCATGTACTGTACCTATCTAGATCAAACTTATTTGGAGTGCAACAGGAGATTGAAGATCGACGATTGCAAAAAACATGTTGCCAACAGACAGCGTAACTACAAATTACCTACATAGTACATCACTCATGACATTTTCTACGGCATCGTTGATACCATCACTGCAACATCTGAAATTACATCATTGATGACAATACTGTGCATGGTGGGGGGCACAGATAGCCAACATAGTTTTGTCATCAGTGATGCCATTTCAGATGCCGTATTGATGTTATCAATAATATAATAGAATGTGTTATGAGTGATGTAATATGCAAGGTCTTAAACAGTACATGGTGAGGTTCCCAGTTATAGTTACCTGAACTAACTATAACTGGTGAATTTCAGTGTTTTGCCTTTTATTTTAAATGCGTTTCAGCATACAAGCCTTGATCACAGGTGTACTTGTACCCATAATCATTTGAACTGTATTGCCCTTTCAACCATCTAATTGCATGACTTGTACAGAGGATATCAAGCCAGTGTGTACATTTATCTAGATCAAACCTATTTGGAGAGTAACATTTGGAGTGCTGACATTGTTATAAGTGAGTCTTCTAGAATGGAGGCTCCTATTGGGTACTAGTTTTCTAAATACCAAATCTTGATCAATAATATAGTTGAATTATTACACTTGTGTTGCTAGCGCCTACATTTTTTAGTCCACACTTTGCATTGCATTTCAATTTTTTCTTCTGAATCACATTGGTTGATGTGTTGAACTAAACCCTGCAAACCTACAACACTGAAGGGGTATATGTCTTTGATACAGAGAGGATTTTATATGGTGAGACGTCCTTACTAACTGCTGCTAACTAGCCTAATTTATTTATCTCTGCTTTAGGGAAAGATTGAGGTAAGAGCACATTTGTATCTTTGATCAAACGTTGTTATGTTAAATGTTCATTCTGTCTCCTTCAAGTTGCATTTTCTGCATGTTAGGTTTAAAATGTGTTTTATTGTTTTTATGACATATTGATTCTCTTAGGAGAGCATTCTTATCCTGGTAGTATTATTTGATCAGGATCTTTCATTTTTTGTCCCCAATTGCTCATCAAGGAACACAAATTATATTTTTGCTCATTGAGTCAGTAAACAATTTCAATAGTTTGCACATGATTTTACAATCAGTGAAAAGATTAGGATAACAGAAGAAATTGAACTTCACTTGTAACTTGAAGTAGTTCAAAAATAATGAAAATTTCATTTATGCAATTTTTGCACTTGTGCCAGGGCATATAATTGTGTTATAAAGTTTGATGCCAGCTCTATTCAGACTGCATGTTGTTTCCAAGAATGCAGAGTTTCTTACACCCACTTATGTCGAGCTCTATCACAGGTTGGACATTTGATTTGCACTTTGACTGAAAACATTTTTTGTGACTTCTCATAGTACCCTTCCCAGTACTCATAGATGTAAACACTGAACCTGCAGCAGCATTCTGAAGGAATCCAGTCTCTATAACTAGTAAAGTTATCTTATTTTACTTTCTGTCAGCTGCACCATTATACTCCAGAATAAAAGGTTATGTAGTGCCAATCTATCAGTCAGATTGTCTAAAGCATATGTGCTACTCATCATAGAGGGCCTATCGCAGGCTCATGCTGACAGTGGCTGACAGAAAGCCGCTGTCAGTGTGGTATTTAGTCTCCACTCTTAATGTTCAGATAGGGAGGCACTGGGAAGATACAGAGAGTGTTAGGGACATGGGGAGAATGGAAGGCACTTGTATGTCTGGTGTCTAAGGAGGAGGGATAGCCAGATGGCATTGGGGGTGACGGGCAGAACAGCAAGTATGTATTATTTTGACGGTAGAGTTAGGATGAGAGTGGTTGAAAGCAATGAAGCCATGCTGAATGTTACTCCCTCAAAAATCATCTTTGTCTGTAAATCTAATCCATGCAATCAGCTGCAATGTGGTGGCATTTAGGGGCTCATTCATAATATAACATTGTAAGTGGCCAGCCCTCAATAACGTGTTGATCTAACCGGCATTTGAAGTGACGTAATGGGGAACTTGAGCTTCCCTCTTGTCTATTTGATATCACTTGGTACCCATCATAACGAGTTACCCAACTATACCTCTGTATGTACTGCAGTTTACATAATTTTTATCTCATTTAATGTAGCTGATGATCAGCCACCTCTACTTTTCATTACTCTATTTTCCCTAATTATATACAAGTCAGGCTTCACATCCTCTCCCATGCTCTTCATCTTGAAATATATTAACAACATATTTGCTGGCAACAAAGCCTTCAATTATTATTATTGATTTATTTTTCATGTGAATATTTGACTGAAAGTTTTGGGCTTGAAACACTTCCATTAAAAAAAAAAACTCTCCTATCTAAAAAATTCTTAACTTACCTAGTTAAATAATTATATTTTGTGGTGTATGCCTAGATTTCTCAGGTTGTGACCAGTTTTAGTACATTGTTCTTTATTTGTGCTACTTGAAATTAAAAAAAGAGAATGTATGAAAATCCGTAAGCGAATGCCATTCTAGGGAATCTTTCACCGTTTTCTTACATATAACTCTTTTTTTTTTTTTTTAAATGTTAATACTAGAGTATGCTAATACAAAGGAAAAACAGTGTTTTCAATTTGGAGCAATTGGAATGTTATATATTAAGTATTTCAAATATTCATCAAAGCAGACATTAGGTATGATTTGGAGATTGGTAGACAGGATATTCCATCGCAAACACTACAAAGTACTTTGTCTGAAAAATCATCTGTCTCATTTAAAAAAGGGTGGAATAATAAAAAAAGAGGCACAAAGGAAGATTCATATATTTATTTAAACTAACATGCTCTACCATGAAATAAGTGCACCACAACTATAAAACCAATACAGGCCAGTAATATAATTAGCATAATCAGCAGGCTATAGTCAATGAAAACCTGTCATATTTTCTAACAGTTATGCCTAAACCCCCCTCACTACAAAAATCTAAGTGATTATAGATTATAGATCTCTGGGCTTAGTGGCAGACCACATACTTTAACATGCACAGATTGTTGTTCGACATCCCAGCCGGCACAGTCCTCTCATCTCAGGACCTTTGCTATATCTGAGTGATTTTGAATCCCACATCCAAAATTATATAACAAAATATGTGTTCTCAAAAACAACAGCTGTGTTTCTCTATTGTTTCTAGGTGCTAGTGTCTGACCACAAGGAAAAACAATGAGTAATGGTTGATCTTGCCGAGGCTGTTCCTACTAAATCCCTGGAAATGAACAAAATATAAAAACATTGGCTGACTATGAGCAAAAATACAATGCAGCAAAAAACAAGTGTGTTATTTGTTAACGTGTGCAAAGCAAAAGTGGCCTACAACATCCACAGTTAGGCTAACATAGGGAAAACAACAATAGGATTCTTAGGAACACACAACAAAGCAAAGACACTTTATGCCTAAAAATGTTTATTTCAACAGGATCATTATACTGCTTAGAGGATTTAAAATAACTACACAGAATATTATTTAAACAGCATTAATGCATTTTTTGAACAATGACAATATTATGAAAATTTTGATTGTAGTGAAAATGTAATCTAGAATCTTAACACCTTGAAACCCACCTCTATGTGCTATACTGTGAGAGCATGGAGTAGTGTAACTTGCATCTAAAGTTTCTTATGGAGAATCAATGCACTGCATATCTGTTTTCAGCAAAAGCCTGTAATTATTAGTAGCGATACAAAAGGGGGATGATGGACGGAACGTTTGAGCCAATCAAACACTCACCCCCAGTCAACTGATCTGGGTTTAATCCATCATCATTCTTTAGCTCACTCCACCACCCCAGTTCAGACATGGCCATATGCAAATCAGTCTGACCCTGTGCCTCATGGGAACAGTCCAGCCCGAACTGCCAAGCCATGTCTTCCCTGGACCGGAAACAAGCATCCTAGGACCGGTTTCTGGCATTCCAGCCGTCATCAGCCAGGCTTGCTTGAATCAAGTGGCAAAGTGAGCAAGGGACCCACGTCTGGGCATACCCCGCCAACTTAGGGCGAACAAAGCGATACAAAAGGGGATGATGGACGGAACGTTTGAGCCAATCAAACACTCACCCCCAGTCAACTGATCTGGGTTTAATCCATCATCATTCTTTAGCTCACTCCACCACCCCAGTTCAGACATGGCCATATGCAAATCAGTCTGACCCTGTGCCTCATGGGAACAGTCCAGCCCGAACTGCCAAGCCATGTCTTCCCTGGACCGGAAACAAGCATCCTAGGACCGGTTTCTGGCATTCCAGCCGTCATCAGCCAGGCTTGCTTGAATCAAGTGGCAAAGTGAGCAAGGGACCCACGTCTGGGCATACCCCGCCAACTTAGGGCGAACAAAGCGATACAAAGGGGATGATGGACGGAACGTTTGAGCCAATCAAACACTCACCCCCAGTCAACTGATCTGGGTTTAATCCATCATCATTCTTTAGCTCACTCCACCACTCCCAGTTCAGACATGGCCATATGCAAATCAGTCTGACCCTGTGCCTCATGGGAACAGTCCAGCCCGAACTGCCAAGCCATGTCTTCCCTGGACCGGAAACAAGCATCCTAGGACCGGTTTCTGGCATTCCAGCCGTCATCAGCCAGGCTTGGTTGAATCAAGTGGCAAAGTGAGCAAGGGACCCACGTCTGGGCATACCCCCGCCAACTTAGGGCGAACAAAGCGATACAAAAGGGGATGATGGACGGAACGTTTGAGCCAATCAAACACTCACCCCCAGTCAACTGATCTGGGTTTAATCCATCATCATTCTTTAGCTCACTCCACCACCCAGTTCAGACATGGCCATATGCAAATCAGTCTGACCCTGTGCCTCATGGGAACAGTCCAGCCCGAACTGCCAAGCCATGTCTTCCCTGGACCGGAAACAAGCATCCTAGGACCGGTTTCTGGCATTCCAGCCGTCATCAGCCAGGCTTGCTTGAATCAAGTGGCAAAGTGAGCAAGGGACCCACGTCTGGGCATACCCCGCCAACTTAGGGCGAACAAGCGATACAAAGGGGATGATGGACGGAACGTTTGAGCCAATCAAACACTCACCCCCAGTCAACTGATCTGGGTTTAATCCATCATCATTCTTTAGCTCACTCCACCACCCCAGTTCAGACATGGCCATATGCAAATCAGTCTGACCCTGTGCCTCATGGGAACAGTCCAGCCCGAACTGCCAAGCCATGTCTTCCCTGGACCGGAAACAAGCATCCTAGGACCGGTTTCTGGCATTCCAGCCGTCATCAGCCAGGCTTGCTTGAATCAAGTGGCAAAGTGAGCAGGGACCCACGTCTGGGCATACCCCCGCCAACTTAGGGCGAACAAGCGATACAAAAGGGGATGATGGACGGAACGTTTGAGCCAATCAAACACTCACCCCCAGTCAACTGATCTGGGTTTAATCCATCATCATTCTTTAGCTCACTCCACCACCCCAGTTCAGACATGGCCATATGCAAATCAGTCTGACCCTGTGCCTCATGGGAACAGTCCAGCCCGAACTGCCAAGCCATGTCTTCCCTGGACCGGAAACAAGCATCCTAGGACCGGTTTCTGGCATTCCAGCCGTCATCAGCCAGGCTTGCTTGAATCAAGTGGCAAAGTGAGCAAGGGACCCACGTCTGGGCATACCCCGCCAACTTAGGGCGAACAAAGCGATACAAAGGGGATGATGGACGGAACGTTTGAGCCAATCAAACACTCACCCCAGTCAACTGATCTGGGTTTAATCCATCATCATTCTTTAGCTCACTCCACCACCCCAGTTCAGACATGGCCATATGCAAATCAGTCTGACCCTGTGCCTCATGGGAACAGTCCAGCCCGAACTGCCAAGCCATGTCTTCCCTGGACCGGAAACAAGCATCCTAGGACCGGTTTCTGGCATTCCAGCCGTCATCAGCCAGGCTTGCTTGAATCAAGTGGCAAAGTGAGCAAGGGACCCACGCCTGGGCATACCCCGCCAACTTAGGGCGAACAAAGCGATACAAAGGGGATGATGGACGGAACGTTTGAGCCAATCAAACACTCACCCCCAGTCAACTGATCTGGGTTTAATCCATCATCATTCTTTAGCTCACTCCACCACCCCAGTTCAGACATGGCCATATGCAAATCAGTCTGACCCTGTGCCTCATGGGAACAGTCCAGCCCGAACTGCCAAGCCATGTCTTCCCTGGACCGGAAACAAGCATCCTAGGACCGGTTTCTGGCATTCCAGCCGTCATCAGCCAGGCTTGCTTGAATCAAGTGGCAAAGTGAGCAAGGGACCCACGTCTGGGCATACCCCGCCAACTTAGGGCGAACAAAGCGATACAAAGGGATGATGGACGGAACGTTTGAGCCAATCAAACACTCACCCCCAGTCAACTGATCTGGGTTTAATCCATCATCATTCTTTAGCTCACTCCACCACCCCAGTTCAGACATGGCCATATGCAAATCAGTCTGACCCTGTGCCTCATGGGAACAGTCCAGCCCGAACTGCCAAGCCATGTCTTCCCTGGACCGGAAACAAGCATCCTAGGACCGGTTTCTGGCATTCCAGCCGTCATCAGCCAGGCTTGCTTGAATCAAGTGGCAAAGTGAGCAAGGGACCCACGTCTGGGCATACCCCCGCCAACTTAGGGCGAACAAAGCGATACAAAAGGGGATGATGGACGGAACGTTTGAGCCAATCAAACACTCACCCCCAGTCAACTGATCTGGGTTTAATCCATCATCATTCTTTAGCTCACTCCACCACCCCAGTTCAGACATGGCCATATGCAAATCAGTCTGACCCTGTGCCTCATGGGAACAGTCCAGCCCGAACTGCCAAGCCATGTCTTCCCTGGACCGGAAACAAGCATCCTAGGACCGGTTTCTGGCATTCCAGCCGTCATCAGCCAGGCTTGCTTGAATCAAGTGGCAAAGTGAGCAAGGGACCCACGTCTGGGCATACCCCGCCAACTTAGGGCGAACAAAGCGATACAAAAGGGGATGATGGACGGAACGTTTGAGCCAATCAAACACTCACCCCCAGTCAACTGATCTGAAGTTGGCGGGGGTATGCCCAGACGTGGGTCCCTTGCTCACTTTGCCACTGGATTCAAGCAAGCCTGGCTGATGACGGCTGGAATGCCAGAAACCGGTCCTAGGATGCTTGTTTCCGGTCCAGGGAAGACATGGCTTGGCAGTTCGGGCTGGACTGTTCCCATGAGGCACAGGGTCAGACTGATTTGCATATGGCCATGTCTGAACTGGGGTGGTGGAGTGAGCTAAAGAATGATGATGGATTAAACCCAGATCAGTTGACTGGGGGTGAGTGTTTGATTGGCTCAAACGCTCCGGTCCATCATCCCCTTTGTATCGCTTTGTTCGCCCTAAGTTGGCGGGGTATGCCCAGACGTGGGTCCCTTGCTCACTTTGCCACTGGATTCAAGCAAGCCTGGCTGATGACGGCTGGAATGCCAGAAACCGGTCCTAGGATGCTTGTTTCCGGTCCAGGGAAGACTTGGCTTGGCAGTTCGGGCTGGACTGTTCCCATGAGGCACAGGGTCAGACTGATTTGCATATGGCCATGTCTGAACTGGGGTGGTGGAGTGAGCTAAAGAATGATGATGGATTAAACCCAGATCAGTTGACTGGGGGTGAGTGTTTGATTGGCTCAAACGTTCTGTCCATCATCCCCTTTGTATCGCATTGATCGCCCTAAGTTGGCGGGAGTATGCCCAGACGTGGGTCCCTTGCTCACTTTGCCACTGGATTCAAGCAAGCCTGGCTGATGACGGCTGGAATGCCAGAAACCGGTCCTAGGATGCTTGTTTCCGGTCCAGGGAAGACATGGCTTGGCAGTTCGAGCTGGACTGTTCCCATGAGGCACAGGGTCAGACTGATTTGCATATGGCCATGTCTGAACTGGGGTGGTGGAGTGAGCTAAAGAATGATGATGGATTAAACCCAGATCAGTTGACTGGGAGTGAGTGTTTGATTGGCTCAAACGCTCCGTCCATCATCCCCTTTTGTATCGCTTTGTTCGCCCTAAGTTGGCGGGGTATGCCCAGACGTGGGTCCCTTGCTCACTTTGCCACTGGATTCAAGCAAGCCTGGCTGATGACGGCTGGAATGCCAGAAACCGGTCCTAGGATGCTTGTTTCCGGTCCAGGGAAGACATGGCTTGGCAGTTCGGGCTGGACTGTTCCCATGAGGCACAGGGTCAGACTGATTTGCATATGGCCATGTCTGAACTGGGGTGGTGGAGTGAGCCAAAGAATGATGATGGATTAAACCCAGATCAGTTGACTGGGGTGAGTGTTTGATTGGCTCAAACGCTCCGTCCATCATCCCCTTTGTATCGCTTGTTCGCCCCAAGTTGGCGGGGTATGCCCAGACGTGGGTCCCTTGCTCACTTTGCCACTGGATTCAAGCAAGCCTGGCTGATGACGGCTGGAATGCCAGAAACCGGTCCTAGGATGCTTGTTTCCCGGTCCAGGGAAGACATGGCTTGGCAGTTCGGGCTGGACTGTTCCCATGAGGCACAGGGTCAGACTGATTTGCATATGGCCATGTCTGAACTGGGGTGGTGGAGTGAGCTAAAGAATGATGATGGATTAAACCCAGATCAGTTGACTGGGGGTGAGTGTTTGATTGGCTCAAACGTTCCGTCCATCATCCCCTTTGTATCGCTTTGTTCGCCCTAGTTGGCGGGGTATGCCCAGACGTGGGTCCCTTGCTCACTTTGCCACTGGATTCAAGCAAGCCTGGCTGATGACGGCTGGAATGCCAGAAACCGGTCCTAGGATGCTTGTTTCCGGTCCAGGGAAGACATGGCTTGGCAGTTCGGGCTGGACTGTTCCCATGAGGCACAGGGTCAGACTGATTTGCATATGGCCATGTCTGAACTGGGGTGGTGGAGTGAGCTAAAGAATGATGATGGATTAAACCCAGATCAGTTGACTGGGGGTGAGTGTTTGATTGGCTCAAACGTTCCGTCCATCATCCCCTTTGTATCGCTTTGTTCGCCCTAAGTTGGCGGGGTATGCCCAGACGTGGGTCCCTTGCTCACTTTGCCACTGGATTCAAGCAAGCCTGGCTGATGACGGCTGGAATGCCAGAAACCGGTCCTAGGATGCTTGTTTCGGTCCAGGGAAGACATGGCTTGGCAGTTCGGGCTGGACTGTTCCCATGAGGCACAGGGTCAGACTGATTTGCATATGGCCATGTCTGAACTGGGGTGGTGGAGTGAGCTAAAGAATGATGATGGATTAAACCCAGATCAGTTGACTGGGGGTGAGTGTTTGATTGGCTCAAACGTTCCGTCCATCATCCCCTTTTGTATCGCTTGTTCGCCCTAAGTTGGCGGGGGTATGCCCAGACGTGGGTCCCTTGCTCACTTTGCCACTGGATTCAAGCAAGCCTGGCTGATGACGGCTGGAATGCCAGAAACCGGTCCTAGGATGCTTGTTTCCGGTCCAGGGAAGACATGGCTTGGCAGTTCGGGCTGGACTGTTCCCATGAGGCACAGGGTCAGACTGATTTGCATATGGCCATGTCTGAACTGGGGTGGTGGAGTGAGCTAAAGAATGATGATGGATTAAACCCAGATCAGTTGACTGGGGTGAGTGTTTGATTGGCTCAAACGTTCCGTCCATCATCCCCTTTGTATCGCTTTGTTCGCCCTAAGTTGGCGGGGTATGCCCAGACGTGGGTCCCTTGCTCACTTTGCCACTGGATTCAAGCAAGCCTGGCTGATGACGGCTGGAATGCCAGAAACCGGTCCTAGGATGCTTGTTTCCGGTCCAGGGAAGACATGGCTTGGCAGTTCGGGCTGGACTGTTCCCATGAGGCACAGGGTCAGACTGATTTGCATATGGCCATGTCTGAACTGGGGTGGTGGAGTGAGCTAAAGAATGATGATGGATTAAACCCAGATCAGTTGACTGGGGGTGAGTGTTTGATTGGCTCAAACGTTCCGTCCATCATCCCCTTTGTATCGCTTTGTTCGCCCTAAGTTGGCGGGAGTATGCCCAGACGTGGGTCCCTTGCTCACTTTGCCACTGGATTCAAGCAAGCCTGGCTGATGACGGCTGGAATGCCAGAAACCGGTCCTAGGATGCTTGTTTCCGGTCCAGGAAGACATGGCTTGGCAGTTCGGGCTGGACTGTTCCCATGAGGCACAGGGTCAGACTGATTTGCATATGGCCATGTCTGAACTGGGGTGGTGGAGTGAGCTAAAGAATGATGATGGATTAAACCCAGATCAGTTGACTGGGGGTGAGTGTTTGATTGGCTCAAACGTTCCGTCCATCATCCCCTTTTGTATCGCTTTGTAATTATTAGTAGCCAGGAGAGAGTCTTCCCTTGAAAGGAAAACATGCATCAGCATAAGCTCCTCTTCTCTTGGACTTGGCTCAGTATCAGCTTTCAGTGCAAAACAGGATGCTGCAGCATCACAGCAGTCTGGCAGTCTCTTTCAAGATTTACTGTCATAATCTTTTATGATAATCTGAGGTGAAGGAACTCTCCTGCCAAGTGGTCACTTGACAAGCCTTTTATACCATAACGTATATGATATTTGAATTTCTGACATAACCTTAGTAATGTCTGTCATAACCAGCATGCATCAATATTCTAGCAGGAGACACATTATCATAAACAAATAGGGTAAAAACAAATCAAAGCAGACTACACTTTGGTATGTTATTATTATTACCTGACCTTGAAATAGAGATAACAAGGCACTTGTCCCAGAATGTCACATCAGCTATATCATCAAGGTTATTGTCTGAATGACTTGACATTTTGACAGTTCTTCAGAAAATAAATACACGTGGCATCTGCGTCAAAGGTAGACATGGTGATGATTAGGCAAAAATAGAGAAAACAGAGTCTCGTCCAGCTCAAGATGACTTCTGGCCTTTTGGATTTTACGTCATCCCCGATTTGTGCGTCTGAATTATAATGTAATAGAGCAGAGATAAGTTTAGCAATTCATTTATTTTATATAGAAATCTATGCTCTTAATACAGTATGATATTAAATTCTATATCTAAAACAATTTCATAAAATTCAACATAAGCCTAAAATGACTATGTGTGAGAATACATAACAATATAAAAAAAAAATGCAGAAAGATTCACATTAATTTTTCTCTTTTTACTTGCATGGTTCAAGCAAAGAAATATTCAAAACAATATAATATATAAAAGACATTTTAAAAGAAATTTTCTTAAAGTATACTATTGAGAGATGAGTTTTGGTGATTAAACAGATCAGGCATGATACTGAATATGCCAAATTAATAATACAGTTTTAAAAAGAAAAATGCATTTTTTTATAGTTGGCTGAAATTTTTCTGTTTCAGAGCACAGTTTTTGAAGTAGATACAGGATTCTATGCATATTTTTTGTCGAATCACAAGCTGCCCTTCTGATGACATCAGGTTCACATGCAATGTAGGAATCTGGGTTGTTGGTTGAGTGGGGTGAAACATAGGCCTAGGCGGAGTACGCAGAGTTGCGCTACGCGAAACTCCGTGAAGTGACTTAAAACCTCCACCTCGCTACCCGGAGTTCTGCAAGCGTGGGGAGTGCCTTAGGTTACATCGTTTGCACGGATTTTTAGTGCTGGGTATTTGTCCCACATTGGAGAATCAGCGCTAATGGCACCATGCATAGCGATAGATGGCTCTGCTTCTTTCTGCCGCTCGAATAGATATTGTACTAAAGCAGCAGCTTCTTCAACACAAACAGATGGATTCTCAACATGAGCGATCGCGACCATCCGTGACCACCCACCCTCATTGTAAAATCCCACTGGGAGGTGGTCTAGCAAAGCAGAGTTTTTCGGAATCTCGCATGCTCTGCGATCTGAGCAAAGTTCACTGCCCAGGCCTAGTAAAACCCTACTCATCAACAACCCCAATCCTTGTCACGGTGAACCACAAAAGTCATTTCATTAACCTATGCTTAACCCCCTGGTAGGTTGGCATTAAAATCGTCAGGCTTAACTTTAGAAGGAATGAGATTTGGATTTTAGTCACTGGGGGGATGCTATCAGGCCCCCGACTCCGACTAATAACATCTCCATTGCAGCCTGGCAAGATAATTTTTCTACATTATACTCCAAGCCTCATAATCCCGATAGTATAGCCTATACCCTTGACCATCCCCATCTATATTCTGCTGATTTCTTCACAGGAGCTGAAATCAGGTCCAGCATAACTTCCATCATAAGGGCCAGGGCCGCTGGACCTGATGGCATTCTGGGAGATGTTTTTCTTAACGATGTTGCAAATTGGACTAGCTATATTCTAGCACTTGCAAATGGTATTGCAGCGGGTGCCCCGATTTGACCTTCATGGAAGGGAGCTGAGGTAATCCCAATCTACAAGAAGGGCGATTGATCTTCACCTTCTAACTACAGGCCTATCAGTTTTATAGACTGTGTTCAGAAGGTGTTCGCCCGCGCTCTTCTTATGAAAATACAGGTCTGGTGTAGTCACTTTAACATTCTGTCCCCCTTCCAAGCTGGGTTCAGGCAAAAGAACAGTACTACTGATCAGGTATTTTGCTTCCTTTTTATTCGTATGGAAGACTGTGGTCATAGGTCAGGGAAGCCTTTATGTTGCTTTCATTGATCCTAGGTCTGACTTTGACCTGGTCCCAAGGCATAAGCTTTGGTCAGTCGTAAACGAGATGGGACTTCCACATGATCTGTTATCACTAGTCATTCGTCTTCATGAGACTAATTATGCAAGAGTCCGATGGGGCAGCTAAGGACTGTTAAAAGACCCGATTCAAGTTAACAGAGGGGTTTGGCAGGGTTGTGTTCTTGCCCTCACACTCTTTTCGCTTTTCATTAATGGAGTCGTCCAATATCTCTCCGATATTCCTGCAGATTCTCCTACCTTAGGGGCTTCAAAAGTAGTGACACTCTTGTTCACTGACGATACTGTGTTGGTGTCCAAAACCCAGAGTGGGCTACAGATGCTTCTGGCTCGCTTTGAGGCCTTTTGTACCATGCGTGGACTGGAGATTAACACCTCGAAAACTAAATTGCTAATGATCAATCCTCACAAAACTTTTAGTGGAAAGCTCATATTGGGGAGGGGGTTGTTCCCCTGGAGAGAGTGAATACCTTTGAGTACTTGGGGATCACCCTCTCTGACGATCACTCATGAAAGCCCCATATAGTAAAGCAGACCCTCCAACTGAGATAGATCACAGGGGCTCTGATTAAGGAGCATAGGACCTCCTCTAGCAGAACTATTGCTGCTCCACTTCACATTTATGACTGTAAGGCAGTGATCTCAGCACTTTATGGTGCTGAACTGTGGGGGTTTGAAATCTTGGATGGTCTCCTGACCACGGAGAACAAATTCTTGAGAGCCCTGGTTTCACTCCCAGAGTACCCCCCTGCATCCTCTCAGGCTGGACATGGGTAGAACCTCGGTCATTGAGAAGGCTAAGTTCCGCCCCCTTTTGTTTTGGTTGCATCTTAGGAGTACTCCCGATTTGCTTCCATATGCCACTGCTCTATCTGAGGTAACTGCCCTCGACCACTTTAAGAAAATTGGCTGGTTTAACAAACTGAAAAGTCTGCTTACCTCAATAGGGCTAGTGGGCTTATGGGATGTTAGGGACCCTGCACTACTTCCCAGTAAGGCCCTAATTAAGAAACAATACTGGGACTGGGTAGCCCAGTCTTCTTTAAGTTACCACAAATGGGGCGTCTTACATTGGATCTTCTGGAGTACAAACTGACAAGAAAATGTGAGCAATACTTGGAGGCTATTACAGTTCCGCTGGAGAGAAAGCTCTACATGCAATTTAGATGTGGCTCCATTCCGGTGATTTCGCTCACAGCCTCCTGGCGAATGTCTCCCACTCAATTGGGATTTTGTCCAGGATGTCCCTTAGTTGCCGAGTCGATAGCCCACATACTATTTTCTTGTCCACTTTATAGAGCTCCAAGATTGAGATGGCTAGCCCCTCTGTGTAAGAGCCTCGGTACTCGTTGTCATAGAGCAGCACTGAGCATTTTAAAATCCGATACCAGGCTGCTGATAGTCTGCGCAGTTGCCAAGTTCTTAGGCAAGATGTGGGCTATCAGCAGATCTTTTCTGAAATTTGCTAATTGATTATCTCAGGTGGATGTTTACAGAGCTTAATGTTTTAATGTTTTTTATTTGCCTGGTTTTAAACTCGCACAGCTTATTTATTTATTAGAACTCTTATTGTGTTACTGTAAGCACCTTAATTCCTCTGTATTGTATGCATTTGTACTTTTTAATGGCTGTGGACCGGGGGAACTACGAAGGGGCTAATGCAATTTTGACTTACATATCTCCTTCATATTGCTCTTATAAATTGTTTGATAATAGAGCTATGTTACTTAAAGAGGCACTAATTGTAACCGCAATATTGGTGTACATATGCATTTTATCCATTTGTCCTTTTGTCTTTTTTATTAAGCCAGTTCAATATCCACCAACAGCTCACTATTGTAGTTTCATATATTGTACATTGGTGTTAAACTGTGAATGTGGGAACGTTTTATGGCATTCGTGCCGAAATAAAGTATTATGATGATGATAAAAGATAGTAAGGATGTGGTTTTCTTGAACACACATGGAGAGTTTGGTCATTTATGAACAACAGTTGTCAACAACACATGCTTGTAGGTTCTGTGAATGACTTATTGAATCAATGAATCACCTCCTGTGCTTCTGTCACAACATATGCATGATCGTCAGTTCTGGCTGCACCCTGCATTTTTGGAATATGTTTTTTGAACTTTCAAGAAAGCTATAAATTCCATCAAAATGTGTGGCATCACAAGCAGTCAGGATTAACTTAGTGACAATGTGCAATGTTTGGACTTAATCACTTTTTTGGAATTCAAAAATCTACAGATGGACAAGGCAGGAAGCTGTATCCTAAATCAGATCCAGGAAGTAAGATATCCCATTGGCTAACAACCACTAAACAGGATTTGCTGTTGTGGAGAAGAACGCAACAGGAGGCAGGACATCCGGCGGTGCACCTTAGGCAGATTGACAAGCATGTTGGTCCTGGTCTTCCCTCGGTTATTGGAAGAGGTTTTAGTAAACTATTTTTTAAGTCCCCTGTTTTGGATTTTGACAGTCTGGGCACTTTTAGTACCACAACCAAGGGTTTAGGAATGCCCAGCTCAACCCCTCCATCTCCCTCCCATCCAGCCATGAGTTGACCCCTTCAGGCACACCTAATCCCTCTATTGTGTGACTGACTGTGAGAAATTCACAAATCCTGTCAGTTACTACCAGTTATTTGACCCAGCAGAAGCTGCAGGGATCAAAATTCTAAGGGCAGGAAAATGCCAACTTTCTAAAAGTTGTAATTGTATTTAGAAATTTGACTTTGCCTTCAAAGAGGACTTTTCTTTACGATTTCATAGATACCAAGCAAGAAATGCTTACTGGGTCTCAATCAAAAGCTTGCACTTATTAAATGTATTAAGGCAACTCAATGTTATCCTATGGGACAAGTTGGCCTTGCAGTAGTGAAAAAGGAATTTAAAAGTGCATGTCCAACCTTTTAATTACAATACACCCTGCCCTTTGTGCTACCTAGGGCCTAACTTAGGGGTAACATATGCAATAAAAGAAGAGTTTAGGGCTTAGCCTGGGGGTTATATTACCAAGTTGAATTGGCAGGTTTAAACTGCATTCAGGCTGCATTTGCATGCCTGTGAAAAATCTCCTAATGAAACATTTTCTACTTAAACCAGTCTTACCAGGTGAATAATTAAGCAAAATTGCATAATGCAAAAGTTAGAGAAATACCAGGCCTTTCTTATTATGTGAAATGTGTGCATTTTAGTCATACATTTTAAATTAAACTCAAGTCAAGTAATTGTTAATAATGCCTTGATTCCTCCTCGATAGCCATAGGCCACCATTGGTCTTCTAATGTGTGCAATTTTTGCATCATTTTCTCATTACTTAATGCATATTCACTTGTGACCTACTCATAAACAACTTGAAAAGCAAAAAAAAATAGTTTCAGAGATTTATTCTCTAAGTGGAACAGTGTATAATAACAACTAAAGAAGAAGGACATCTGGGCCCATATTACAAATAGAGTGCTCTTTCCCTGTTTGCACCATACACACCTTTAAACAGGTGAGCAAGGTGCAAACAGGTAAAAGGTGCCCTATAACGATGAATCTGCTGCCCTTAGGGAAGCTGAAAACTTGAACTGCCCTGAAGGAAGCACATCCAGTGCAATATCGAGTGGCTGTCTCAAAGCCACTCAATCTTGCACAGTGAAGTTAGCAACCCTTCTGCAGATTAAAGAGGGGAAAGAGAACCTACTTCAGACGTGTGCAGTGAGTGACTCCACCTCCCTGCAGGGAGATATTTGAATATTCCATTAGAATGACTTCCCCCACTTGGGACACAGTTTAGCAGTTGCACTGACAGTGCACCAGATTTTTGTGGCACACCATCAGTGCACCTCCTAAGAGCATGTTTGTGTCTGAGCCTGTGTCTATAATATCATGCAAGCCCAGAGGCAAAGAGAGTCCATCAATTGTAAAGGGCCACATCTGTGATGAATTACAGTGGCTGAGAAGCACTACATTTCGCAAGTCATTTGGGTAGCCTTAAAACTGGTATCCCCCACCTCAATTAAATGCAAGGTTATGGTGGTGCTTGAGTACATGCCTGATACATGGGATCAAAGGCATGCCCTATTTAGGGCAAATCTTCAGATGATACATGTGTTGGTTTTTTTTCCATCCTATCTCTGAGACATATGACAAGAAAGCACCATAAAATCCCTCCCCTGTATTTTGAAAAACACATTCAATATACCTAAAATAATGCTTTAGTATTTTCGAAAGGAAGACACATTCACTATGCCAATGTGGAATATCAACTCTACTTTTAATGTTTTCATTCCCCAAAGCAGTCCCACTAGGGTGCTGGGAGCTGCTTTAAAAAATGCTCACCTACTTGTGACCCCTAGATATGCCAAGCCAGCTACTTCTGTGTCTGCTAAAAGAGTGCATCCTTTAACTCGGCCAGCCAGCAGCGACTTGACATTCAGTAAATGACAACCTAAAATGTATTTATCTTAGTTTAAGATTATTTTTGAATGAATGAATTAGCACATGTATACTGCACATCTTTACATTTCAATTACTTCTCTCTTTGTGCTTTCTACGTTTGCTTTTGAAGAATATTATTTTACAGTTTTGGTGACAAAATCAGATTTGTTTCCCTATCTAATGTTCTATTTCTTTGAGGAATTATATTTAAGAGCATTTATGGTATCAATGTATTGCCTAAGAATCCTAAGTGTAAACCTTGTTTTACATTTCTTACATCTCTGTCTTCTCGTTTCTAATTTATTCCCTAGGGAATACTGGTAAGTCATCATTATATTCTAATTTGGGTTTCTATATCTTTTTAATTTGTTTGCTCAATGTTTTAGAGTTGTATTCCATTTTTCCCCCACTAAGGGCCCGATTCCGATGCGGTTAGGAAAGAATTCCCACCTAGGGCTGATTACGATGCGGTTAGGAAGGCCTCCTAATGGCATTTGCTCCTTCCAAATCGGATCGGGAACGTGTCTTCCCGACCGAGGGCCAGATTATGATGCGGTTAGGAACATAGGCTCCCATAGAAGTCAATGGGAGTCCAACCAAATCGTATCTGGAAGCATCCGGATTCATCTTACTCAGTCGGTCGGACTCTCCCGATCCTAGTTGGTCGGAAATCATTTACAAACCGATTCGATCGGGAAGATTTCCTAACCGCATCAGAATCAGGCCCCAAGTGTTGAATAGTGTTTTATGCTGGTTATGAAGTTCTGCTGTAATTAAACACACAGGGCCCGATTCACAAAGAAAACTGAGACAAAAGTATAAGGCCTTTTGTGAATACCGAAAGTAGAATATCGAAAGTAGTAAAGTTAGACTTTTGTCTCAGTGTAGGTCTCAGTTAAACCTAAGACCAAAACTTAAGTTTAACTGAGACAAAAGTCTAACTTTACTACTCGCAAATGGCCTTTGTGAATGCCGATAGTCGTAAAGTTAGACTTTCATCTCAGTTTACCTTTGTGAATCGGGCACACAGTGAGCATGCTCTACATATGGCTTTGGAATATACTTACATTAGGGCAAGAATGGCACCTCTTAGTCCTTCAGTAAAAACTAGGGGCCACATTTAGAATTTGCCGGGAACTGCAAAACCTACAGTTCCTAGAGGAAAGTATAAATATGGAATAGACTCCAATGCTGAATTTCTTCCACAATATTATCCTTAAGGAGGAGGCAATTCTGCCACTGACACCACTCATATCTTTAGTGCCTCCAAGTACCCCAGCCAGAGCAGAAAAGGAAGTTTGCTGGTGACAGGTGATGTTGATTCTTCACATGCAACAGCTGAGGTCGAGAGATGGTCTTAAGAGAGGGTTCTCTGTATTTCACAAGCAAAATAGAAACCATGTTCCATCATTCATTGCAAAAGTGACAGAAATTTAATTATGGCAGTGTGATTTATGTACTTGTTGGTAATGCCTCATGGAACCACAAGTGCCACAGAGGTTAGAAACAATTCTTATGCATCTTGCAGTATGATATTCACATAGTCCGATCTTGTTCATACAAATATCTTCAGGTTGTGGTGACAAAATGTAGCATGACCCCATGGGTACAGATGCACAACGACCAGTGAGCATTGTCAATGGATTTATTTACATTTGCAAATGGTAATTCCATACTTTGCAAGTTTGAAGTATGTCATCTATCAGGCCAAATCTGTTATTATTTTGTGTTTTGATAATTATAAGCCGGATTTAGGAAAGAGTAGGTTGTGAACCAGCTAGTGTAATTGTGCACCGACTGGTTGCCACCTGCATTACATATCTGCGTGATGTTACAAAAGTTTGGGTAAATTTGTGAGGCATAATCACCTTACAAATGGTTGTTACTACAGGGACAGAGATCTGTCTGGAACAGCAGACCTCCATTCTGTGCTTATATTATCTGCAAATGTCAAAAAAGAAAATGTAAACCTTGTATCCCTTGAAACAGATGTTGTTGTAAAAAAAAAATAATAGGAAGACCACTGTACCCTGACTTCACTTGCCCTTAAGCCACCGACCACAGTTTTCACATTGGAAGAGGTCACAAAAGGAAAACTTACCATTTTTTTAAATAGTTTTACAGTTTATTTTATTTATGATTACGGAACTCTGAAGAGGTCCACATAATATTTACAAGAATACATATGTATAAATAAGGTAAGATTGGTCAAACATAATAAAATATTCCATCCTATCATGAGATCTGGCAATCATAAATGGTATCCAAATTTAAAATAAATTATTTGACAAAATTCCAACTAGCAGCAGCGTGTCATACAGAGCAAAATATAAAGTGTGCTTTGTGCCATAAGAACAGGGGTTTATGAAATGAAGTTTTTATTTGTATAGACCTCTTTCAAGATCCACAATATGTTGAAATAGTATATACAGATTTTCAATTCCATAGTACCACGACATATCATGAAATACATTATATGCAAAAGAGTTTATTATTCTTAATTTAAACATCTCTATAATGGCGGAAGAAACGCTTTAAAAAATGTAAAACGTAACATACAAATTCATCAGGTGGAGTTCTTATAAGCTCAAGCTAATCCATTGTTCTAAAAATATTATATTTTGTGCAAATTGGTTTTAAGAATCGAGAGCATGCATCTACCAAGCTACTGTTTGGACAGACAAATAGGACATGTACCAAATCTTTGATTCCTCCACTACACAAATCACATTGGCCAGTTTTATCAAAATTACCGCCCCAATTTCTTGTTATATCTTTTAGCAGTAATGTCCTCAGTTTTTTTTTTTGTGTGTCCTCATTCTGCCAACTCTCTTGATGGTATTGCTCTTGTCCCTATATAGCAAGGAAGGAAAGATGAGCATTTCCACACAAGAATTCTGCTGTTTCTACTTCCACCTACTCATGTAGACCAGAGCGGAGAAGAGCCGGGACCAACAGCATATATGGCTTAATCATTGGACCTGCTGGAGAGCTGTCTCCACTCCACCAACAGTGCCCAAACATTCTCCAAACACCTAGGGTCACAGGCCAGATCAGACTGACTCGTACACATTATGCTTTTAAGACACTCAGTAAAGCGTGCGGTCTTTCAGATTTCCAGAGCTGACATATCTCCCGCCTCACCAGCAGAATCACATAGAAGATACATTTAGTGATAACTGTATTTGTTCGTGCACAACATACTTGATAAAGCCCAAAAAATATAAGTCGAGGGCTTACCTTAATCTGTTCACCAGTTACTTCCCCAAGAAATTTACACACCTCTGTCCAATAGGGAACAATCTTCGGACACTTCAAGAACAGATGCAGGTCGTCTGCCGATGAGAGCATACACCTTGGGCAGGCATATGAGTTCCCTGCAACTCTTGAAAGCTTGGCTGGAGACCAGTATACTCTATGGGTAGTAAACGATGATTACGCTGAGCGAGGCTGGTTTCACAACTGCTCGTAGAATAGAAAAAGAGTCATACCAGGCCTGCATAAGGTCTCCTACCTCAAGCTCTTCAACCCACAATTTAGAGATGTCAGAGACGTTAATATCATCCGCCTCCAGAAAGGCCCAGTACCACAAAGAGACTTCCTTTTACAATGGGTCAATTCTCATCACCTGGTCTAACCAAGAGTCGTCTTCCTCATCCACCCACTCTTGTGTAGCCCACCAAGAACAATGTCCTCAGTCTTAGCATCAGGATTCAATGCCTAACCTTATGGTCCAATGTAAAACTCAAATATTTTGGAATCTCTTTATACTCTACCCTGGCTAGTGAGAGCTTATAATGCAATAACTGTTGACAATAAAGTTTATCCATTTCATAGCTCAATCTTGGAGTACACTTATTCAGAAAAAACTTCAGGAGTACTGGAGACCAACTTTGTAAAAGATTCTTGGAGCATTGGAAGTGCTCCAAAGCAATCTCTAAATTTCCTTTAAACATATTTATTCCTGGACCATCCTAAAAAGTTTCTTGACATATAATTGATCTCAATGTACCTTCAGATGCATGCAGTATATTATAAGCCCACCTGACAAGGTTTGCTATAGCTCTTGTATATGCACTCACTACCCCTAATTCCAGTCGGAGTGTGTGAACGGGAGTGGCTTGGCTTGTAGTAGTAAGCATACGTAAGAGTTTTCCCTCTTTGAGATTTAAAAAACCACATCGATTTATAGGAATATATTCTAAACTGTACATTAAAATAGGGGTAATCTTTGTTCGGTAAATTTCCAGGAGGGCTGAAAAATGTTGCCTCCCAGTAGCTAAATAAAACTTTTTTATAGCTCTAGCATGAGATACTATTTTTAATTCAGTCCGTTGAAAATGCAAGGCAGCTCCAATAGACTGGGAGAAAACTCTCCCTAAATAAATGTAAGTAGATGCTATATCTACTGGAGTTCCTCCTAACTTCCAGGTAAAAGGTATAGCTTTTTTCCTGCCCCTAAATGGTGCTATTTTTGTTTTTGAGATATTTATTATTTAAAAAAAAATTCTCTGTGTAGTTCAAAAGAGCCTCCATATTGCGCTGCAGCCCAATTGGGGTTAAATCAAATGTAACCACGTCATCAGCGTACATTAAAAGATGGATTTTTTGTGATGCTAATTGAGTTGGAAAATGATTTACCTCCTGGAAACAATCCGGTAAGTCGCTAAGAAATAACGAAAAGAGGAGGGCAGCAAGTAAAGATCCCTGTTTAAGGCCATTTTCCGTGGAAATCTCTTGAGTTAAACCCTTATCTCCTCCCATCTGTACCTTACACCATGTGGATGTATGGAGCGCTACTATTATTCTTAATAATTCTTAATCGGAACACCTAACTTGAATATTTTCTCCATAGGGGATGCCTATCCACCTTGTCGAAAGCTCTGGAAAAATCCACAAATAAACTATAGACTACCTGAGCTTTACTAACAACATATTTATCAATAATAGTTTGCAGGATAGCGATATTATCAATCACAGAGTGATTTCGACGGCCGCAAAATTTTTCCTGTAGCATCAAGGAGGGCAATTTGGTGATAATTACTCGGGGAAAAACGGGAAAAAAAAATTCTGAAGAGGGACCACTATACTGCCCATCCATGAGCTCGGAATTTGGTCAGTTTGGTAGCAGTACATAAATAGAGGGGCCAAGAATTTACTCCAGCCTTCGATGTTTTCCTTTAGGACCTTCACTGGGATCCTGTCTGGTCCCATTGCTGCTGTATATCTCGCGTTCCTTATATATACTGCAATTTACTGTTGAGTAGGAGACTTTATCTGCTGATCGATCTTAGCTTCCATCCCATAGGGACTTCCCAAAGACAATAGTTGGTAGGTTTTTTTCATACAGTTTGGATAAGTAAGCAACCGATTCTTTTTGTGGGACTGGAGTTGCTGTCAGGTATATTTTATTTCTACTGGCTTCTGCAATTATGCCCCAGAATGCCTTGATTTTTGTTGTCGGACTGCTACTTGCAGGGCTACCCCGTATCTGTCCATTTGTATTCTATTTTCTTTCATGCAGAGCGTTTTTCGTCTTTTCTTCAGGATGGAAATTTCGGCCTTCCTAGCCGGAGGGAAGTTTGTAATTTGCAGCCTGATTAGCTTATTTAATGTCCTAGAAAGGAGGTTTACTGAAGAATCTTTATTTTTTAAGGAATTATTTTTAATGGGAAGAGACTTCCTCTGCAATGTACTCAGTATCAAAATTTTAGTACTTTCAAAATAGGAGATTGGATTGGCTCTCTTGTTGGTTTGCTCAAGCGACTGGAACTCAATTATCCTATTAATTTCTTTTGTTAATTTGCTTCTGAATCTCGCTATTCCAAAATATTCGGGCTGGCTTTTGTTTGACTAATACCTCTCCCCTACCATGTGATAGAGACCATATAGAAACTGGCTGAGAACAGGGGATTAAGAAATATATATAGAAAAAATGAATTTATATACCACAAGAACACAATCGACCAGTCCACATGAATAATACATAAAAGATAAATATCGCCCACATAAAAAACAATCTCTCAGCCTCTACTACCTTCATACTGATGCCCCTTCAAATAATTAAAAAAAACACTTAAAAAAATAAAAAATTATATTACAAAATATTTCATTAGGAGGATCATAAAGTGAATGTAATACTAATGAGGCTGAGAGGATAGACATATTGGCCTCAGCCATTTCCGCAGACATAATGTCAAAGCTGGACAAATGAATAATACATGGTTAATAGCCTGAATACCACTTTTGCACAGATTACAGACTGCTGATGAACCATACCATTTATCCAGGAGGTTATTTAAAGGAAGCATGCCCTGCCTTAAAAATATCTATAAACTGCACACTTCATGTGGCAGATTCCACAAAATATAAATCTTTATTTTGTTTATAAAACAGGAATTAATAGCTGGATGGTAACCCTTTTTTAAAATACAGGCCTCCCAGTCCATGAGTAAACTTAAGGATCAGGTGTCCTGTTTTAAAGCAGCTTTTAATTGGTGCGGCATCAAAGTAAAAATAGAGGACTGGTCTAATCGCAACAAATCTATTGCAATCATAACAATTCTATAGACGTATTGAGTCCATGGTTAATCAATTTAACCCATTCTATCCATCTGCATTCCATTCTTTGTACAATCTGAGATATGTCTCTTCCTTTTTCTGGAATGGTAGTCATGTCAATTGTCTGCCATTTTAGGTCATCCGCTGTGTGCTTTTTTTATTCAAATGAGTGACCAAGGGTGCATTCAGTACAGCGCATCTTATTCTGCTTCGATGGTGGCAGATGCGTGTCTTGATGGGTTGTGATGCTTGCCCAATATAGGGTGATCTATATGGATACCATATACAGTAAACCGCATTGCACAAATTGCAGTTAGAGAAGAAATTCAAATCTTGTTTAATGTTATCATGCTCAAAAACCTTTGTGTCAAAAGAGAAAATTCAGGCAATACAGTTTCCACATCGGAAATTACCTTTCACTTGGGGAAGACCCCACGCTGTTTCTAGGGTCCTAGGTTTATGACTTGTACTGCATTGTGTGGATGAGTGCACTAAATGATTGTTAATGTTTTTGCCACGTTTTAATGCATACATGGGGGCTACTATGTTGGAATCAATGCTTTAAATCAGATGCCAGTTTTTTGCGATCAAATTTCGGATCTTATTTGTGTGGGTGCCACAAATCAATTTTTCAGGAGCGGTTTTGTTTTTGGTAATAGGCAGTTCCTCTCTTGGGCAAAACCAAACACGTTTTAGGGAGTTCTTTACTATCTTATTTGGGTATCCTCTGGCAACCAATTTAGCTCTCAGAATTTGGGCTTCTCTTATGTAGTCCTCTTAATGGAACAAATTCTATGAAGACGTAAAAAATGGCGGAGGGGAGGCCATCTCACAGGGCTCTGGGATTATTACTATTGTAAGATAGGAGAGTATTTCTTTCTGTGGGTTTCCTGTGGAGGCTGGTGTATAATCTACCTTCCTGATGATGGCTAAATCTAGAAAGGCGATTTCCATTTTGTGTATAGTGGATGTGAAGGTCAGGTGCTTTTGAACATCGTTCAGGTATGTTACAAAGTCATATAAAAATTTCATTTTGAGTCAGACCAGATCAGAAAGATTTCATCAATATAACATTTTCAAAATTAAATGTTGGAACAATATCTATTGCTGAGAAAGCGCACATGCTTTTTCTATATAGTGCATATAGATATTTGCCAGATTGGGAGCAAACACTGCTCCCATCGAAGTTCCAGAACATTGTTGGTAGAAATCACCATCAGACATAAAGTAGTTTTGTTGTAATGCAATGCTCAGTAGAGAAATAATAAAACTGGTGGGAACTTGTAAGGGGTGTATATGTGTATTCAGTATGTTTTCTATTAGCAAAATTCTTTCTTCCTGGGGTACATAAGTGTATAACGATGATATGTCTAATGTGGAAGCCAATCAGTTTTTGTATTGAAGGGCATGTTCTCGATAAGGTTTATCATGAACATACTGTCCCTCACTTAAGTCTCTTGTATGGGGACAAAGTCCCGGATGAAAACATCAATGTAACGTCCAATAGGTTCTAGAACCGAGCCACAACCGGATAAGATGGGCCACCCCGCAGGAGAGGTGGCATTTTGGGGAATTTTTGGCAGGGTGTACAAAACCGGATCGGAGGGTGTTTCCATATTGAGATATTCTAACACTTTTTTGATATGTAGCCCTGTTCTCTGTCCTCAGTGGTGAACTTCAGAATGTCGTTTTTTATTCTGAATGCCACCACTGAGGTCAAGCAAGCATCCTTGTTTTAACCCATTTGCTGTGAGGTAGCTTGCGATAAACCTCTGTCCCCACCCAATAAAACTCTACATAAAGTATCAGTATGGAGTACGTGAACTAGCTCTAAAACGGGACCCGGCATACCCAAATTTAAAATCTTACTCCGCAGCAAAGGATGATCTACTTTATTAAATGCTGTGGAGAATTCAATAAAAGCTGTGTTTACCTTTCCCCCTCTGACGTTAACAAATTTTTTATTTATTACCTAAAGGGCAGTCATATTATCAATCGCCCTGAACCCAGTATGCTCCATAGGTATGATTTTATGAGCTTCCGCCCATTCACTAATCTGGGTCAGGAAGCATTTAGCAAAGACTTTATCCATTGTGTCAAGAAGTGCAATCTGACGGTAGTTTTCTGGTAGGTTACGATCTCCTTTCTTAAAAAGTGGAACTAATATACTCCCCTTCAAAGAGGGGAGAAACATTTTGGATAAAGGTGGCCTATTTCAGTTCCTCAATAGTAACAGGGATAGATCTAACTCTAGCACCACAACCCTCTGTAACAAGAGTTCAAAGATTCATTTTCTGGCCTTTTAGTACTGCTTCCCTAAGTTTAATTCAGAATCTATATTCCTCCTCCTTTCTTAACTGGCGTTTCAGCCAGATCCGCCTCCTTTTTAATAACAATACTCTAGTAGATCTTTCAGTGGTATAATCAAATACTGTTCCCTGACCAAAGTGTTTATCGCATGATTGAACCAGAGGTGGGGAGGGGAAACCCCTTTCATTTGGTTTCACTTGTTTTGCAGTTTTAAATAATTGCTGCCTAAGAGCATTAAAACTTTCCATTTCTTTTCCTGGCCAGCCGAACAACTTGTCTAAAGAAGTCTCTATGGTACTTATAAGGCATGCATTTGCCCTGTAATTCCAATGACTTCTCTCTGTTTTCTTATCAAACCTAGCGGACTGGCCATCCAACCCCCAAGAATTAATGGGAGACGTATTAAAAGTTACAACAAAAGTTAGAATCTTATGTCCAGTAAGAAAGGAATTGGAAACCTTTAAATCACCCAATAAAAAGAAGGAAGCACATCGTCCCACCACATAGTCCAAAATAGACGCTCCCCTTGGAGCTTTATGTGTATAAGCTACGGGTGAGTCAAAAGGTAACTTCCCATTCGCTATGACCCCATCGAACTTTCTCAACCCAGCCCTAACATTTTGCTTCTCATTAGTTCTTATTTTGGGGTGAAAACAGCTTGTGGTATGCGCATGGCTTCCTCTTTTCTTTCTCCCCTAACCAATCTAAAGTAAAATTAGATATTTTACAATCAAATCCCCTACCAAAAGTATGTGTGGGGGGAAACTCCTTATCATGTGCTTTTTTACTATAGGAAATTACCTCACTTAAAAGAACATCATAATAGGCCTCTGGGGGAATATAAGCATTTATCAACATTAGCTGTGGTGTTATCAGATTTCCATCATATTTAAATAAAGTTACTGCCAAAAATAAGTTTCTCAAATCTTTATAACATTTGTATCTCCATTGGATCTTATTAAAGTGTAAACATGCCACCCCCTTTGCATGTCCCCTACTTGAAGGTATTGCTTTACAGTCTAAAATTATAAAATCATCACAAATCAATACACCTTCACATCAGGTCTCCTGGAGACACACAACATCTGCCTCTAAATAACTCAGATAATGCAACTTGTCCCTACTATTCTTTATACCTGGTGCATTCCAGGATATCATGTTGCAGGTGGTTACTATGAGAAACACTGGATAATGCTCTGGGTAACCAATTCCATTTGAGGTTCTCTTCTTTAGAAGTTCTCTGTAAGGAAATAGTAGGGGATTATCTAAATGGATTTTTATCTCTTTTGCGTCAGTTAGTGACTCCCATTGAGAGGCAGAAATTGAGATGGCAGAGTCCTTTTAGCTACAGCACAGTCTCCATCCTCTTTTAAAATTAGGGTGACAGTAATCCCCTTGCTTTGTAAACCTTCAGACAATCTTCATATCAAATTTGCAGTAATTTTAGAGTAAAACATTGCCATGGATTTAAAACCAACTTCAAAGGGAAAGTAGATTGATATCACTACCTTGGATAAGCTACAGACCCTTAATCTCTGAAAAACATGTAAGCAATAAGGCCCTATTTAATATTAGTTCTCCATCAAACAAGGGAATAAAATCAAACCTACATGTTTCTACATTACATCAAGAAGGTTCTAACCATTCTAGCTCTGAAGTGACTCTCTTCTTACCTGAATCAAGAAAAGAAACAACCATTGGGTTAAATACAGAAGGAATATGAGAGAGGGGCACCCTAGGATCTATCATTGGCGCAGCTACAGGCCCCTCAGCTAGAGCATTAGCATACCCGATATCAAGAGCAGTTCGATTCAATGGAGATGATATGGAGAGACACCCCATACACCACCATTGAATCCACTGTAGCTTCCCCATCCGGTAGATTAGCATAACCACTCTCAGGATCAATACCTTGAGGATATACTTACGGGTTGGATTAAAACCTCCATACTAGGTGAAGCATCTAGGGTCTCTATATGTTCTCTAAAATGTAGTCTCCTTTGTCTATTTTTGGCAAATCTATGCATAGGTTTATGTTTCTTTCTCCTTTGATTGTGGGGCACCTATATCACCAACATTTGTTTTCTATGACTAGACTGGATTTTAAAAATAGGAAACACTTTCTTTTCAACCCTTCTAGATGTACCCTCCAGATTTTTTCTATTAGGAGTAGTATCAGAAATATATTGTATAGATTCATATGTAGTTTCACGAGGACTCTCAGAAATAGGAGTTTTTTCACCAGCTTCTTACATTGTGGGTTACTTGCCTGAGTACTAAAATCAATTTGACAACCAACATCTATCTGAACAGTCCATTTATAGCCCTTTACGGAAACACCTTATATTTCTATTGGTTTTGGTTTAATGGGATATATTTCCATTTCCTTTTAATTTCTTATCAGCTCCTTTAATATTTGAGTCCATAACACTGTCAGAGCCACCAACAAATGTTTCCAACAGCTTTAGAATAGATGATATTAACCTTTCTAAGTACACTAAAGAATCTGATACTTTTACCTCTTCATTTGGAGGTTGACTAGGTTGGATGCCACTTATAACAAAATAGGGGGTCACAGAAAGATGATATATCAAAAAAGAATTATTTGAAGGAGTTCTGCTAAACAATTTCAATCCCATTGGGGCAATCACAGCTGGTGCACCAACAGTCGACACAATCTTACTAATATCATATGAGTCATGTCTCTTACAGAGGTCTAAATCCAAACCTGGTAAGGTGAAATCCTCACCCAGGACATTTTCTACTAGCAAAGAACCGGAGGACAGGGAGCCTCTTGAATGATTCTATGTGGATAATCAATTAGCATCACTGACACTGATAGAGGTGGACCTGAAGGGGTCAGATGGGAAGGAAAGCTATTTATATCACCAGAGCGCTGTACAGGATCCTTCAGTGATACAGGCAATTCTCCCCCATTCCATCAGGTTGCATAAAATGCAGATTAACATCAGCATCAGCAAAAGCATTAATGCCAACATTAATAGGAATATTAGACCCCCCCCCCATTTGATTCGGGTAATACATTTTTTTCCCTTCCTTTTCCCATAAGCTCCATATCTATTTTTTTCCTTTTCAGCATTGTAACTGGGGCATCTTTCATCCAGAGAGGGTTTGATTTAGTCTTTGTACAGGCTCTACCCTGGAGCAAATGACCCGATCTCAACTTTCTTGCTATCACTATTACTTTTACTATAGGTCTTACAAACCTCGCACATTCCTGACTAAGAAATTGTAATTTTCTCCAGCGTGATTTCAAGATTTACGAAGATTTGCAAAATTATGGCCAGACAGCAACAGTATTAATGTACCTGATCTGGCCTTTGCAACCACAGGAGCCTTAGAAGAAACCAAACTCCTCGCTCCAACCGGCCTTTTTAACAGCCGGAGAATCCGGTGAAGGAGAGCTATCAAAGTCTAAGAGGCAAGCCTCACCAGGGAGTAATAATAGCTTAAGAGCATAAGAGGCCCAACAGACTTTGGAGGGGTTGGGGGCCAGAACAACAACCACTTCCACCACAAATAGAGCCACTACTCTCCATAGATTATACAATTTTAAAATGGCATTCGTACAGGTGGTTTGAGTCAAAGAGATGGTAAGGCAATACTCAATACAGCCTCCTTAGCAATACAAGGAATCTGCCCTTACCTGCCCTCAAAAACGCCCAGTAGAAAACTTAGTAGAAAACTTAGTCCAAACAATCTAAACTTAATCCAAACTTAGTTCCACTGCGCCCCCCAGAAGAGGTTTGCAGAGCAAATAAGAGAAAGAAGGAAGGGGGGGAGCGGGCCTCCCCAAAAGGAGCAAGCCTCACCGGCATAATGCTGGCCGCTTCCTTGCCTTCTGGGAGGTAACTGCAGCCCTAGGGCTTCACCTTCACCCTACTATGCCCTCTTCACTGAGCTCCTGGAACATGCATCACTCAATTCCACTCAGCTCCTGCCCTACTCCAGAATCCGTCTGTCTGTCATGCCCCTGCTAGAATCCAGACTGGGGGGCAGTGGGCCAAGGGCTGGAAGAAGGAGCCGAGAGCTACCAGAGTATGTGTGAAGTTTCGACGTTTTGGTGCATTCAGCATGTGAGGCCAGCACCAGGGGCGTTCACAACCAACCCAAAATGATGTCAAAGGAGAAGCTACCCCTTTACGAATCAGTACCCACTCCAGGGGCCAGATTTACATAGATGTTACTGAATGCTACACAGCAACTAATGTTGCTGCACTGGGTTTCATGAGTGGTGGAGAACAGGACATCAGCATATCTATTAAGATATGGCACTGTCCTGCTCTTCCGCTCTCTTTTGCTAGGACACAATTAAGCTTTCTAGTGCCATGCACAGATCTATGCACCACAGAGCAATTTTGTGCATTTAAAACATGTTTTGCCACTTCATGCAGCTATTACTCACAGTATTTGGTCTGCAATGAAAGGTTAAACTCACAAACCTTGACCTTATGGGTTGTTGTAGATGAAGAGGCTCGGTAGAGCTCAAAAGAAGCGATGGAAGGATAATTCTGATAATCAAGCATAATTTGTATAATTTTTGTAAACAAATGGCAATAATACCTCAAAAATAATAAATATGTATTCATATATTAGAAATGTAACCTATGTGATATGATGATTCCATTAGTGAATTTTTTCTCATGTAATATTGATTTAATATAAGGTCACTATGACATACACATGTAAATATAGGTGTCTTAAAATATTTTCAAATAGTTTTATTTAGATTTGTAAATTAACCGTCATTAACAGCTAAAATCTAATTGGGTTTTGGTGTGTGCTTCCGTCCTGATGATGGGGACTTACACCACATTTTCAATTGACATTAATGCGTGTATGCCAAAAAATTGTGTATAGAGTTTTAAAAAAGAAACTTTTCACTGTCAAGAGGGTACAGGACACAATTAGATATGTACCACACATACCTCCTATTATGGTGGTGATGTGGTGGGTTGTCATTCATATTGAGCAGCAGGTAAGCAACACCATGCAACATTAGGTTCATGGTAAAAAGTTGAGTTGGAAAGGTAGGTAAGGTCAGTTTATCAGTTTTATAGTTTTATAGTTTGGAATCCTCCTGGTCAGATGTGGAGATTTAACCACTGCAGTTATGTCCACGATAAGCAACATCATAATTGGGTGGGTGGACACCCAATGCAACCGTGATAGAGAACCCTTACAGCCAACATATTGGTTCGTCAGCTAAATTTAAATGCAGGCGGACCATAGTTTGGTGACTGCACAGACTACTCCATCTCTGCTGTGGCAGTTGCAGAAGTGGCCTAATGTCCTCTCACCCAAGTTAGATGGGTAAAGATAAACTGTTTTTGTACTTCCTGTCACTGCCAGGAAATCCCTTGTGGTAAGGGGTAGTAAGAACATAATAATGCCTCTCTTGCCATGGAGATGGCTCCCATAGCAAGGGGATATTGTTTCTTTAATTTTCAAAAATAAAAACCCATTTCGGTGTTTTGTTTTTGAAAATAAAAAAACTTTGTAACTTCTATGTACAGCTCCTCATGTTGGAAGGAGCCATATGTCTAAGTTCAAATGCATTCACAGGAACTAGGAACCTTTATGTGGATTCCTGTGAATGCTAAGAACAAACATTTCTAAATTTGTCTGTTGAGACACCCACCTGAGGGACATAGTAAAATACTCTGTCGCACTGGTAAAGAATGGCCTGATGGTCAAAACATACATCTGCATTTAGTCATTTTTGTGGTTTTAAAAATCCTGCAGTGGTGCAAGCCTATAGCTGTATTAGACAATGCCGCTCCGAAATCATACACCATGCAGGGAGGACCCTCTCGTACTCCACTGCCCTTGGAAGCCCAAACTGTAAAAACCAACCCTTTTCTTTTGCAATTTGGGTAGCTGTGGTTTTTGGGCTCAAACTCAGCTGGCACCTGGGGAAATCTGCCACAACCTTCATATTTCTGAAAACCTCATTGACCTTGGTTTGATCCGTTCTTCTTGCAGGCACTAGGCTAATCCACACAAGTAGAGCAGTTTTTTATCGGGATAAGTGGGGTAACACTGAGTGGTATGAATTTGTTGATTCCTACTGATTCCAGAAGTTTCCATTACAGAAATGTAAGGAAAATATGTGATTTTAAGCAAGGTTTGAGGTTTGCAGGGTGTCTAGTTTTCAAAAATGTCTGTGGTTAGTAGGTTTCAATGATTGGTGGCCGACCACATCCCACATACTGCAGTTGCCCTTATCTCTGATATTGTGAAGTAGCCCTTTAGGGTCTTTTGTGTTGCAGTATCTTGGCCCACCAAATAACTGTTGTTATTGGAAGATGTTTGGGAACTCCGTGTGGTAGGAAATGATTTCCTGCAGATTTTGGATCTTTCTCGCATGGACAAGGGAGGAAAATATATGTTTTTGCAAAAGTTTGGAGTTTCAAGGGCTTCTAGGTAACCTTGTGAGATCCACGTGAGCCACAACACTTTAGACTCCCCTGGCTGTCGATTTTTCAGTAATGTGCATGTTTCGTAGGTTTTTCACTAGGTGGCAACACAGTCAAGCCCCAAAATCCACAGCTACCCACATTGCAAAAAGTGGTTTTCAGTGGAAAAATGTCTTATGTCCATGTTGAGTATTGTGCCCTTTCCAATCGTCGGCGCTAGGGGCATCCACAAAACTTGGGTGCCATTTTTCTGTTGAGACAAGTGGGAATGATGGGTGGTTGTCAATTTGTGGATTACAACAGATTATAGAAATCTCCTACACAAAATGTAAATAAATAAGTGATCAAAGTCATTTACACACACTGTTAAGGTTTTCACAACATTTTGTGAAAGCAAGCAGGACCAATAGAAGTTACACAGCCCTGGACACCTCCAGATGTTTTGTTGTCAAAAAATGAGGGGCTGTTACTAAACTGTTAAAGTGAAACCACCACTTTTGCTGAGTGGTTTTTGCACCTCCATAAATGCTAGCTTCAAAGAACAAAATACTAATCATAGTACCAGAATTTTGAGAGTCTGCTGAAGGTGAGCCATAAAGCCACGAAAAGGCACCAACCACTTTATGAGCCATTCGAGCACCACACACGTCTTTCTTACCGCTAGACACTTGCCCAATCGGACACATCTGTGCACTCACATTAACATACTGCTGTCATTCTAGTGCCCATCACATTCATATGCCACAGGTCGGAATCCCCTGTCAAACATCTTTCTCCTAGTCATCAACCAACTTGCATACAAACACACCACAAGCAAACCTCTACACACTTTTGGTCAGACATGTTGGCAGTTGGTGCCTCAACAACCTTCACGAATGAAAAAACAGTGTGACTACGCTTTTACTATTTGTCAAATATCTGCCTCCATCGATGTCCTGAGCATTACTCAGTACGCACCTACTGAACCTTTAGTAACTTCTTCTACCAGAGCCACCTGCACTATCACCCAGGAAGGTATCCTGCTGTAGACAAAGGAGCAGTCTGGACTGATCCATGGATTGCATATTTAAAGAACCAAGGGGCTCATTAGGATGGCGGACGGACTGGAGTCCATCTGCCATCCTGTTGTAAATCGGGACCATCCGCCATGCCTGCGGCGGTCCCCCTAACAGCAGCACCCAACGTGCGTTAAAATCGCATGTTTTGCATTTCACTGCACTACATGGCAGGCACCACACGGTGCCTGCCACTTGGTGCAGTGAAATGCAGGAGGGTACCATAGGTACCCCCAAGTGCATCCCACCTCTCCCCCGACACAAGGGGGCCCGAAATGGGCCCCCAAACCCAATCCCTGCCAGCCTTTCCATGGCGGCAACGCAGCCATGGAAAGGCCTTTTTTCAACAACATCTTAATTTGGTGGATAGTGCCTGCTAGGCACCGCCACCATTTTAGGCAACCTGCACCTTCCGCCAGGCAATCGGGACGATTGCCTTTGGCGGTGAAGTGGCGGATGGACTTTGCGTCTGCCGCGGTACCCACCGCCATCCTAATTGGGCGGTGGGTAAATCGCTGTGTGATGGCAGAAGGACCGCAACCACTGGCCCTGCGGTGGTGGTCCTTCCGCCATCCTAATCGGCCCCCAAGTCTTCAGCTTCTTGGAGAATTCAAGAACTTTAGAGGTGGAACTGAAGTGAAGATGCAGCTGTTCCAGACATTCAGAGCGAGATAGGAGAAGGCACTACTGACTGTTATGGTTCTCTGTATGCACGGGAGGTGGAAAAGTAGGAGTTTGGCTAAGCAGAGGTGTCTGAAAGGCTTTTTAAATTTGAAGTGGTTGTTGAGGTATGCTGGGCCTGTGTGAAATGCTTTGAATATGTTTGTGAGAAGTTTGAAGAGAGGTCGCTTGCTGATGGGGAGCCAGTGAAGCTCTTTGAGGTGCAGGGTGTGTGCTTGGTGGGAAGTTGAGTCTGTGTCAGGCTGCTGCTTTCTCAATAGTTTGGAGTCATCTGGTTAGTTTAGTAAATGGAGTAATTGAGTATCAGGGTGAGTGTGGTGCCAATGGTTTGAGTCCCTTAATGGAGATGAAGTGGCGACATGTATCTGGACTAACTTGACTATCTGCCTTTTGCCTATGCAAGATCCATGTGAAAGTACACCTAGACTAAGCTTTTCCTACCAGTTCCACCTTCAAAGTCCTGACTAATCCCATATACTTGCCAGGTGAACCTTTACTAATGCCTTCTGTGGCAGCAACTTATAGCTCAAAAAGATCTGTCTTTCATGTGCCTTTACGAACTCACTTTGCTAAATCCAACTCCTTTCATTTTGTGGATGTGAATTGGGGGGTGTCCAAGGATGCCTCAAGAGCTGGATTCCCTTATTGGAGTGAGCATATCTGCTTTAAAAACTAAGGAAAACATGTGAAGTTCCTTAGAGAGCACTTCAAAAACTGCTAAACTACTAACGACTTTAGGTTTTGCTGAAGAGGTTACTCTGTGACAATGTGGACATGTTATTTGCACTATTATGTGCTGTGCAGCGACTGTAATGCACTTGTCATATGGCAAACAGGACATCTACCTCGTTGTGACGGCACATAAATTTGTCAAGCAGCCCATAAGCAAGTCAAGGATTTTTTCAACTAAAAGAATCTATTTGAAAGGCTGCTGCCTAGTGACTTAGTGCCTCATTGAAGGTATATATCAATGCACAGCTTTTGAAAGGTATATACTAGGACAGCTCCACCTTAGTCAATTTCCCAATACTTCACTTTTGTATAGTACAACATAAAGCAAGTTTGAAAAGTAGGCCTAGCAGAGATGGGCACTGGAGACAGTAATACATCTCTTGCCTCATTCCTCACGTAGAGCAGACTCATTGTCAAGTCTTTCTAGCAGCTGGGGTAAAGTGGTCATCAAACTGCCAATCCTGCATCCTTGCCAAGTCCTCTACAGCAGATGAAGTGGAGGCTAGTGCTTCTTCAGTAGTAGGACTTTCAATGACGGTCAACTGAATGTCAAGGAAAGACATCAATCTTCCTGTGGTGGTCTGATGGGAAACAACATATGCATTTTATGTTGCCAACTGGATCAAGTGGGTAAACAGCTTCTTATACCATGTGCTAATTTTATGACTCTCGTTGTATTGCGGAAGTACCTGGCCATTCTTATCCACGCGTTCCATGTACTTGTTGTAATCAAGTATACAAGTGAACCCTGTACTGTGACTGAAGAAGTGCTCTTATCATGTATTGCAATGAGCATATACACATTTAGCTTATCAGAGAATTTGACTGCCTACAGCTTGTTGCAATGCAGCATAGTGCTATGGGATTTTTTGGGAGGTTGTTACTGACAAGTTCCTGTGGGAATTATTTTTGGCAATATCAAACTGTATCACATGCCATAGTGCCAGCTTTGTACAGCTCACTCAATAGCTCCACACTGGTACAGAAGTTACCACATAAAGGTTATAACCTATATGAAGGAGTGGATTGACAAACTCCCATACAATCTTTGCTGTGAGTCCTAATGTGGAAGAGCAACCTACAGGATGTAGAGCAGAATCTTTCCCTGCATACACTTTCTGGCTGTGCACATAACCAGTTGAGCTCTAAAAAAGCATGTACAGTTTGATGCCATAATAAGTGCTTGTGTTGGGACTCATCAATGGTTATATTCTTTCCAGGAGTATAAATATTTGGAAACCTGACAGACAAATGTTCCATGACAGGTCAAAATTTGAACAACCTGTAATAGTCTGGATGATCCTGTTGCGATGAAGCAGAATTATCATTAGAATGCAGCATACCCTGTGATAGCGAAAACAGATCTCTCCTCATGACAGGTAGAAGTTGGGCGCTACCCAAACTGTATAAGTAGACCAGCAGGCCTGTTTGATTGGCTTGTGCGCTAGGCCCAGAAAATTCTACAAACCCCCAATTGAAGTGGGAGTTCACTGCTGTGCCCTAGAATGAGGCCTAAGTGTGCTGCCTCTGTACTTCCTCAGAAACCCGTTGACATGCAAATTTGTTTGGTTCACAATTTCCTCAAGGAAGTCAACATCCAGAAAGAGATGTACATTGTCAATAGGCAAAACAATTGCTGTATCAACTTTACCTCCAGAGTCTGTAGTGATCAGGGGAATCTGGGGCCACATTACACTGGGGGGCTGCCAACAGAACATTCTGTCTCTGCTTACCACCGCACATGCTAGCTCTATGCGCTGGTCTACCCTGGAAATGTCTCTTCGCTGCACAAATTGTGCTTGCAAGGGGGCATCACGACTGCAGTGACCATATTCCTCAGAATCACTAGAAGACAAATCGCCGGATGGAAATCTACCAGCGGAAACATTCCAGCTTCTTCTACATTGAATGCTGTCTCAGTATCTGATCCTGCGTCAGAGCTGTCTCTATATCTCAAGGTAGTACCTGGGCTTCCACCAAGATGCCATCTCTGCTAACAGTCTAAACCTGTCTAAAACCTTCTTTCTAAAACACTTTGTCCTACATAGAAGACAGAAGTATGGGTCTAAACTGATGTGTGCATCTGTGAGATATGTTTGACAAAGTGAAATAACAATTAAATTATAGTTGCGTGTGTGAGAAATACTTAACTTGTCAATACTGCAGCAGCTTTGCCAAAGTATTACTTCAACATATAACATAAGCAATACCAGAACATACTTCATGTGGAATGTGGTGCAACCCAAAGAGCAAAGTTGCAGCACTGTGACACCTAGAAAGAGCAGAACTGCAGCATAACTTCAAAGAAATGGCACAGTTTGGCGTCCTCCATCCGCTGGCGCACTGTGTGGTGCCTTGATCCAATGCCGGCACCCTTACACCATAGTGCATGGGTGTTTGTATTAAAGACAAGATATTTATTTGTGCAGGAAGTGGACTCTTCCTGAATAACAACTACTCTTTTAGACTTTCTCCTTAAAAAATATATTTTTTTCCTTCTGTCTCAAGCCTGAGGCAGGTGTCAGATTCTAGCACAAATCTATATCTACAAATCTTTGTAGATATGGATTTGTGTCAAAAATCAAGGGTGGATGCAAGGGGATTCCATGCACCACCCATGGAACGCTTGCCTGAGGCAAAGTATTGCAAGGCAGCACAAAGCACTGTTACTTTTATTTTTTTACTTTTTTACAAGTCAATGCCAAAGCCATTTGAATTTATTTGTACAATCCTATGTTGGATAGGGGTGATAAAAGTCATGCAAACATGGTGTAAAACCTTTGTGTGTCTGGCCCTTATTTACTATAGTAAAATCAAAAGTAGCCCTTATTTTAATATTGGGGACGTTTTCAATATAAATAGACAACACTAATAACATGCAGATTTTATGGGCCATCACTCTCTCTGGTGGACCAGTGGACTACAGTAATTTTGTTTCCTAGGGGTGGCAATTGTATCCTCTTTTGGAGTGTGATTGCACCCCCAGGGGAAAACATACTTTTAAATAAATAATTATGCCCAGGGATCAGCATATTTCTCGAGGGGGCCAGAGCCCAAAACAACAGAAATTAAAGGCTGCCATTTCTTTTTCCTGGAGGGTACAATTGTGCCCACCTTGGTGGTGTGATTGCGCCCCCAGAGGGAAACATACTTTAACACTTTTTATGCCCAGTCCCCAAAATCCAATAAAATATGGTTGTAATTATGTTTTCCCCAGCAGGGGTGCAATTGTGCCCTCCTTGGGGGCACAATCTAACCTCCCAGGGGTAAACATACTTTGACTTTTTGCTCAAGAGGGGGGTGTTGACCCTTTTCCTAGGGGGGCTGACACCTCCAAGCAAAAAGAATTATGGCCACCATTCTTTTTCTCCTGGGGAGCAAAAATATGCTTCAATTATTTATTTATGATCTTCCATGGGGAACCCTCATTTGCTAGGGGAGCCTAGCCCCTCAAACTCAAGAAAAGGATGTCAACCATTATTTTCTACTGGAACTGGTGATCATGCCCTCTTTCTAGGCACAATGCACCCCCCAGGGGAAAATATCCAGTTATAATTCTTGACTTGCCACCCTGAATGCTCAGCCCATTTCTAAGGGGGGGGGGGGAGGGGCACCAAAGACAGACAATCCCTGGTAGCTAGTGGTTTCCTGCTCATGGATCTTGGCTATGCCAGGGCAGAATTTCAACTGCGCTCGAGTAATCAGGGTAATTGTGGTAATTCCATGTTAATCTTTGATGGGGAATTACAGATAAAAACACAATTATGCATGCTCATTTAATTATTAGTAAATAAACCCTACTGCAAGAGAACATTTACAACGAGTGAGCAGTTGAATTTGAGAATAGTTTCTTAATTCAAAATGCACCATTTCATACATTTTGGACATCCGGGTGCATTTAGTGCTAAGAAATTAGTGGTAATTGCTGGAAGTAATTTGGGGGCAAATCCTAACAAAAGTGCACATTTAGTGAGCGTGAGTGGCTGTGCTGACACTCATTATTCATGATCTGTTGCATTTAGTAATATTTCTAAGAGTAAAATTAATCCAGGGGCCATTTTTGCACTACAAAAATAGATCTACATGCAAAATTAGTGTATGAGTTTGCATAATCTCACAGAATTTGGGGTTAAGTCTGGATGATTACACTTCATACATTTACTTGAGGTACACCAACCCCTAATCGCAGCTCGACCGCGATCCACAAGCAAGAAAATGATTGAGGAAATCATCATAGGAAAGGGGAGACTCTCCATTTTCCGATGATGTTTCCCACAACCCTTGGCAGGGTGTTTTTGTCATAAATCCCCTACAGGATTGCAAGAAAGCACTCCCCTGTTGTTCTTCATCACTTTGGTGGGGAATCAGTCACATCGTTAGCCTCATGGTGCGCTGACATCATAGGTGAGCAGGAGGGGGGCAGTGACACAAGCAGAAGCGATTCTGCTTTGCCTCCACCCATGTACTGGGGAGGGTATGTGGGAGTCGGCCATCAGGGTTAATCTCCCTATGCCAAAATACATTTATTCTCACCTTTGGTCATGTTACCTGGTGCTCGTGTTAAGTGATATGGTGCACTTGGGCCAAATTTCTGGCAAATAACAAGAACTACAAAAAAATACTAACCTTGGGTTTCAGAGCAATGTGCTGTATAAAGTATTTTTAACCCCTTTTCAGGGGTGGATAAAGCTATATAAATATAATAACAATACAGCATTAAAGATGAAGATCTTAGTAAAAAAAGAATTTGCACTGTCCATATCTATGTCGTGACCAATGAAATATGTTCTTATTTCTATGGCAAGATTGACCTCTAATGGACCTTTTCAAGTGGGCAATGGCAAACAAGCCAATTCTGTATCAGAGCCTTCACGTAAAACCCCCTATAACGTTATTTGTTAGCTTAACTCCAGTAGTCTACTAAGTCAACTTTTGCCTACTATACACAGATCTGAGCGCGTCTACCAATGGACTCACTGACCATACAAGATAAGCCTCTTAGTTTTTGTAAGTGTAATACAATACACTGCCAACAAAGTGCCCTTTAGCCTCTACATGTGAATAAAGATGACATGGGCCCTATATGTGAAAGGGTAGATATCTACTGACATCAAGAGACTCCAACAAATAAGTAAGAAATGCTTGCAAAATGTATGACCATGAACAGTTGCAAAGGGCAGCATTCAAACCCATAGTTCTTTTGCCAACCCTGCAACCTTATTTTGGACCCAGCCTGCCCCTTCTCCAATAGGAACAGTCCAGCCCAATATCCCAGGTCAAGTCCTTTATGAATCAGAACACAAGTGCCCAAGACCTGTTTCACCCACATTGGGGATCGTCAGTCAGGTGTAGCTTATTTCCATGCTCATTAGGTCACTGGAACCAAGCCACAACGGACTGATGAGCCTCAATCACTTGAAACCAGTTTTGAGTTGCTACTGATCTGGTTCAGGGACTCCCTGACCTGGCCTGGCACCTTTTATTTGTTTCATCCAACCAAAAATTTCACAGGGTTTATGGGAACCAGTTCATAGAAGAGCAGGTGTGATGCACCACCTCCCAAGCACAAATGACAGTTGAATCCTAACACTCTGATTGTGAACTGAAACCAGCACAATAAGCAGCAACACTCATATATTTCCAACAGGTCTCTTGTCCATTGTATATGTGTGATTGTTGTTTGTGAATCTGCCCCTTAGAGTTCCTTGATAGAAAAGTGACAAAGCTGTCAATAGCTGAGACCAGTAGTTGACAAATTCTAGTGTACTATATGTGTAGCTATAAAAAAGATTAATGTAATTGCAGCATAATAAGGGAATTTGACACTCAGACGAGAGGAGCATATATGCTGTGTGGATGTTCTGTATAATTATGAAGTTCATGTCTGCACTCCTTCTACCATATATACTGTATCATACACTAAAATATTCACTTCACCAAGATTTTCCCTTTCACACCCAGAGTGTGAACCACCACATTTGGGGAAGGCAAAATCTACCCTTTCCGAATCCTGCATCTCTTTGAATCCAATTTATATTATATATTCCATCCCAAAAATTGAAATGCATCTCACACTCTTAGTTGTAATTATGGGGCACTTGCATCAAGCATTTTACCGGTCGCAAACGGGCCGATTTGCAGAATCAGCCCGTTTACGACCGGTAAAATGCTATTTCTGATGCATCAAGCCCAATGGCATGCGCAATTAAGGAAATTGCATTTTTTTGCGATTTCCTTAATTGCGAATGCAGTTATGGAATTGCAAATTGCGATGCCCTAATTGCGATGCATCATGCATTCGCAAATTGCGTTTTCACAATTTGGAATTGCAAATTACCATCAACTTCAAGTTGATGGTAATTTGCAATTTCTTAGAAAAATGCATAAAATTGCATTTTCGAAGTGCCATGTGGCACACACATGCCAATTTTGGGCATGCAGCATGGTGGCCTTTTGGCCCCCTAGCACCCTTCAAATAGCATTCGCAATTTGTGAGTACCTTTTTGGTACTCCCAAATTGCAAATGACTTCCCATTCATTCCTATGGACCTCTAGGCCCACAGGAATGAATGTAAAGGCATTCCTTAATAAAGAGTCGCAATTTGCGAGCCACTATTAAGGAATTTGTAGGAATCGCAATTTTTTTTGCGATTCCTACATGCATAAGGAATTGTGATTCCTAAATAGCGATTCCCTAAAAATCGCTATTTAGGAATCGCAATTCCATTCTTTGATGCATGTGGCCGTTTATGCACTATTTTGTTCTGTTTGTATTTGCTCACAAAATGAATTTCGAAGGAAATCATTAAATTCCTCTATTCTTCCAATTTAGAATTTGTTTCTATTGATTTGTTTTGTGAAAAGTACATTTTGAAACAGCCAATTCAATTTGGAGAGTGTGAGATGCATTCATGCCTATGGTATGCAGAGAACTGAGCATTACAGTATAACCACTTTCTAAATCAGGCTCACTGAATGGACTAAGGTACATTCATTAATATTTCTGCTATCCTGAAAATTAAAATAGATTTTATTGATGTTTTGCAAAGATACTGATCTAACCTCAATGCAATGCAACAAATAAAAAACAAGAATAGACTGAACAAAGTGATAAAACATTGGAATGATAAGAAAAACAATGTGTCTCACTAAATTAATCATTTTGATATGAGCATGTGTCCTCTTATGTACACTGTGACATACAAACCTAAATATATTCCTGAGACATATATTAAGTATATGCCGAGAAATACTAAGGTCCTGTTTTATGTTATCAGAACTCAATACCTCACTCAAACCATATTATTGCTTAAATATTTATATTTTCCCATAGAAATGGGCTATACATTATAACTACCCACATCGACTGAAGTGACCAAAAAATGTCTTCGCAATGCCAACAGTTATGGCTTTAAGACTACTGCATGCAAACACAGGCATGCCCAAATGATTTTCTGTATCACATTCTGACTTTTTGGCTTTGCCAATGCTTATTTTGACTTTTGTCTTAATAGGATGTGTGAAACGCAGTTGTATATTACCTTTCAGCCTTAGCTTTAGCTACACTTATCCATATGTATTGCTTGATAATGATCAGTTTAATGTTGTTTTACTTACACACATTTCATAATCCTTTACGATGCCAAATTATCATTCGAATTATATCACCCTTCAAAACTTGTGTTAGCTTGGTGTGTACAGAGGGTATCAAGCATGTGTGTGGAATGTGGTGTACCTATCTCGCTCAAACTTAGTTGGAGTGCAACAGGAGATTGAAGATGGATGATTGTCAAAAAACATGTTGCCGACAGACAGTGTAACTGCAAATGACCTACCATACCATCAGTGCAACATCTGAAATTACATCATTGATGACAACACTGTGCATGGTGGGGGGCACATGATAGCCTTCATAGTTTCGTCATCAGTAATGTCATTTCAGATGCCATATTGTTGTTATCAATAATATGATAGAATCTATTAGGAGTGATGTAATATGTGAGGTCATAAGCAGTGCATGGTGAGGGTGCAAGTTATAGTTACCTAAACTAAATATAACCAATGAATTTCAGTGTTTTGCTTTTTAGTTTAAATGCATTTCGGCACACAAGCCTTGATCACAGGTGTAATCATTTGAACTGTATTACCCTTTTAACGATCTGTTTGCATGACTTGTACAGAGGATATCACGTCAGTGTGTACATTTATCTAGATCAACCCTATTTGGAGAGTAACATTTGGAGTGTCGACATTGTTATAAGTCAGGCAGAATGTTCTAGAAAGGAGGCTCCAATTTGGTACAGTGATATAGTTGAATTATTACACTCGTGTTGCTAGCACCTTCATTTTTTAGTACACACTTTACATTGCATTTCCATTTTTTGCTACTGAATCACATTGGCTGATGTGTTGAACTAAACCCTGCAAACCTACAACACTGAAGGGGCATATGTCTTTGTTACAAAGGGGATTTTATACAGTGAGACGTCCTTACTAACTGCTGCTAACTAACCTCATTTATTTATCTCTACTTTAGGGAAAGATTGAGGTAAGAGCACATTTGTATCTTTGCTTGAACAAGTTATGTTAAATGTTCATTTTGTCTCCTTCAATTTGCATTTTCCGCATGTTAGGTTTAAATTGTGATTTTTTATGAAATATTGATTCTCTTACGAGAGCATTCTTATCTTGATAGTATTATTTGAGCAGGTTCTTTCATTTTTTTGTCCCCAACTACTCATCAATGAACACAAATCATATTTTTACTCATTGAGTAAGTAAACAATTTCAATAGTTTGCACATAATTTTACAATCAGTGAAAAGATTAGGATAACAATTTTTGAAAAAGAATGAGAACAATTCAACTCCACACTTAACTTGAAGTAGTGCAAAAATAATGAAAATTTCATTTATGCATTTTTTGCACTCGCGACAGGGCATATGATCCTGTTATAAAGTTTGATGCCAGCTCTAGTCAGACTGCACGTTGTTTCCAAGAATGCAGAGTTTTTAACACCCTCTAATCATTTCGAGCTCTAGCACAGGGTTGGACATTTGATTTGCACTTTGACTGAAAGCATATTTTATGTCTTCTCATATTTCCCTTCCTAGTACTCAGAGATGTACACACTAAACATACAGCACCATTCTGAAGGCATCCAGTCTCTATAACTAGTAAAGTTATCTTATTTTACTTTCTGTTAGCTGCACCATTATACTCCAGAATAAAAGGTTATGTAGTGCCAATCCATCAGTGAGTTTGACTAAAGCATATGTGCTACTCATCATAGAGGGCCTACCGAAGGCTCATGCTGACAGTGACTGACAGAAAGCCAGTGTGGTATTTACTCTCCACTCTTAGGGGCATATTCTCAAGGAGCTATCGCCGAGTTAACAGCACTTTATCGCAGCCAAAGTCGAGATAAATGTATCGCAACATTCACAAGCTGGTGCTAACAGCCCATAACACCAGTTTACCTGCGAAAGCATCCTCAAAAAACATTGCCACAGATGACCCCTGCAACTATCGCTAACGAGATGCAGAGTAGGCGTTCCCGAGCAAAAACCTGTGACAACACCACACCTCAACATTCTCAACGACCAGCCCGATCAGCGATAAAACCACAAAACAGGCAATAAGGCACGTTAGCAGCAGGAAACTAACACCTGCCCTGACCTGGTGCAAAGTCGGAGCACAGCCTGCACCACAAAATGGAGCCCTGTCCAGAGCCACACCCGAAGGGCAACAGATGCCATGGAGCCACTGAACATGCATGCCGGACACCCAAGAGGGCCACAACACCCACCGCCACCCCCCCCAGGACCACCCCCCCCCCCGGCCCCACCATGGGCACCCCCCACCTCCCCCAGACCAAGACACAGCACATCAACTGCACAGAAACATGACCACAAGCACCCGCCTGATGTCCCACAATTGCAACAATCAACATACATGTGCGCACTGAGATCCTGATTCATACATACACCATTGAAAGACCAAACAAAATGTCACATTCAAATACGTCACCAAACAACTATCCTGAGGAGTCATGGTGGGGCATCCCTGGACAAACTGTGACTCACAGCCTGCAAGACAATACCCAAGATAAGAAGGTGTGTCAGGCACCCATCAAAGGACAGGGAGAGAGAGAAAGAGAGAGAGAGAGAAAGAAACAGACAGAAAGACAGAGACTGAACAAGGAGCGCAAAGCCAATCGGGCCCTTGGCTCATGCAAACATGCCAACAGCTGTGTGTGTCTCGAACTCTGCGCACCACAAATCACAGGCCTGGCATCAAAGTCACAATCACAATTAAGACATGCAAGCAGTAGTCAGACGAAAATCAGGAATGAAAGCACCTTTGTCTCAACACACAAGGCCCAAGGCCAACCAAACGCCCGACCTTGGTCGTGAATGCGGCTGGCACACCCTGCGTGAGATACCATACCAGCCGCCCACGACTCCCACACCACGAACTGCACTAATGAAACACCAACGTGCCTACACCCTACACACTTGTCCCTGCACGACCGACACCTGCAAGGGATGCCCTTGACACATTGTCAAGAACTACCCATATGTACAAACGTCACACACACATACGACTCATTGCCCAGAGCTGTGGCATATCGTCCACCGAACACCCGCCGGTCAGACGAGTGCCAGTGCCACGAGACCAACAAACGCAATGGCCGGCATTCCCGGGCACATGCACAACTCCTGTCACGTGGAACTGTACCGTGCCCGAATGCTGCATCTGTTGGGATCCCTGCCAATGGCAGTGTTGCGAATCAGTTTCCGTCTGAGTTTCCGTCTTGCCTACGTCACCTGCATCCAGCCCTGGTTCCACTGTCGATCATGTACATTCGAGTGGCCCATGGAAGTCTGCCTATCCAACGCAACCGTAGCTGAATTGGATTATGACCTGACAGTGTGCTCCCTGTTGGCCCACCAACAGGAGTGTCACCTGGATAGCCGTGCATGGGATGCACTGATCCTTGGCGTATGTGCTGGCAGTTGCGCATGGGAGAATGCACAACTCCTCGTGTGCAGTGACCACATCCAGGCGCTCCCCTATTGGGCTGTGTTGTGGATTGGGGAAACGGCGTGGACTGAGCACATCTGTCCGGACCAGTTAATGGATTGGCTCACCCTGGTGTTCCTTGAACCCGACAACGACGTACTTTGGAACACATTGCCCATGAAGCTGCGCTGGCATTCCTGGATGAGTAACTACGTCCCTGCAGCCACATCAGATTGCCACCTACAGCCCTGCTTCCAACACCTTGTTGCATCGTGGGGAATGTACCCACATCCCACCACAACAGAGGACATGTCTGCCTTCGTCTGGACTCTGTATGAATGTGCGTGGAACTACGCGTGTGTACACACACCTGTGCAAGGTGATGCAGTTCCATGGTCGGAGCAGCACAACGTCATCTGGCAATGTTACTAAGTCGGACACACTGCTGGGGGGAGAGTACACACATGGCAATGTAGCACGACATGTGAACTTGTCGGACCCTTTCACCTGATCACTGTCAGCAGAGCAGGCAGTCGGCGCAGTCGGGTGGCAGAGCACTATGCAGACCCCATGGGCTGTAAGTCGTGCCCCCTCACATGGGGCAATGGGCATACGCCGATAACACCTGACTCGTCCAGCAAGGCAAGGTGGGCTGAGACTGTTGCCATCCGTGATGATTGGGGTTCATTTTTCCACCCCCATTTCCTGCACCTCGACATGTACCCATGTTGCGTGTAAGTGTCTTAAGCATGTTCCTGCCTGTTGTGGCCGTTGCCTTGTCCGTACTGACACGCACATGCCAATAAAGTCTACACAACACCACTGGTGTCTAACTGTGATGAGTGTTGATTAGATTGACCACTCGTGTGCCACAATGAGCATCGTCCCTACACATGGAGGAACTGACTGACGCATGTACAATGGGGGTGGGTCCCTTCTGACAGCTCCACCTCTGTGAGCCCGACATTGTTTTGGGAGAGTTGCTGGTAGACCTGTGCTCTTACGTGTCTTCAGCAATGTGAGTATGGTGTCCAACCTCTGACCATGTTGAGCAATGTTATGAATCATTACAGAATGTGTCCACACAGATGTGTGTGAGTAGGTATGCAACGTGAAGTTCTGTCGTCGCATGTGATGTAGGACACCACCTCTGGCCTGCTACCTATTTGGTCATTCCTACACACAGCCCTATTCAAGACATGGATCTGTGCCTACGTTGGGGGGTTGTGAGTTTGTTGCTAATGTGCAATGGGGACACAGCCAGTACCCACCTTCACAGTCATCCAATTGGCCATGTGTCTCGGGGATGAACATGCGCATTGATGTCATTTACCAGGGTGTACCTTCTTGTGCAATCATTGTCCCTACATCCAGCCATACTTCCATACGTGAGTGAACATAGTCATGTCACATCTGCATGATTTTGAATGTTTTATTCACATTCTGGCGAATGACGGAGAGGGAGCTGTACATGGCCATCCAAGTCCACATAACATGGACCAACCAGAGTCCTTTGGGCATTGAAAATTGATTTGGAAGAGGGGGAGTGCAGTCCGCAGCAGGATTGCTGTGTAATTGTCAAGCAGTGGAGATATGGCAGTCCGTGTCGGTGTCCGGGTGAATGTCGCAGAGTGTTCCGGGGGTCAGTGGAAGGGGTTGTCCCAGGGCATGATGCATGGGGCAGAGCCAGGCAGGGCAAGCCATATGGAGGTGATGGATGCTACTGTCTCCTTCCTCACACAGTAGTTACCATCCACATCTTACTCCTCTGATACTTCTTCTGTGTCGGGTGTGTCCGGTGTGTGTGGCGGTGTAATGGCTGCATCACTGTGTGCCACTGACACATCAGGGGTCGGAGATGTGTGTGTCGAGGTTCCTGCAGCAGTCATCTGGTACAGGCTCAGTGGCAGCAGTGGCAAGATGAGGATCTGCAAGGCATGGAAGATCGCAGCTACATCTCGCTGGTGTTCAGCAGTGGCAGCCATACTTCCAGCCTGCATCGGATCCATGGTCTCCATTGTCCTCCGCATCTGTGCCAACTCTGTGCTGTCATCGCTGGAGCCTGTCTGCCTAGACAGTTCTTGTCTCTGAGTAATGGAACCAGCGATGTCAGCCAAGGATTGTTGGTGGGCATGGTGCGGACAGTGGGTATCCGTTAGGGACTGTAGGTGCTCCCTGATGGGACTCAGGCACCCACATATGGCATCGAGTTTGGCTGCCATGAGGTCGAAACCCAGCCGCAGCTGATCTGCCATCTTCTCCTGGCACCCTAACACACGGCGTTTGAAATCCATGTGTTGGTCCTGGGAGGCAGCCGTGGTGGTGTGTGCTTCCTGCTGTGTGGTCTGTGCAGGGTGTGGGCTCACCGCAATGCAGCTGGGCTGCCCTGCTCCTGGAGGTGGGGTGAGGAGGCTGTCCATGAGCCGTTGGAGTGTGCCTGGGCAAATGGGCAGGGTGTCCTCTTCATCACTGAAGAGATGTGTGGTCTGCTCTGCAGCAGGTATTGGTTGTCCCTCTGCAATGTAAGGGGAGATGCAGGTTAACAGTGTGTTCCATGTATGTTCACGCATTGTGGATGTTTACATTCAGACTGCATGACGGTGTACATTGTGACTGTTTTGGTGTAGCTGGCTATTTGATGGGAGTCAGTGGACATTTCGACTACATGACGGATGTGTGGTTGTACTCGTACATTATCATCTCACAGTGTCATGCATTGCCAGATGTGATTGGCCAGTTTCTACGCACGAGAGGCACCAGTTGTGTCCTCTGTCCTGTGGTGTAGGGGTTGCACTCTGTCCCACATTGTCATCAATGTTGATGTACTGTGATTGATATGTGTGTTTGCTGCATTGTTGGTGATTCGCCCCTGCAGCTCTACATTGGCGGACCCTTATCCCTTTGAGTCGGTGTGCATTTGACTTGTGTGCTTTTCGGGGGCTGGGATGTTTGCGACTTGGGTCATTTGTGCTACTGGAGATATTTGGTACTCTTGTGCATTGTTTGTCTGCAGATGTGTTCTTGACGTCATGGCTCGTAGGTGCACGTGGATGTGTCAAGAGTGTGACCTGCTCCTTTACGGATGTGGTCCACACTCAGCCACCTCAGTGTCGTCTCGTGCACCATGTCATGTATTGTGACTTCAGCCATGCTATCTGTCATGCAGTGTCACTTGCATTGTCAGTGTGGCTCACAGAGCCGCTGCTTTTCTGGATTCAGCACATGTGCATGGGTAGGTTGTGGCATTGGTGATATGAAGGGGGGCCCATTTGTGCACATAGTGGACGGGGGCCTACTTGGTGTTTCTATGTGTGCTGCAGTGTGCCAAGGGTATCAGGGACATGTTCCACACTCATTGCGGGTGGGCAGTGTGCTGCACATGATTGTGCATGTGTGCCATTGTGCCCATCTGCCCCCGTCCCCCCAGACCCTGGTGGTTACTCACCCTGTTGCTGTTGGGTCAGGTCATTTCGGGCTGTATCCAGGCCCCCAAGTCCTTGCACCGTCTCCCCACTGATAACTGTGGCCACCATTTCCTCCAGCTCATCCAGCTCCTCCTGTGGCGCAGGACTCCCACCTCCAGTCGCCTTTGCTGCCTTCATGTTGGCAGCGAGTTTCTGTTTGGTTTGGCTGTGCACTTCATGCCAGCGCCTCTTGGCATCCTCCATTGACCTCCTCGACACTCCGACTGCATTCACTTTGGTGAAGATGTACTGCCATATTTCCGTTTGTGTTGCCAATGACGCAGTGGAGGTGACGAACAGTTGTTGGTAGTGTTCTATCACCTCCGTGACGGTGATCTGGTCTTCCTGCGGACTGAACCCCGTCTTCCTCTTCTCCTTGCCCTCCCCCAAACAGGGGGTTCCATGCTGGTCCTCCGTGGGGTTTGTGGAGTTCGGCTTGTCCGCTGCACTAGGTCCGGGTGCATCCATGGTGCTATGCAGTTTGGATTGGTTTTGGGGTTGGTTTTTTGTTTGCTTTTATAGTGCATTTTCACGCATGACGCGTGGGTATTGCAGGCCTGTCGCTGGTTTTCTCTGATTTTGGTATCGCGCTTTGTGGCGTTGCAACTTTTTGGGCGGTCGTGTTTCGCATTTTTTGTTTTTCGCGTTGGTTTTAACGCTGGCATTTGGCGGGTTATCATGCTGCTATTGCATGGTGCCGAGGGGTTGGGAATTGGATGTTAGGATGGTGTTATTTTCTCACGATGGACTGCAATATGCAAGGTTGCATTAAGCTACATTTGCAATGATTATCACACGTTCTTGTGAATATCCCCCTTAATGTTTACATAGGGAGGCACTGTGAATGTACAGCGAGTGTTAGGAACATGGGGAGAATAGAAGGCACTTGCATGTTTGGTGTCTAGGGAGGCAGGATAGCCAGATGGCATTGAGGCTGACCAGCAGAACACCAAGTATGTATTATTTTGAAGGTGGAGTTAGGATGAGGGTGGGTGAAAGCAATTAATCCATGCTGACCTTGGCTCCCTCAAGAGTCCTCTATGTCTGTAAAGCTAATCCATGGAATCAGCTGCAATGTGGTGGCATTTAGGGGCTCATTCATAATATAACATTGTAAATGGCCAGCTGTCAATAACGTGTTGATTTAACCAGTATTTGAAGTGACATCATGGGGAACTTGAGCTTCCCTCTTGTCTATTTGATGTCACTTTGTACCCATCATAAAGAGTTACCCAGCTAAAACTCTGCATGTACTGCAGTTACCATAATTTTTATTTCATTTAATGTAGCTGATGATCAGCCACCTCTGTTTACTAAATATACTCTATTTTCCATAAGTATATACAAGCCAGGCTTCACTTCCTCTCCCAAGTTCTTCATCTTGAAATATGTTAACAACATCTTTGCTGACAACAAAGCCTTCAATTATTACTATTGAATTATTTTTCATGTGAATATTTGACTGAACATTTTGGGCTTGCAACAGTTCCATCACAACAAAAAAATCTCCTATATAAAGAATTCTTAACTTACCTAATTAAATAATTACATTTTGTGGTGTATGCCTAGATTTCTCAGGATCTGACCAGTTTTAGTACATTGTTCTTTATTTGTGCTACTTAGAAATTAAACAAGCATTTGCAATGCAATCGGTCTCGCCTTTGGGACCTTATATGTATTTAGCTATGCAGCACATTAGCCTGGGTGCTGAAACATCTACTGTTCTTTAACATGGAGGGAAAGAAAGCACCAAACTGCGTGACACGCCAGGTATGGGAACACATGGAGAGATATATTGCCTTTCAGCGGGAAATGGTATAGTCCTAAACTCTGTTTTTAATATAAAAGCAGGGCCTTCGGTGGTCATATCACTGAAAATACAAGATTTGAAAAAAATATTATTGTCTACGGGTGCTCGTGGAAGACAATTTCTTTGGACTGGAATCTAGAGAATGCTAAAGTGATTCTGGTATTTTACTGACCTCTGCTGGTCATTTTCTATCAAGAAAATTAAATAGAGGCAGTTGCCAGAAAAATTAAAAAAAGAAAGTCCCTCAGCAGAAAGCAATTCTGGTATTTTACTGACCTCTGCTGGTCGTTTTCTATCAAGACAGTTAAATAGAGGCAGTTGAAAAGAAAAAACAGTCCCTAAGCGGAAGCAGACAAGTCCTAGGGCTGATATCCAGAGCCCACAAAGTACATACACACATAAGTATATACTAAAGTATATATACTAAAGTATATACTAAAGTATATACAAGAGGTCTCGAATGCTTGACCTAAAAAAGAGAATGACTGTATGAAAACCCATAAGTGAATGCCATTCTATGGAATCTTTCACCGTTTTCTTAAATATGACTCTTTTTTTTTTAACAAAAATGTTAATACTAGAGTATGATAATAAAAAGGTTAAAAACTGTTTTCAATTTGGAGCAATGGGAATGTTATATATTCAGTATTTCAAATATTCCTCAAAGCAGACTTTAGTTATGATTAGCAGACTTTAGTTATGATTTGGAGATTGGTAGACAGGGTATTCCATTGCAAACACTACAAAGTATTTTGTCTGAAAAATCATCTGTTCATCTGTCTCATTTAAAAAAGGGTAGAATAATAAAAAAAAGAGACACAAAGGAAGATTACAATATTTATTTAAACTATCATGCTCTAACATGCAATAAGTGCACCACAACTATAAAACCAATACAGGCCAGCAATGTTATCAGCATGATTAGCAGGCCATATATAGAATGAAAACTCCTGTCATATTTTCTAACAGTTTTGCCTAAACCCCCCTCACTACAAAAATCTAAGTGATTATAGATTAGAGATCTCTGAGCTTAGTGGCAGACCACATACCTTAACATGCACAGATGGTTGTTCAACATCCCAGCGGGCACAGTCCTCTCATCTCAGGACCTTTGCTCGGTCTGTGTGTTTTTGAATCCCACATCCCAAATTATATACCAAAATATGTGTGCTCAAAAACAACAGCTGGGTTTCTCTATGATGTCTAGGTGCTAGTGTCTGACCACAGAGAATAACAAGGAGCAATGTTTGATCTTGCCTAGGTTGTTCCTACTAAATCCCAGGAAAGGAACAAAATATATAAACATGTTCTGACTATGGGCAAAAATACAATGTGGTAAAAAGTGTTTTATATGTTAACATGTGCAAAGCAAAATCGGCCTACAACGTCCACAATTAGGCTAACATAGAGAAAACAACTATAGGCTTCTTAGGAACAAACAACAAAGCAAAGACACTTTATACTTAAAAATGTTTATTTCAACAGGCTAATTATACTGCTTAAAAGATTTAAATCCACTATACAGAATATTATTGAAACAGCATTAATGCATGTTGTGAACAATGACAATATTCTGAAACTTTTGATCATAGTGAAAATGTAATCTAGGATCCTAACACACTGAAACCCACCTCTATGTGCTATACTATGATAGCATGGAGTAGCATAACTTGCATCTAAAGTTTCTTAGGGAGAATGAATGCACTGCATATCAGTTTTCAGCAAAAGCCTGTAATTATCTGTAGCCAGGAGAGAGTCTTTCCTTGAAAGGAAAACATGAATCAGCAACAGCTCCTCTCCTCTTGGTCTTGGCTCAGTATCAGCTTTCAGTGCAGAACAGGATGCAGCAGCATCACGGCAGTCTGTCAGTCTCTTTCAAGATTTACTGTCATAATCTTTCACGATAATCTGAGATGAAGGAACTCTCCTGCCAAGTGGTCACTTCACCAGCCTCTTATACCATGACTTATATGATATTTGAATTTCTGGCATAACCTTAGTAATGTCTGTCATAAACTGTGTGCATTTATATTCTAGCCGCAGCACATGAACATAAAATTATGGTAAAAACAAATCAAAGCTTGAAATAGAGATAACAAGGCACTTGTTCTACAATGTCACATCAGGTGTATTATAAAGGTCATTGTCTGAATGACTTGACACTTTCACGGTTCTTCAGAAAATAAGTACAGGTGGCATCTGCGTCAAAGGTAGACATGTTGATGATTAGGCAAAAATAAAGGAAATAGAGTTTCGTCCAGCTCAAGATGGCTTCTGGCCTTTGGATTTTACGTCATCCCCGATTTATACATCTGAATTGTGATGTAATAGAGCAGAGATAATTTTAGCAGATCATATATTTTATAGAGAAATTCATGCTCTTAATACAGTATATTAAATTCTATATCTAAAAATATTTTCATAAAATGTAACATAAGCCTAAGATGACTATGTGTAAAAATGCATAACAATATAATATAAAATAATGCAGAAAGATTCACATACATTTTTCTCTTTATCCTTGCATGGTTCAAGCAAAGAAATATTCGAAACAATATGATATATAAAAGACATTTTAAAAGAGATTATCTTAAAGTATACTATCGAGAGATGAATTTTGGTGATTAAACAGACCAGTCATGATCCTGAATATGCCTAATTAATAATGCAGGTTTAAAAAGGAAAAGGAAAACATTTAATAGTTTTGTCGTGTTGTTCCTATAAACCTATATAGGACCTGCACGTTTAGACAACATACACTGTAGGATTGGCGTCCCGACTGATTATTCCCTCACTGGGTATGTTAGCCTGTATACCAGCTAGCTCACGGTGCCACTAGAAACCCCTCTTACCAAGTAGAGCATAGTTCTTGGCAACTATCGAACATGACAACCCTGATCCCTCAGGATCATCGAAACAGTGCGATACTTTTCGCTCAATCACTCATGCTCACTTTGTCTCAGAGAGATACACAGAATCAACCGTGGTGATGTTTTTCAATAAGCATTTATTGAACCAGCATCATTCTAGTGTAAAATAGGTGTGCTGAAACACCCATTAGACAGAAACAGATATAAATGATTAGAAGCAGATTTCTATCATCGTGCTAAAACAATGAATACATGCAAGTATATAAAATACATGACAGTTGTAAATGCGTACTCCTAACTAGATGTACATAAATGTACCTAGTATGTATATAGGTGTAAAGCCAAGAATCCCTCTAGGATAAAGTCAACCCCATTACCTGAAGTGAGAGACTGTGGGACCCCTTCTTGGTCTCGAGATGGACACCCCGCAAGGGATGTCAGACCACTGTAAGCTGTTCATACTTTATTAATGTTTAGACACCGTCTTTAAAACATACATTCCTTGAAAAAACAAAAACATTTTATATCTAATTACATCGTAAAGTACCAATTCATCATACTTCAGCTAAAATCCCTGAACCCCTACTATTTACACTATAAGACACTAATCCAAACATTTTTTAAGGAATTTTGTCAGTGCGCAAGCCACATCAAAGAATTCCATCCTTAACAAAAGTGCTAGTGCGTCATTCCGACAGTATATATTATATTTTTTTAAAAGAGGTTTTAAAATCAAGCAACGGAGCCGATAAAAATGGCAACAATCATTTAAAACATGAACATTAAAATTATGAGACGGCAGACCGCAGGTGCAGATATTATCTGGATCTACGAGGGATTCGAATTTCTCAGCTCTTACATAACGCACATTTATTGCAACCCAGAACTTTAGTAGTAGTAATCGTAGCCGGGCATCCGTTAACACAGATAAGTACGGAAATACATTAATATTTTCCCATGAATCTACCAAGTATTTTGCGGAGGGTTTATTACTTACATATTTCAAGCCCGCCAACCTAGATTCTTTTTTTACAGGCTGTTTTTAATTCTAATTTTAAAGTTCCTGCAATGTCTTCCAATCTTTTCTTGACCTTCTTTGCCCACTGTAATTTACTTCTTTCTATTTCAGAGGCACAGCAGGCTGATATCTTCTGAATATTCGGGACCAAAAATTTATCCCAGAAATGCAGGGTTGATTTATACGCTAGGAAGTTCCAGGCTTGCAGTTTTGCTTCTCATCTTATTGCCTGGGATATTGCACCTTTGGGCAGGGCTGACAATTTTTTCAGACATTTGCTTTCGCACCTCTCCCAACTTCCCTCCGTACAAATGGCTCGCAACTTGGCCCCGTAGAGGCATTGCGTGGGGACCATTGCGTTTTAAGCAGACCACTGCTAGCTGGAGTGTCTGCGTGCAGGAACCTCATCATCCGACTGGACGACATATGAGAAATACTAAATGTAATTCTAAAGTACGCAGGGAATCTAAAATGCATAATAAAAAAAAAATCTTTAAAAAAAACTGTATGAGTCTCTAAAAGAAGTCTCTTAAAATATGTTCGTATATATGGTCTGAACAAGCCATGCAGTACTCTAAATGTCTATTGCTTAATTTTCCAAATTTAGGTTGTTTTGAAAAAGGCCACATTTTTTCCCAGCACACGATGAGCCAAATGTTTGTGTGTCCTGGCTGGGAGATGCAACATCACTGTTGCTTGCCAACGTAGATGATGATCCCTGCAACACCTCACAGATCAGGTCAATCGAGCACAGATGGTCTTCTGCAGTGCCCACAGCCGATGCTGGGGAATCCTGTTTAGTCTCCATAACTGGTGTGAATGTAGGTGAGCCGGTCTCTGTTCCAACAGGAGCTGAAGCATCCTGTGGTGGCTCCAAGAATACCGACATCAACATTGGAATACATTGAGGACACTGCAATACGTGGGCCCTTAACGGGTCCAGTAAAGCACCCACGTCCGGTGGCGCAGGCGATAGAAGTGTTAGACAGAGATCCAACACACATTCTTCTCCGCAGATTAGGCAGCGGAGGACAGGCAGAACACAGTCAATCCAGACTGGTCGTAATGATAGGAACGAAGACTCGCTTAGTTCCCGAAGGTGAGGTGTGCCCAGATGGAGTACCATGCGACCAGGTTATTGGCGCTCCAAGAGCATTTTTTCCATCTCCTTGGTGACTGGGACATCCATTGCATAGCAGAAATATGACAATCAGGATTCCTGCTATTAGGAACAGGATCAGCGGAAGCCCTCCAAAAATGCTTCCAAACACGGAGTGTATGAAGTTGGGAATACCTCAGAGGATAGTCTGAAAGGTGCTAAACAGTCCAGAACCTATGGTCTTAAATAGGTGGACTATACCCGTCGTATCAGACAAGTTGAAAATATGTTGTACCATTTCTGTTAAATGGAAAGGGCAGTTTGTTCGTACTTTAAGGTTAAGGGCATGGTTTGCTGTAAAAGCATGGCTTTCACTTGGCTCAGAGTATCAAACCGTATAAAGGAGACATTCAACGAAGGCCATAACGGCGCCTCCCTGACTGTGTTGGTTGGTGGAAACAATACTTGCATACAGCAAGTAACTCTGGAGCTAACAGTGACAAGATATGCGATGCCCAGGAGCATCCAACAACAAACTTGATCGTTCAGCATCAAGTAACTCCCATTTGAAAGTAACTTGAACACTGGATTAATCACGGCAGCCGGGGTCCCTTTCAAGTGACAGGATAAGTTAGCAACTTAACCATTACAGGCCTTGTGAAGCATGATATCCTGGCATATGAGAGATCCACTTAAAAGCGCTATCACAGTTAGTACAGCTAAGAAACACTTCCATGTCCCCATTCCTACATCAAAATCTGTATGGCAATTCCCAAGATTCCTTGATGAATTCCCTACCCATCGCTTCATATCTGCCTGCCTGTTGTTGTTCTAGGCAATACTGAAACTGGAAAGTTGTGACCGGTAATGTTATATGGCCATGGATTAACCATTCTGTGGATGGTGACTCTGCCACAGTAAAAGGTAACTTGTCAAGTTTTTCAATACGCAGCATTGTATATTTTGCACCTCTTTGTGCCATTGTAATCTGTTTTTCAGTTAGATTGCATGCTGAAAATAAAGACGTACTGTTGAGAAATCGCCAAGGCACATAACCAGCGTGCAATGATTGCAGCGTCCAGCTTAATAACATAATAGAACGTAGTTGAGATGGTCCGTGTTGTAGTATGGACAAGTCCTGTTCTAGTTTATCAATAGCAGAAGATACAATGTTGCCCAGTGAATAAATCCTGGATGTTAATGTAGTCATACCATTGTCAACTACAGCTAATGCCTTTTCTAGGTTAATCCTATCTATTTCACAGAGTCTCTCTGTAGCTTATTGTTGAGAGATTTTCCAGAGTTCATTATAGACAGCGTAATAGAAATGTTTCTGACGTGGCTTTCGGGGACCTAATAAAAAATCCCTTAGATCCACCTCCTCTGAGAGTAAGGATAAGTGTTATTTCACCTGGGACAGTGTTGAGGTTTTTAGCAAATCGAGGCACAACTTCCCAACACTCTATGATGTCACTACCCCCGGATGTTCTCTTTGTACATATCGTGGGTCTGGCCTAAGGATACTAATCCCTTCAGTTATACCCTTGAATCTTGACTGACATCTATTTGTGTCTGTGGGCCAAACTAACCATCCGTTCCAATTGGGGACTGAAGTATTGTACTGAATGATGTCATCTAATGTATCCCCTCCACGTGATGTAAAATTGATGTGTGAATGTGTGGGAATCCGAGGTGTGTTCAAATCCTTGTTCTTGGCTAGTCCAAGACGGAAGTCTGTTGGACAGTGTAATTCAAAAATATGATTTGCCCTGGGATGAGGCACGCTCTAAATGGTGCTTCTGTTCCCTGAACTTGCCAATCCTTTAAACCCCAGACTGATTTTGTGTCTATTGTGTCCTTCCATAAGTCGAAACCCTGTTCAAACAGTTGGAAAATAAAGGATGCAGAATAGATCTGTTTGGTGTTAGTCAGCATATTTTTCCGTGCAGGTGTAGGTGCAACCTTATAGTAAAATGAGGTCAGGTCTGAAGTGTTAAACCCTGAAAAATAGAAAATCTCCTGTGCAAATGTTTTTGAACTTACTTTCGGTGGTGTTGGACAATGTTCCCACTGGTGGTATGTGAAAACATTTCTTGGGATACTGGATTTGTGTAAAAAGTGATGACCATAATGTTGGTAACAGTACATGCTATCAAATTCAGATGTGTCCTCTAACATTTCATTGTTTGAAAATGCAACGGATTGTTCCAAATCAGACAACATAATATTTACAGTTTCCAAATCCCAAACATCAGAAAATGTACAGGAGGAAATTATATCATTTTTTTTTTTGTTTAAATGTGTTTTTATTGATTTTCAATTTTGCATTTTATCAGTACACTTCTGGTGATACTATTACAAATCATGCATGATTTGACACCAGTATTTCACCTGTATCAGTTTTCTAGGAAAGCGCATGCTTTCTCTTAGTGCATGATATTTCAACCTAGGGGATAGAGAATTAAATTGCTTGCAACACAACATTAACAGAACCAACTTTAACCTCACATTGACTCCTGTGTTTAAAATTATGATTTGTTAGACTTATATAATATCATGATGCACTTCCCATACCTAGTGAATGCAAATTTTATTTGCTCGCCTGCACGCAGCGCTTTGGCCTGTTTCGATCTTATTGCACTCCATCTTACCACATGTCTACTATCTCATGATTGCATGTCATGCACTATGCTGTTTGTCTGGAACAATAGTCAGTGAAGGGCTTTACATTCAAATCCGTGTATTTGCTTCTAGATAGGTCAGTGACTTGGGTCTTGCGACTCAGTTATGCCTCCCGGGTTTGGCCCACCGTTCGGTCAGGCGAAGAAGCGGGCCCGTCAGTCTGATTCCACCATATGGTGCGAAAATCCGCTAGGATCGCATCCCAGCACCCTGCGAGTGGCTGTTTACGAATGCCCAAGGCATCCTCATGTTGCAGCGCTATGCTCTCGGCTTGTGCCCAGCAGAGCAGTGACTAGAACCAGGCCTTCTCTGTCAGGGGGGTCAGGTGAATTCCAGGGTCTCGTGATCAGCCTCTTGGCCACTATGAGACTCAGGTCTATGTATCGGGACGTCATTCTATGTTTCTTAGACCTGTGTTACAGTCCCAATATGCACACCTCCCAGGTCCAATTCAGCGCACGCTCCTGTGCAGTGTGTCAGGGTCACAGTAACCGTTCTCCAGTATTGTTGCAGTACTGGGCAGGACCAGACCATATGAAGCAAGTCCACACCTACTTCCACACATCTCGGACAGCTGGCATCAGTACAATTAAAACATTTATTAATTTTGGCTGGTGTTAGGTAGGCTCTGTGTACTATGTAGTACTGTATGAGCCAGAATCTTGCATTACAGGGGATACGGGTGGGCCCCTTGAGGATGGCCAACCATTCCCGCTCAGTGCAGGAACGCTGCAAGTCTGCCTCCCAATGAGCACGTAATGAGTTCAACTGTGGCACCGTGTGCTTTCACAATGCCCCGCAAACCATTTGATAAGATGCCGGCCTGTGCCCAGTTCGTGCAAGTATTGTATAACTAGGTGCGAGGTCGACTCCTGTGTTATGTTGCCTCATGTAAGCTGCAGTGTGCGTACCACTGCTGCATGCAGTAAAAATTGGTCCTGCGGTAAACCCGAATCCTCCGCTAGTACCTTGAAAGGTAATAGTTGACCTTCATTGAATAAGGCCCCTACTGTGATAATTCCAGCCTCCTCCCATTGTGCCAACTCCACTCCCGCAACAACGCGATGCCTTCTGGGTGTGCCCATTATGGGAAGGGACGTGCATATGAGATCACGCTGCATGTGAGCTGCAGACTGCGGCGATAACAATAATGTGCCACATCAAGCATCAGCTGGGCTGGCGGCCTGCCCTTCCTACTGGGGTGGAATAACTCAACCACCTGCGAATGAGTGAGAGCTGGTGCCTGAGTCGCCAGGTCCTCCAGTTGGCATGCGCTCAACCACCACGCCACCCATTGGAGTTGGGCAGCAAGGTAGTATTGCTTCATATTTGGCAGTGAAAGGCCTCCGCACGTTGTTGAGGGATACATTTTAATCATGGCCACTCTACTGCGCGATACGCCCCAGATAAACTTCCTCAGGTCCGCTTCTAGGTTTTTGAACAATGCCGGCCGAAGGCAGGATGGCAAATTCACAAAATAATACTAAAGGCGCAGAGGCACCACCATCTTAATCAGTGCGATTCGCCCCAAAACCGTTAATGGCAGTGTGCTCCAAAAGGCCATCTGCGCTCTTACCGCAGTAATAGCGCGCAATAGATTTCTGTCGTGGAGGTCTGACTAGTTTCTGTAGATGTGTATACCCAAATACCGAAATGTCCACAGTTGCCAATGTACTGGTCTACCATCAATATTCAGACGTGGATTCAGGATGCTGGCTACAAAGGGGTACAGGCATGACTTGTCCCAGCTCACCCGGCGTCCTGAAACGGCCGTAAACTCTAATTGCGTTTGCTCCACAACCACGCAGGGCAGCCTAACTTCTTTTAGATATATTAGACATCGAGTGCAGGCCATCACCTAATGGGATTCCCGACTCCTCTTGTGTATTGCGCAGCGAAGCGGCTAGGGGCTCGATGGCCAGCGCAAATAAAAGTGGTGACAGCGGGCAGCCCTGCCTGGTGCCCCGCTCGATAGGAATCCGGCCAGACAGGTATGGGCCCATCTTGACCCTGGCCACCAGTTGGGTATAAAGTAATCAAACCAGACTCAGGAACTCGTCACCCAGAACATATTTACGTAGTGCGGCGAATAAAAAGCCCCACTCCAGGGTGTTGAACGCCTTTTCCAGGTCTAGCACTAGGCATCCTGAGGACTCCCAAGCTGTCCCAGAATAGTGTGCCACCCTAAAGAAGCGGCGTAGGTTTAATGATGTGCTGCACGTGGGTACAAATCCGTTCTGGTCTGGATGGAACAGCGACGGGACCAGTGGGGCCAGTCTGCAAGCTAGAATTTTTGCCAACACTTTGTAATCAGTGTTTAGGAGTGCCAGTGGCTGGTAGGAGCTAAATAGCTCCGCATTTCTATTTGGCTTCGGTAGCGATATCAGGAGAGATTCCCGTAGAGTGTCGGGCAGGGTGCCCGCCTCCCGCGCCTCTTGAAACACCTTGAGAAGCTGCGGCGCCAAATCCTGTCAGTAAGCTTTGTAGTATTCGGTCGGGAAACCGTCAGGTCCCGGTGATTTGCATGTGGTCAAAGAGCCTATCGCCCCCTGGATTTCTCAGCTCATCATGTTGTTCATCAGTAATTTGTGGCAAGGCCAGTGGTGTAAGACAGGCGTCCATATCTGGGGGCTCTGCAGTATGTGCCGAGTGGTACACTGCAGTATAGTGCACCGTAAGTTCCATATCTATATCATGTTGTTTAGTGAGGATGTGCCCATTTGCTGATTGTAAACGCAGTATGGGTGCTTGTGTCTGTTCCTGTTTGATCATACGTGCAAGCAGTCTACCTGCACTGTCTGCTGTTGATGCGTGTGTGCTGCATGGGACGCATAATTTAAACAACGCAGTCTCTCTAATACCTCTGCATGTTTTTGCTTCTGTGTTTCTATCTCATGTTGAGTGTCTAAGCCACGCGCTAAGTCAGCTTTCAACCCCGACAATCCATTTTCTATGTGCGTTATTTCATTGTCTAGTTGTTTTCGGGAGCACCAACTCAGACCCAGATATTGACCTCGGATCGTGGCTTTGCGCGCATCCCACAGTAGTCCAGAGTCAGTCACGAGCCTGTATTCTCTGCAAAATACGTGGTGATCGCTGTGCCAATTGCTTCTCTGAATGGGGGTCCTCCGGTGCCAGAGGCTGCAACCTCCATGTGCGCATAGTGAGTCCCGCTACCTCCCCTGCAGGTGCAGTATGTGAGGGTTATGATCTGAGTGAGTTTTACCCAGCTAATCCGCACCCACGCATTGGGTAAGTATCTGTCAATCTGCAACGAATCGGTCAATATGAACATGCAGGTCATGCGGGTGGGAATAGTGGGAATACATGCGGGTCAGCGGATTGAGCGATCTCAAGACATCCAGCAGTCCCCAACGATGCAACCACTCCCCCAGACCTCGTGCATTAGATGTTGCTGCCGTCTGCTGAAGTGGTGGGAACGATCTATCTAGCGTGGTGTCAAGCACTGCATTGAGGTCCCCGCCCAATAACCAGGGAACATCACACCAGCACGAGAGCTGACCTGTCAGTGTCTGCCAAAACTCCTTCTGACTAGTGTTTGGGGTATAGATGGAACCCAGCATCACCGGCTTCCCATTGAGGCACCCTTTGGAGAGGACATATCTACCATGTGGGTCAATTTCAGTCACCTCCGGCGTAAACTGCGTTCCCTGTCTGACCCAGATCAAAGCCCCCCTAGCAAAAGAGGAGTAGCCCGTTGCCAATAGCTGCCCCCTCCAGCGCAGCTGCAGTCTCACTATCTCTGGCTTGGCAATGTGAGTTTCCTGCAGGAATGTCACAGGGGCTTTATGTTGCTTGAGATAAGCGTAGACTTCGTACCTACAGGACGGTGTGTGCAGCCCCCTGACTTTCCAAGTGATTATATTAGTGTGCAACATATATGACAGAGACAGTGTGGTGCTGCGTGCGCGTATTGTGACGAGTTTGACCACGGACGGTCACCTGACATGTCCACGGAAAGTTCATGGTGTATCTTCAGTGGTCAGATATTCGTGTGCATTTCGTGTCGAGGAGTCGTGAAAACAGGAAGCCGTGTGTGGCTAAATTGAAAGAGAGCAGAGGGACAACAGGTATCTCCCCAAACTAAGAACTATGCCATGTGGCAACTAACTGCAACGTAAGCCGAGTTAAACATAGTAGGGGCAGGGTGATTGGTAGCAGAGTTTGGCACGCAGTGGGTGTTACAGTAATATGGACTCATTATATAAAGGTGTGATCACACGCTTCGGCTCGATGCCCACAAGGGAGTAGTCAACTGGCAATCAGCACTGGGCATAGGTGAGCGGGCACATGTCGGCGCGATGTACAGCTACATAGGCCAGGGTGTCCCACGAATCATGTGTGTCACCCCCCTGCGCTTGCTCATGCTGCCCCAATTACATACTCAGAGGATGTCTAGAGTCCAGGCAGTCCATCACATCATGTCATCAGCAGTCTGCGGAGTCACTTCGGGTAGCGGCTGTGAGACTTCGCCCCCCAGCCACATCGCCAAAGAGCCGCTCTCATTGGATGAGTGGTCTGAAGAGGCATCAGCTCTTTGCTGGGATGTCGATCTCTCATGCGTGCTACTGCTCTCAGGATGCCCTGCCGTTCCTGCAAAACCTGCTCTGGGTTGGGAGAAGCCGCCCGTTGGTTTGATGGTTCTCCTGTATGTGTTCCTTGACGTCGTCTGCGTCCCCTACGGATTCTTGGTCGCAGTTCTGCATTATTTCCCCTCTGGCTCGGTGAAGTGTGGTGGCCCGCAGATTCAAGCCAGTCCCATGCTTCACTGGCGTTGCTGAAAAAATTAGTGGACCCATCTGCAACCACCCGCAGTCGAGCCGGGAATATGAGGGAATACTTTATCTTCAGGTCCCGCATACGCCTCTTCACCATGAGAAATGTATTACGTTGCCTTTGTATCCCCGAGGCATAGTCCGGAAAGAACAGGACCTGAGAGTTGTCCACATGAACTGTTTCCATTTTCCTGATTTCACGGAGGACTGCATCCCTATCCCTGTAGTTAAGGAGTCGGAAAAGGAAAGGACACGGTCTAGCTTCCGGTATCGGTCGGCCTGATGGTACTCTGTGTGCTCGCTCTACTGCAAAGTACGAAGAGACAGAGTCCTCCGGCATCAAGGATTTCAGCCAGGCCTCCGTGTATGTGAGGGCATCCCTGCCCTCCACACCTTCCGGTAGTCCCACCACTCTAACATTGTTTCTGCGGGAGAGACCTTCGGCATCGTCCACCTTGCGCTCCAGGGATTGCACTTGTTCCATCAGTTCGCCCATCTCTGTGGTGAGTTCCTTGGTGATCGGAGCAATTATAGCTGTTTCCGCTGCCATCTCGGTCACTTTTCCGGCAAATTTCTTGTGATCCGCATGTAGGAGCCTGAAGTCAGACGTTACTTTGTCAATGCGGTTTTCTAATGACACTCTAGTCTGCGCAAGTGATTCACTCATGTTGGTTACTGCTTGAAGTACTGAATCGATCTTCAACTCCAGTGTAGAGGGTCCATCTGCCCCTAGGTCTCCAGGTGGCCGGGTTGGCGCCATGGTATCTGGTGCCGGCTGCGTGTGGGTGACAATTGATCCCACTCGAGGCTTACCCATCACGGATCAGTCACTATGCGCAGGCCACAAGTTGACCAGTCTGACAGTGGGGCCCCCAGTTGGGTTTATTAGGCCTGTGCAATGGTCACTCTCTGCAGTGCTCTAGCCTCACCTCAGCAAGCGGCCCCAGGGCAGCGCAGCCTTCGAGTAGCAAGGTTCAGGGCATCAATGTTAGCACGGTCCGTGTTCTGCGTCAATGCCCAATGGCTAGTAGCTAAGTAGCGTGTTGACGATAGCAAGAGGTGTTCACCTGCTCGAGTTTATGTCTGGCTTCTCACTTTCACCACTGGCTAGTTCACCACACATGCGGGGTGGGGAAGAAGTGACCCACGCAAAAAGTAGTAGCAGGCTCCAGCCCCCTCACTGTTCATGAAAGGAGACGTACCAATCCTCCTAATCTTGTCCACATGCTCAGTCAGTGGCTGCTGCTTCCAAGCCTTGCTCCACCGCCGCACTCCCTCAGGTACCGCAGCAGTCCGCCTCACCCACTGCTTGTCTCAGCTCGCAGCCCGGGAAGGCCGCAGATCACCGCCAGTCACCTGTAGGGGCCCAGCAGGGCCGCTCAGTTCATCTGCCACAATGCTTCAGTTCCACCCACCGGGGCAGTCGTTAAAGCCTTCTAAGTGTGTTGGCGATGCCCACGGGGCCTGTGTGCATAGTTCAGCTAAGCGCTCTCACTTGCCGGCCCCACCATAGCTCACCAAGGTCCGGGCAGAGTCCCCTCAGTTCACTTCAGTATGCACAGCGGTGCTCAGCTATCTCCTGCGTCGCCCTTCACCAGTAATGGAGCAACGATACCAGCCACAGTTGGTTTTACCAGCATGCTCCGTGCTCAGCTCCATGCCTATTATGCCTTCGCCGCAGCTCCCAGTCTTGGGGCAGAGTCTCGGTTGCAGGCCACACCCTCTGTGCCGCAATAGTGCACCGAGGCGGTACGCCGTCCCTCGGGTGCCCAGAAACGTCAGGAGCACACCGATACTGTCACAGTGCCTCAGGGCATCAGTCGGGGTACAGGAGATAGTGCTATCGCCACTAGCGGTGCAGGATAAGTGCCGGATTCCTGAGCCCGTGGACGGAGCCTCTCAGAGCGTGTCCGCCATCTTGGCCTGCTAGCCACGCCCCCCTGGAGGAAATGATATCATTTAGAGAAATGTTAAATAAATGTAGAATTTTTTTTTTTTCTTTTTTCAAAAGTTCAGTAGGGCCAAATACATTGTAATCAACCTTGACCCAAAATATACCATCAGGAATTGGAATTGCAAACAAGTCTCATAGTGAGATGATGTATGAGGTTTCAGGACCAAGTTCACATTTGATAACTGCAGAGCATTCTGGGAGATATTTTCCGTTTATGAGTAAGCAAAACACAGTTACCAGGTCAATTCAGAGCAGGAAAAACAATATTCCAGTTATGATCCAGAGTTGGAGACATGGTGATACTAAGAAAGTCTTTTTCAGAAAAGTGTAGAATTCATGAATTTGTTGCTTACGGGAAACAAGAGCTGGCATTGTCTCAGGTTCACTGGGATCAAGAGAGAAGGTATCAAAATCGATGAAGTAGCCAGATGCAGTCTGATCTATCTTTGGTAGCTCAGCAGGTTTTGATGAACTAGTAGGTGTCTCTTGTTGGAGCATATTGATGTAGACATCGGTGTTAGGCCAAATTGATATTTGTCTTTCATTTGTAGTTTTGAAGGCCTGTTTCCAGAGGAACGAATTCCATTTCATTGTTAGAAATTCCATCATTTTGTATTGGTGACTCTTCAAATGTTATGAGTCTTTCTGTCTGAACTTCCTGTATGGTAGTGAGAAGAGAGCGTCGGCTACCCAGGAGCCCATGAGGCCTACTATTCAGTATCGGCCACATAGTGTGGTTTGATCAGATCAATGGAGCCAAATCGCTTTTCTTTGTTGCCTGCAAGAGGCGGAAGAAGTACTGGTCTTGTTCCTTCAACAGCAAGGACAGGCACGGGCTTTCTATATAATGGCCTAAATTCTTTTTTGTCCTCAATCTTTTCTCTGACCACATCCCCGACTTTTGGGATCCAGACAGGTCTTGCCGTGACTGATTTGACTTCCCCAGTGGCGATGTGTTTTACTTGCACGTTGCTTTGTAGTGCCCGGAATTCATTGAGATCCTGTAAAACAGCTAAACGTTTATTGATGTCAAATGGTTTTTCATCCGCCACTGTGCTTTCACAATTGAGATCAGGTACTCACATTCTCGTCCCAAATACGACCTCGTAAGGAGTGATACCTCCTAGGGAAGTTCTTGACATATTATTAAGGGCTCGTTGGACCCCGTATAAGTAATTGGCCCAACTACCACCCGAACCTAATACCCTTGCTCTCAAAGATTGGTTTTTCCTCTCCACAACCAGATTTCCCTTGGGATGGTATGGAGAAGAGTACCGCAATGCTACACCCAAACTTCCCATGGCTTCCTTGTAAGCCCTAGAGCTAAACGTGGGGCTATGGTCAGAATGTAATGTGCCAACTGCGTATGTCCCTATAAAGACTCGCAAATCTTTTATAACAGTTCGAGCGTCAGCTGAGTGCAAAGGCCATACCCATAGGAATCTAGAGCATGAATCCACTGCCACCAAGATATACCTGTAAGCCCCATCCGATTGTAGGGGGCTGCAGTGGTCCAAATAGACACAAGCGAGTGATCTGTCTGATATTAGTAATGGTGTCTGCGCTGGACGTGCTACGTTGGAACCCTTCATCTGCTGGCAGATGTCACAATTTAGGACAAAATTCTTTGTTTGTTTAGTTATCCCAGGCCACCAATAGTGTTGTTTCAATAAAGAAACCGTCTTGGTAATGCCTGCGTGTGCAGAACCTAGACCCTCGTGTGCAGCTAATATTAAACCTAATCTTTGATCCATGTTTGGTATTACTCTATCCCCCACTCCTGGAATCTGAGTATACAGAATGTTATTTGCATGTAACTTGCAGGACTACTTGAGTGGAAACCCTTTAGGTTAGGCTGGGCTGTTTTTGCGTGAAGCAATGACAGCTGCAATTATCTGTCCGTCTATTCTCGTTTTTGAACGCGTGATTGCAGCTACGGCAGCAGTTGTTCTGCCTCCTTCGCAGCTTCATCGGCCAATTAATTCCCTTCAACGTGAACACCATCATGTTGATGACTCAGCGTGTGAATCACATGAGCTCTTCGAAGTTCATTTTTCAACTCGTTGCATGACTGGACACAATAAAAAGAATCATACACAATCAGTGTAGGGAATTCTTGGTCCATATTTTTTAGTGCCAGTAACAGGGCTTTTAATTCTGCTAGCTGTGCCGTGCAGTCTCCTAGAGACTGTGTCTTCGTACTGCTGGAATGGAACTTGCCATCCTGCATACGACCCTTCACAATCGCACATGCGGCAATGTATTGCTGTTTACTTCCTTTGGCCGGCTGAGAAGATCTGTCAGTGTAAATGATATATCCATACTGATATAGAGGCATTATTTCATTTGGTAGAGGATATTCTTGTTCATATTGCAGAAATGCTTGTGTTTTAAGTGTAGAGTCATAAGTGTATTCTACATCTTTTGCAATGAGAGAATTAGCCCATTGTATCCATTCGGAACGCTTGCTTTTGTAGCAGCCTCTAAGGCTGGTACCTGAGTTACGTCAATTATTCGTTTCCCCTGTGCCAATGCTCTTTCTCTTACTACAGCAGTTGTACTGCTGTCAGTATTTTTTTCTGTAGAAGCAAAGCGCATTTCAGCGTTTGTGTACTAGTGTGATTTGTATGCTATGGGTACCGTTTCTCCTTCATTGAAGGTTAGGTAAGTGTTCCCAGATTGACCCGCTATAACACAGATCACCAGGTTGCGGACATTTACGCGTGTCTGCAAGTGTTTTGAAGCTATCATGTCAGCTTGTAGGGAACAAAATATATCTGAGTGTTCTTGTGTCCAATGCCTAACTGAAAAATCATGTCTTATTAAGTCATAAAAAGGTTTTACTTTTTCTGCGTAATCTAAAATGTATGTTCTGCCAATTTGGATTGTAAGTTCTTCAAAGTTTTAGGAGGTTGGAGCAGCGAACACTTTTCTAAAAAGTTAGCTGCCAGGCTTTTACCTTCACTTAATAACTCATATCCCAAAAATAAGACATTGGGGTTGGCTATTTTAGATTTTTTAAAGTTAAATTTGTAGCCCTCAGAGGCGAACTCCAAAATTATGTTGCTCACCCTGGTCAAGTGATCCTTCAAATCATCATCCGTCAGATAAATATCATCTACATAGGACAATGCCTCTTCATCTAAATTCTGAGGTAACTCTCTTACCCTAGCGGAGAACAACCCAGGGCTATTCATATACCCTTGGGGGAGTCGACAAAATTGACCCTGGGAATCTAGCGCTGAGAATGCTATCAAATACCGGCTTTCAGGCGCAATAGTTTGGTAGAAAAATCCATTTGAGATATCTAATGTTGTTTTGTATTTTTTTCCCACAATGTTATTCATTAATGCAGCACTGTGTGCATTCTGTACTGCAAATGTTTTAGTGCATGTGTTCAGATGTCTGTAATCTAAAATTAGACGATATGAATTATCGGGTTTCATCACGGGAAACAAAGGATTATTCATTGCAGAGGTGCAAGGTTCTATTACACTGTGGTATTCAAGTTGATCTAAGATCTCCCTGACCTGTTTTTTCGCTTCTTGTTTTATTGGGTATTGTTTCAGTGAAGTAGGAGTAGTTTTTACTGAGATAGTATGGTGAGGTGACTTAGCATCCCACCCAACATGGTTGAGATATAAGGCTGGATCAAGGGCTACCGCCCATTCCTGCGCGTATGTGTGTTTTAAGTATATTGGAACGAGGTCGGAAAAAGCCGGAAAAAATTACAGTTTCTCCCTTTGGGCAATCCATAACAATTTCAGGCGGCCAATCTTTTTCAGCACAGCTGTAAGTCAGGTTCTACCCAAAAGAGACCTTTAACTTTCTGGGTTTGTCCCCCTCCGTTTGGAGTGTTATTTCATGTAACCTATATGGGACACTTACCCGATTATCAGGTGCTTCAACCATGATATGCTTATTCAACTCCACTGTCACCAGAAATTCCATAAGGTTCTGGTGAGCTATTGTTACTTCTGCTGCGCTGTCTAGCATCATCAGAGCCCATTCCCCATTCAGAAGTTGAGCCCTCAGAATTCTGGGCATGTCTAACTTTGAGACCTGCTACTTTCTTCTTTTTAAATTGAGGTTTTGATTTTGGTTTGTCTTCTTTTTTGGAAGTATAGTCTGAAGCGGAGTTTTTGATGAACACTGAGAGGAACGAGAGGAACGTGTATCAGTATCCTGATACCTGTCAGGTTTTTTAATGTTATCTCTATTCCTAAGGTTGTATCTCCTTTCGGAGGGCTCCTGTTGAGGAGACCCACTCCTGGATTGTGATTTATTTTTTTATTTTTTATTGATATTATCCCATTTCTTCTTGGAAGATCGGGTGCTTGCTTAGTGTTATCCTTTTCAGGACCACCCATGAGTTGAGGTTTTGTTGCTCTAGCGCCCAGACTTTCTCTCCCTAATTCAGCATAGGTGTCTACAATAATTTTAGGTAATTCACGTTCCTGTTGTAAAGGAGTGAAATCCCTCAGGCATTGGCGTATTGCCACTGCTGCTGCATCCCCTTTAATGTTAGCTAATATAATAGCTGATACTTGGGCAAAATTTCCTGATAATTTCATCCCTAAGTTTAGAGCAGGTTCTGCTCCATACTCATTCTGTATTTGTCTTAATACATATGGTATTACTGCTACTGAGGGGATACCATGAGTTCTGGTATATATGGCTGCGATAACTGTACCTAAAGTGGTACAATCCTCTATCTGGGGAGCTATCCCCATTGGCAAGCAGATTGTTAGCATTCTGTGTTTTTCTTGAGGGTTGGTGTGTGGAAATACTACCTCTAGCTGTGTTATTTTCTAAGCTATGCAGAATGGCATTTGCTCACGTCTAGTGGGCATTTTACCCATAACAGTGTGTAGCGTTTGTGGTGTAATTTTAGTTGTAGATCCCTGAATGTGCCCTGTTTGTGTAGCTCTTGTTGGCTGAAGTGTGAGTGTTCTCATCACGAACTGTGTCAGGTTTCTGTAAAGTTTTATTACTTGTTTATGAAGTGGACGTAAGTCTGCCACTGGCATTGAGTCAATGTCTGGATGTGGTGTGTAAGCCACAAGGACTGGTCAAGTGGCTCCATCTCTTCCAAGCAGACTTAGTCTTACTTTGTCTTTTGTGTAGGGGAGAGCGCCTTTAAACCAGTTTATGTGCTCCTGGTAGGTGAGCGGAATTTCAATGTCCTCGTATGGACAGTATTCATCAGGTGTTTCATCTTCAGTGAAAGAATGAAATGTATTTGATTGTGCATCTGCTTGTGGGAATTTAACCCATTAATAGAATACCTCTGTTCTATATGACTCGTGAGCCTCAATCATGAATGTGACTGTCCCACCCCTTGCTGAGACTCCATAGTCTGCTAGTTTTAGAGTAAGGGCATTTCTAACATTTTCTGAAATGTTGATTTCACCTTCCTGTTCTTCCTCCCCAGCTGCAGCACGTTGTGCTGGCGCAACGGCGTCTTCGTCAACCATTATTTTTGAAAAAGAAGAAGTTTTAAGGAAACTGAGATAAGGTTTTATGCACAATAGGAACTGTTTGTCCTTCAAGCTTGATAAATCCACAGCCAATCCATAGGATATACCTACTCAGCTGTGGCGGATAGTTCCCTTCCCACTCCAGACGTCTCTGGGAAAATGTGAGTAGGGGTCTCTGAGAAAAGCACGACTGACCTACTCAGATTTGACTATTAAATAAGTATCAAACCAACATTGGCGGCACCATGTTGTGTAGTTCCTATAAACCTATATAGGACATGCACATTTAGACAACATACACTGTAGGATTGGTGTCTGGACTGATTCTAGACACCCCCACCGGGTATGTTAGCCTGTATACCAGCTAGCTCACTGTGCCACTAGAAACCCCTCTTACCAAGGAGAGCATAGTTCTTGGCAACTATCGAACATGACAAACCTGATCCCTCAGGATCGTGGAAACAGTGCAATACTTTTCACTCAATCACTCATGCTCACTTTGTCTCAGAGAGATACAGAGAATAAACGGTGGGGATGTTTTTCAATAAGCATTTATTGAGCCAGCGTCATTCTAGTGTAAAATAGGTGTGCTGAAACAACCATTAGACAGAAACAGATATAAATGATTAGAAGCACTAACAGAGTAAAAGGGTGGTAGATTTCTATTATTGTGCTAAAACAATGAATACAGGCAAGTATATAAAATGCATGACAGTAGTAAATGCATACTTCTACGATGCAACCCTAACTAGATGTACCTAAGTGTACATAGTATGTATGTAGGTGTAAAGCCAAGAATCCCTCTAGGATAAAGTCAACCCCATTACCTGAAGAGAGAGACTGTGGGACCCCATCTTGGTCTCGAGATGGACACCCCGCAAGGGATGTCAGTCCACTGCGAGCTGGAGTGTCTGCATGCAGGAACCTCAGCGTCTCGCGTCAGTGTGTCTGCATGGAAGTCCTTTTCTCCTCTGACTACCTCAGCAAGATATGGTGCTTATATACCCAAAGGGGTACCCTCAGGGGTTCTACCTTGCTGTGTCATGTCAGACTTAGGATGATGGAAGGATTGACCCTTATACATATTTATTATGCAGGAGATGGTAGTCCTGCTGAGTTTTCAAGAATCCTCATGCATAATGAATGAGGCTGGTTTTCAGGGAAAACCCTACGTCCTGTGAGCAGTATTGTATCTAGGTAAAAGGTCAGTCCCAAGAACCGTTATGTAATGTAATGGTAGGGGAGAATATAGTTGAAAGGTTAGGTGACTACCTGAGCCTATATTGGGGTACCTATATGAAACATAACAGTTTGTTGAAATGTTTCTGTTTCACAGCACCGTTTTTGGAGTAGATACAATATTCTATGCATGTTTCTTGTTGAATGACAAGTTGCCTTTTTGATGACATCAGGTTCACACGTTATATAGGAATCTGGGTTGTTGGTTGAGTGGGGTAAAACCTAGGCCTGGGCGGAGTTCGCAGAGTTGCGCTATGCAGAACTCCACGAAGTGACCAAACATCTCTGCCTCGCTACCCGGAGTTCAGCAAGCGTGCAGAGTGCATTAGGTCGCGCCGTTTGCGCTGATTTATAGTGCCGGGTGTTTGTCCAATACTGGAAGATCATTGCCAATGGCACCCTGCACAGCGCAAGAGGGCGCTGCCTCTTTCTGTCGCTTGAGTAGATATTGTACTCAATCAGCAGCTTCCTCAGCGCATATGGATGATTTCTGAACATGAGCGATCGCGACCATCCCTGACCGCCCACCAGCATTGTAAAATCTCACTGGGAGGTGGTCTAGAGGAGCAGAGTTTTTCAGAACTCCGCATGCTGTGTGAATTCACTGCCCAGGCCTAGTAAAACCCTGCCAAGCAACAGCCACATTCCTTTTCAAGGTGAACTACAAAAGTCTCTAAATTAACCCATGCTTAACCCCCAGGTATCTTGGCATGAAAACAGTCAGGCTTACCTTAGAAGGAATGAGTAAAGTATTTCTGCAGCAAATAAATAGTAATTGTTAGATATTGGGTTCCTGGGTGCTTGGGGTGGAAACACTGGTCAAACAGTAACCAATATCCTAGTCAGGGTAAGTCACAAAAACACAGTATGTTAACCTCTGCTCACCCTTTGGTAGCTTGGCACAGAGCTGTGTAATGTGCATGTGTAAAGTATTTGTGCAATACTTAAAACAGTAAAACTGTGAAAACACCACACAAAGAGATACCACAACTGGTTAGAAAAATAGAGCTTAATTTAATTAACAAAACAAGAACAAAATGGCAAAATCCTTAAGTAGAACTGGAATTATGAATTTTTAAAGAATAAACTGAAATTAAGTCCTCTACCTTTTGTGTTCCCTGATGGGGAGTGTGTCCCTCCCCATCATGGGAATGTACATCCACAAGCTGCCTCCTCAGTGCTCCTCAGGAACCTTGAGAAACCTTAGAGTCACTTCATATGCTGAGAACCACTTGCCAATGTAATCTCCCATCACATAGCTGGGCACCAAATCCTTGGGTATATGTAGCCTTCCTTCTCAGTGGACACTGCATGTATGCTGCCACCATTACAGATGGAATCAATCTGCTTAGCTCTTAAATCTAGCTCCCTGAGTCTGAGCTCATGGGCCATTCTTCTCTCTTTCATGTCATGTCTCTAAGGCTCTCTCAGCCTCAGCTTTCTCCTTCTCTAGCCTCAATTTGGCTAGCTCCAGTTTTAGTTTCAATCCTTTTTACTGTACTCCACTTCCTGTGTGTCAGGAATCTGGCAGACACACTGCTCCCTGCACCATCCTGTTCATCTGGGGTATCTATGTCATCTGCTGGTGTCGAGTAGGGCCCTCCTGGCAGCTCAGGGCACTAGGTTGGGTCCTCCTCCCCTTCTGTTTGTGCTCCTTGCACCCCATTGTCATCCACCTCATCATTCTCCGAGGTGGCCTGTCATCTTGGCACCCGCTCAAAAGCCCTCAGGGCTACTTGGAGATCCAGCTTGATAGCCTTGTTGTCTTCTTTTAATCCCTTTTGCTTACAGAGTTTCAACAGCTCAGGCCTGCTGAGTGTCAATGTTGCAGGCATCCATGGTACAAAAAGGAAGTTAGGGAAAACAAATTTAGAAAAGGGGAAAAATAGCCAATTGAAAACAATCTATTGTCACTGCTGATCATCAATGTTAGAAATTGGGTTCCTTATTGACTGGTCAAACAGTAACCACAGTTCTAGTTAGGGTAAATCCCAAACACACCCTATATTAACCTCTGTTCACCCTCTGGCAGCTTGGCACAGAGCAGTCAAGCTTAACTTAAGAGGCAATGTGTAAAGTTTTTGTGCCACACTTCAAAGAGTAAAAAAGTAAAAACACCACTCAAAAAGATACCACACTTGGTTTACTGAACAGAACAAGACCAAAATGACAATATTCCAATAAGTAGAACTGGAGTTATTAATTATTAAAAAATAAACTAAAATATAGTGCTTAAAAGCTTAAAGTAGCAACTGGGGACATCTGGTTGCACTACACTGGTTCAAACCCAAAAGTTCAGGCTGACTGTGATGGATCGCGGGTTGGATACAGGGACCAGGCTGTTGTGATTCCCAATGTACCCCAATATAGGCCTGGATAGTCTCCTAACCTTTCACCTACATTTACCCTACCATTGTACTACATAACGGTTTTGGTGCTGACCTTTTACCTAGTTAGGTGCTGCATAAATGTTGTGTGGTTTTCTCTGAAAACTAGCCTCATTTATTATGCATGAGGATTCTCAGAATCACAGCAGGATTACCATCTTCTGCATAATAACTGTGTAGAAGGGTCATCACTATTGTCATCCTCGGACGACATGGCACAGCAAGGTAGAGCTCCTGAGGGTACCTTTTTGGGTATATAAGTACCACATCTTCGCTGGGCCAGGCAGAGGAGAAAGACTTCCATGCAGACATGTTGACCCCAGACGCTGCGTTTCCTGCATGCAGATACTCCAGCATGAAGTGGTCTGACATCCCTCGCGGGGTGTCTAACTTGAGACCAAGACGGGGACCTTCATTCTCTCACATCAGGCAATGGGGTTGGCTCTTTTCCTAGGGAGATTCTTGCTATACACATACATACGTGCTAGGTACACTTAGGTACATCTAGTTAGGGTTAGCATCGTAGGAGTATGCATTACTACTGTCATGTATTGATATGCCTGCATATATTCATTGTTTTAGCACTATGGTAGAATTCTCCATCTATTTACTCTGTTGGTGCTTATAACTGTATATATATATATATATATATATATAATTCTGTCTTATGGTTGTTGCAGCACACGTATTTTACACTAGAAAGATGCTGGTTCAATAAATGCTTATTGAAAACGTCCCCATCGATTATTCTGTGTATCTCTCTGAGAAAAAGTGAACACAAGTGACTGAGCGAAAAGTACTGTACTGTTTCCACGATCCCTGAGGGGGTCAGTGTTGTAATGTGCGATAGCTACCAGAAACTTTTCACTCCTTGGTAAGAGGGGCACATAGTGGCACTGTGAGCTAGCTGGTCTAAAGGCGAACATATCCGGTGGGGGTGTCTGGAATCATTCTGGACACCAATCCCATAGTTTATGTTGTCTAGACGAGCAGATCCTATATAGATTTATAGGAATTACATGACAAGGCTTGGCCTGCTGCAAAGTACCTTTGTTCATGGTTGCATCGACATTGAGGACAAGATGCGCGCAACAGAGGAGGCGAGGCATTGTCATTGATCCTTAGAATGCAGGTGATGTGTCAGGTCAGAGGAGTGCAAAGTCAGAGATGCATCAGCGATGCACTCAATCCTTGCAGCAGCAGCTATGCGTCGGCATTGATGGATATTCCCTGCTTTCAAGTGGCGCAACAGTTTTGATGCATAGATTTTGGCTGGAGCAGCACTTTATACCAACTTCCAAGAGCTATGGACTGGATTGGTACTACTTGGCAGGGAAGATTCACAGATGGCACAGTCCAGATGCTGTAGCAGGGTCGTTGGAAGTCTTTGATATCCCTGAGAGCAAAAATCCGTTTTTCCGGAGCATTAGACCAACAGAGTGGCAGTCCTTTAACAGCAAAGCAGTCCTTCTTCTTGGCAGAGTATCCACAGTAGTATGGTCCTGAAGTGGTATGGTCAGAGGTCCAGTACTAATACCCAGTTGTGCCTTTGAAGTGGGGGAGACTTCAAGGAAGGGCCTTTGAAGAACAGAGGTCCTCCATTTCTGCCCTGGCTCCAGACTCACTACAGGGGGGTAGGCAGCCCTTTATGTGTGAACAGGATACATCCAAATTATGGGTAAGTGTGAGATAGTACCCAGTTACTCCCTTTTATCCTGCTTAGGATGGCCCAGCAAGATATGGATGGTTCATCAAGTCACACCTACGTTTCCTTTTTGTGTGGCTGTGTAGAGGCAATACATAAACTCCAGCTGTCACCCCACCCAGACATGCAATCAGAGACAGGCTGCTGGCACACAAGACTAAGGGTAGAAAAATGCCTTCTTTCTAAAAGTGACATTTATAAAATTATAATGATATAATCAACTTTACCATTAAAGAGGATGAATCATTACAATTCCAAAGGTACTAAACATGATAGATCTACCTCCTTCCAATTGGGAATTACAGCTTATTAGGTGTAACAAGGAATCCCCAATGTTAACCTATGAAAGGGGTAGGTCTCACTCTAGTGAAAAACTAATTTGGAAGTTTTTCACTACTAGGACATGTAAAACTTAAAGGTATATGCCCTTCCTTTTAAATGCACAGCACCCTGCCATATGGGCTACCTTGGGCCTACCTTAGGGGTGCCTTATATGTAATACAAGCAGAGTTTAAGGCTTGGCAAGGGGTTTTAAATTCCCAGTCGACATGGCAGTGAAAACTATACACACAGGCTCTGCAGTGGCAGACCTGAGACATGTCTAAAGTGCTACTTGATCGGGTTGCAAAATCATTGCTGCAGGCCCACTAGTAGTATTTAATTTACAGGCCCTGGGAACATGTAGTGCACTGTACTAGGGACTTATAAATAAATTAAATATGTCAATTGTGGATAAAACAATGTTACTATGTTTAGAGGAGAGAGCACATGCACATTAGCACTGGTTAGCAGTGGTGAAGTGGTCAAAGTCCTAAAGTCATCAAAAACAAGGTCAGAAAAAGAGTTGGAAGAAGGCACAAATTTGGGGTGACCCTTCAGAGAGGTCCATTTTCCAACAGCAATAATGTGGCATACTCTTCCTCCTCATTTTCGTGCCTTCCTACATGGCAAGGAGCCAATGTCGACCCTGGAATTAATTGTCACATTGATCACTGTGCACAGAGTGCCAATTCTAAATGCCAAACACAGTATTCTGAAAGCCCACAAGCTGGCAGCTGATAGCGGCTTAGAGGTTGATATTGCTGAGGTTGCTTGGTTGTTTGTTGCCCACAAAGCAGCCCAGACGAGGAAAGATCATTTTTGTTAATGCAGGCTGTGCTGGGGGGCTGCCAGCTATTTCCCCCCTGCGTAAGTAAAAATTATTTTGTACTGTCTTTGTACAGCTGCCTCACAGCCACTGAATTTGGAGTCATTGTTGCCACAGGGGCAAGACATTAATCGTTCCCCCTGGGCTATAACAGTTTTATTGTGTCACCTGATTATTTTCTACCTCATCAGCAACTGCTGCATTCTCCCAGGCTTTCCCCAAGACCTTCCTGATAATAGAAGCCTTTGCTACTGGCAGTGGAAGTAGAGAAGGCAGAGACCCAATGGTTCCACTTCAGTTCTGCAAGCGTATTCCCTCACTGTGTCCACTACTCTGCGGGAGCAGGGGGAGGAGGTGCTGCAGTGGGGTAGTAGCTAGCAGCAGTCTCAGGAGACTGGGGGAAACATTGGGTAATTTGCATAGGGCTGCTGTGCATAGAGGCAGGACGCATCATAATTTATCAAGGACAGCAGTATAAAAGAACGGTAGGGAATCAGCAACCAGGAGTAATTGTAGCTTGGGTTGTAAAACCCAGAAGTAAGAAGAATTAAGGCAGTGGGTGGAGGTGGCAATTGCTGTGGAAAAAGGGGAGAAATGGTAGTAATTGTACTAATCCTACAACCCGTATTATTTATTGATGTGCTGCAGATGATAACAGGTTTTGTGGTGTGAATCATAGGACACTAGCTGATATCCAACTGTGAGAAGACTGAGGCTACTGCTGGTAACTGTTTTAGAAACTTATAGGAATTATACTGAAAGGATGCCAACAACCAGGAGAACACCAGCTCGAGGTAGCAAAAAAATATTAAAAGGAAGCATAGTGTCTACCCCTCTTACATCAGCCTCAGGAACCCTGCTGAAAGTGTTTTTACATCACATGCCTCACAACTATCTTTCAGGGATACTGATAATTTGAAGTTTGGGTAGCTTGTTGTTAGTAATTCCAACCCATTGTCCCCCACAACTTCAGTATCAGCCCTGGAAATGTCTATCAAAATATTTGTAGGAAGGCCCTTTAACACAAGAAAAACAAGGTGCAGCAGGGGCCAAATGAGGATATGGGATTGGATCAGATCAATCAAAGAAAAGGGCAGGGGAAAGGTTCTTCTTGGTAGGTAGATGGTCAATTCAGTGATCTGAATAATTCTAGCTTCAATTTAAGCAACCTGCGGTTTCTCCTCTGTCCTAGACTTTTTTCTTCACCCTTGCTGAAATTGGCTTAACAGAATGAAATAGAAAGACTGGAAACATTCTAGAGGCTTTAGTACTTGTTTCCTGAATAAGGACATTTGTATTGGGTAGGCTAAACCAGGACGACATGGCCTCAGGCTAGAGGGAGGGAGGAAATGGGAAGAACCTAACTAAAGGAAATTATGGCGATTCATTCCAAGACCTTCCAGATACATCTATTTGCTCATCATTACCAATGTTGGATGTTCTTTTATCAATGCAGAAGACATTGTATGGAATAATAGAATTAGTACCATTAAGAAAATAAAGCAACAAAAAGTCATGCTGTCTTACTAAAATCAATAGCAGGAGACTTGAAAAATATTAATTCATGCATGCTATCATGTGTGAGGCCAGTGGATGAGCCGGAGAAGCAAGATGCTGCATTTATCCGGAAGCGAAGTGCTGCATTTGTTTTCCATCAGCCCATGTTTATAAAAAAAGGGGTGACCACATATTCTACAAAAAAGTTTGTTCATTTAGATAGTTTAGAAAGAAGATAGGAGGGAAAAGGCTAAGAAGAAATGCCATGAGGAGATAAAAAGAAAAGTTAAATGATCTAAAAAAGAGATGGCATATTGTTATCCCTTGTGTACTGATTCACATTGTATTATTTCTACTGTATATGTTTTACCCTGTTCTAAGAATGTTCCTATCAACTGTGCTGGCATTATTCAGTTGAGCTGCAGCTACTGTGGGAGTTGGTCATTACCTTCTCCTTCCTCCATGTAGCCTTAATAAACCTCTTTACTTCATCTCTGGCCAGCGTGATTACTACAAAATTACTGGTGACAATCTAAGGCTACATGGTACTACCCTCGCGTGTGACGCCGCTCAAGACATTTTCTACATCATCTACAACTTTATTCAAGCCACACGCAAGTCATTTTATTGTGTTCAATGGAATCTGGAGAAATAACCTGTAACTACAGACTGTCATGCAGTGAACTTTGTCAACCTCATGTGTGAACTCTGACACCAACTAAAACGGTAGGCCGTTTGTTTTCCTTACTCTCGCTTTCCTGTTCTGCCCAGTTTTTTTTTCAACGTGCCTTCCTGCTCCTCGCTGCAATTTTTTTTTGTTGGGACTTTATTTCATGTTGAACATTTCCCTGCTGTTCACTTCATTGCTGCCACGCAGCACGCACCACCGCATCTTTCAGTGTGCCGCTCACCCATATTTATAAGCAGTACCACGCGCCACCGGCATCTTTCAAAGTGCCTCTCGCACTAACTCACGAGCCTAGCAACCATCCTACCTGGCAACCATATTCGTCCTGCGCTAGTGTTCTTCACAGAGCGTTCTGCACTCCGCTTCGCTCTCTCCTGCCTCAGCCTGTGATGATGTGCGTCTCCAACGTGCCGTCTTCACGTCACGTTACGCAGCGGCCGCCATCTTTGAGTGGGTCAACTTCGCCCTATTTCAACGTTGTATTGTTGGGCGAACTGTGAATCACACAGTGATACACACACCTTTCACGGTTTCAAACAGCGTATTGCTGCATCGTCAAGTTCACGTTCAATTACCAGATTCATCAACAGTGCCCTTATTTTGTTTTGGAAAATTTCACCTATCAACAAAATTCGTTTTTCTCTAAAGCTCAACTTATTTCGTTTATCACGGTAATACACACACAACTAACTCTTCGGTGATACACACACCATTGTTGCTTTGTGTGTACTTCCTCACCATTGGTCACGTCATCGGTGATACACACACCTTTATGACAATTGCAGTAATTATTGTGCACACCTTATTTACAGTGATGCACACACTTATGTTTTAATTCTCCACTATCCTTAGTGAGTCTGTATTTTCTTCTCTGCCATTACCACTCTTATATACATATTCATTATTTTTTGTTATTTCTTCTTCACAAATGTGCACCATGCAATCTGTCCACCCTCCTCCTGCATTTTTAGATTCTTCAGGAGACCCCCCAGTCCGTTGGGAAATTTGGCATGACGCTTTCGGGACTTTGCGAAAGTATGTCTCAAGAAAAGAAGTTTAAAAAAAACAGCTGTCTGTTCGATCGAATCCGACAGCGATTCAGACTCGGAGGTCATATCTGTTGTCACTTGTGATGGAAACAATGCCATTGGTTGTTCTCAAGAAGTGGTTGAGGTTGATCCATCCTCATGCATTGATCCTATTGTTGACATTGGTGTGGGTCTTCACACGATTAAGTTATTAGTAGACTCAGGAGCAAAAATAATGATGATAACACAGAAACTATTTGATTAAATTTGGCATGGCTCTCAAGCCCTCTCTCCTCCCGACAGGTCACCGGTGTCCTATGAACGACGTAAAATTGATCTGTTGGGCTTCTTTGAGGATGAGTTGATATTTAAAGACAGAAGGATCAGGGGGAAGATATACGTTGCCATTAAAGGTCTCAACATTTTGAGGTGGTTTCACCAGGGACTTTTTGGCATGATACTCAAACCTGGTGCCAAAGAACAGGTCTTAGTTGTTGGGAACGAAGAGGAAAGCCAAGCTTGGAAGGACAAGTTTCCAGACGTTTTTGGGAACACATTAGGCAAAATAAAGGGCTTTAAGAATAAGATCATCGTAAAAGATGGGGCCATACCAGTCAAACATAAGCTCAGAGGGGTTCCGTTTAGTGCTAGGGACGATTTAGACAAGGAGCTTAAAAGTCTTTGCTCTAGAGGGATTATTGAGCCGACAGAGTCTTATCTGTGGCTTTCGCCTTTGGTCGCTGCCAGAAAGAGAGGGGGGGATCTCCGCGTCTGTGTAGATTTGAGATCCTTAAACAAGGAGATTTGGGTAGATTCCCATCCATTACCTAGGATAAGTGATCTGCTTGCTTCCACCAAAGGTGCTTGTTACTTCACCAAGTTAGACTTGTTCAGCGCATACCACCAGGTAGAATTAGACCCCGAATCTCGACACTTGACTGCCTTTATCTCCCCCTTGGGCATTTTCCGTTATTGTCGCATGCCCTTTGGGCTTGCTTCAGCAGCCTCAGTTTTTCAGAGGATCATGGTCAACATCCTCAAAGGGGTTGAGGGTGTCTTGGTCTTTCAAGATGATGTGCTGATTTTCGGGAGAGATTTAGCCTCTCACAACACTATACTCAACAATGTCCTCACTCTTTTTAAGAAGAATGGTGTGATGCTTAAGGAAGAGAAGTGCGAGCTTCTGCGTTCCAAAGTGGAATATTTAGGTCATGTCATTTCTAATGAGGGTGTTAGTCCCAAATCTGGTTTGTTAACAGCAATCGTAGAATCCCCGGCTCCTGTAGACAAGACAGGAGTCAAATCTCTGTTGGGTCTGTGCGAGTATTATTTGAGATTTGTCCCTAACTTTGCTTCGATTGTGAGACCTATCAGCAGTCTGCTCAAGAAAGGGGTGAAGTTCGAATGGTGCAGTGACTGTGATGTTGCTCTTAATAACATCAAGTCTTCCTTGAAAAATGGTTCTGCACTTAAACCCTTTGACCCCCAACCTCCCCTGCTGTGTCACCGTGGACGCCAGCCAAGTAGGTCTGGGTGCCATGTTGACTCAGACTGACAGAGGTGTAGAAAATACTATATGTTTTGCTTCTAGAGTCCTGAGATCAGCCGAGCTTCAGGACTCTGTTATAGAGAGAGAGCTGTTAGCCTGCATGTGGGCCATCAAAAAGTTTTGCTGTTACATTTGGGGCAAACGTTTTCTGTTGCAGACTGACCACAAACCCTTGGTCAACATCCTCGGAGGGAGCATGAGCAAATGCTCTACTCCTAGGATTTTGCGCATGGTCTCAAAACTTCTCCAGTACCAATTTGACGTCAAACATATCTCTGGGGGAAAGAATGGATGAGCTGACTTTTTGTCTAGATTCCCAGTCAAATCTGATGAACTTGAGGATGTTAATCTGCATGATTTTTCTAATGAGGACTGCGATGACTGTTTGGTGGCAGCGTTGGAAATACCCTGCATGAATCTTTGTTCGGAGAGTGAATGGATGCGAGCCATTGAGACGGATTGCGTGCTCCAAGAAGTGTGCTCTCATGTGGTTGATGGGTGGCCTAGGGAGAAAACTGTTACCTCCCTTGTTCAGCCCTTCTGGAAGGTGCAAGACGAACTGTCTTTGGAGGATGGTTTCCTCCTTAGAGGTGATAAGTTTTTACCACCCCATGTATTTCTCAAAGAGATAATACATAGGGCTCACGAAGGTCATCTTGGCTGCACCCTCACTAAGCGTCATATAAGAGACACTTACTGGTGGCCAAGGATGGACACCGAGATCGAGGATGCAGTTTTGAATTGTTGTGTTTGTGGTGCGGCTGATAAATGCTTCAAGGTGTCAGTCCCGCCATTGATGCCGATCGAGTGCCCACAGGGACCATGGTTGAAACTTGGAATAGACATCATGGGACCCTATGACTCCCTTCAAGGGGGTTTTCGGTTCATATTAGTTCTCATGGACTACGCATCCAAATTGTCTGAGGTCAAGTTGGTCAAGGAGGCCAACACCAAGTCCATTATCCAATTTTTGAGAAATGTGTTGTTGAGGGAGGGCTGTCTAGATGTCCTGGTCTCCGACAATGGCACACAATTTGTGAGTCATGAATTCCAAGATTTTCTTTTAGAATCTGGGGTTAAGCACAGTAAGACTTCTTTGTACCATCCCCAGTCGAATGGACTTGTGGAGAGAATGAATCGGGTGATTGAGGAGTGCATCGGGTAGGCAAGAGCGGGGAATCATTATGTTCAAAAAGCTCTTGACAGTTTAGTTTGGTTCTATAGGACAACACCCCACTCTTCCACTAAAATTTGTCCTTTCGAGTTGGTGAGAGGGAGAAAGGCCAATACCAGTTTCAGGCCTGGTTGGATGACTAAGTGGGTAAAGTCTGAATCTGATGTTTCCAAATTGATGTCCACTGTTATGGAAAACATGACTGACTCTCAGGCCAAACAAAAACAATGGTATGACGTTAAGAAAGCTGTGAAAGTTGCTCCCCTTGTGGTAGGATACATGGTCAAATTAAATCTCCTGTACATACTAGGAAGGGTGACTGCAAATTTAGTGAGCCCATTGAAGTTATTAAGATTGCTGGTAATGGTGTCAAAGTCTTGGGAGGACATTGGTGGAACCTCAATAGGGTTGTGAAGGTTCGTACCAAAGTCCCTGTTCCCTCAAGTCAGGCTTCTGAACCTTCTCGCTCAGACCAAACTATTGTCAGACGGCGTTTCAGACCAATTGTTAGACCTGCTAGATATAGGTCTTAGGTTTTTCTTATATATATATATATTTTTTTTCTGTTGTTTTTTTTGTTTTGGAAAGAAGGAAGATATGTTATACCTTGTGTACTGATTCACATTGTATTATTTCTACTGTATATGTTTTACCCTGTTCTAAGAAAGTTCCATGGCTCCTAGCAACTGTGCTGGCATTATTCAGTTGAGCTGCAGCTACTGTGGGAGTTGGTCGTTACCTTCTCCTTCCTCCATGTAGCCTTAATAAACCTCTTTACTTCACCTCTGGTCAGCGTGAGTACTACACATATATTATGAAATAGAGAAATGGGAGAAAAGGGGCAAGATCAGGAGTGTGGGGTGAAGCAAGGAAATATTGCAGCCTCAAGGGGCCTGAAAGCAGAAGGTACATTTAGAATTGCGACAAAAACAGTGAAAGGGTACCTAGGCTGCATAGCAAAAGAGAAAGAAGGTTTATCTTACTAGTACGTAAATATTCTTCTACCTAGATGAAGTGTGTAAAATCAAGGGGAATGGCAAGAAAGTTAGCAAATTCACATTTCGTAGAGAATGGAATTTTAATGTGGATAGCCTTGTGAAAGGAAAAAGTAGCAGCACATTAAGACCACCAAAGAAGGAGTGCCTATTGGGGATGGATAACCAACAGCTGTAAGGGGCTATCCTCTATTACATCAGAGAATATTAATTTGGATGGTTTTATAACAACAGAGGAAGGGCCAGAAAAGGCAAGGTTGGAGCTCCACTCACAATTAGTAAAAGCCATGATATTGAATGACTCAGGGGTCTTGGAAAATAAGGGCATTAGACTAATAGCCAATAAGGAGATAAAATGCGAGGCCCTGACCCTCCTCCTTTTTGAGACATTGTACCGGCTTAACTAATAAGCAAATAAGAATAATGTGGAATGAAAATTGGGTTGGAAGGGTGCGTATCATTCAGATGAGGTAAAGGATAAATTAATAATTCAAATTTATAACAGTGATGGTGGAGTTTTGTAGCCAAAGGGACTAATGGGAGCGTCTTACCTCCAGGATAAATAAGTGATGTCTGGGCTTAGGAAAATAGCCTAAGGAAGTTTGGCACCACCACACTGTCTTAGAATGGTGAGTTGGAATGCCCACGTTCTAAGAACATTTAAAATGTCTGGGGATTTTTGTGGGAAATGGTGATAAGAGAGAATGAGATAATGTGTATTCAGGAGACATAGCAGTATGAGGAGTCTACTGAGCAAAAAAAGTTTGATGGTTTTATTCATATAAATTCTAAGGCAAGAGAGAATCCACTGGGGCATTCCTTGGGGGTGCTATTAACCTAATTCTCAACAAGCATAGTGCGGGAGGTGAAACTAATATAGATGTAGCTGTGCACAGATATCAGAAATAGATCTCCATCAGAATTTGGCACAGATGTAACAACTTATAATGTGAAATGTGTATATGTGTGAAAGAGAAAAAGAAAATATCATGCAAGAACTAGATAACTTTCTCAAAGAAATGAAGACCTACATGCTGGCAAATAGTAAATGTTTAATAGTTATAGGTAGGGACTTTAATGTAAACCTATGCCCCAGCAATACATTGTGTGATGACTTACATGATATTTATAATATAAAAGAGGCAGTTTTTTTCAGTTGTAAGTTGCTCCAATATGAATATAAAATGACAGGGGCTGTTTATGAAGCTAGAACTAATGTGTTGGAACTGGAGACTTTCAGAAGATCAACCAGCAGGTCAAACCTTATGGAGAGGAGCACAAACATTCCCTATTAATTATATTTTTATACTCATCTGATAGTCCCACTTAGTGTCAGCTTTTCAAGTGCTTACAGTTGAGGGTAGTGTCTAATGTCCACAAGGTGCCAGTGTCCAGCAGGTCATCCAGAGGGACTGGGTTAAAAATCACAACTAGATTAGAGGGCAAAGAGTTAAAATTACTTGCAAGTCTACAGATACAATTTGAAGGTGATGATACTAAAGTAATGATCTCAGAATTGGTGGATTGGTACATGAAACTAATGAAAGGAGTTTTAAATTGTAAACAAATAGAACGAAGTCAGTGCTAGAAGAGACCAGCAAAAGAGTCAAGAATCAATCATGTAAAAAGGGTGGGTTGATGCGGAATGCCAAAGACAAAATAGTAAGCTAAGGACCATTAGAAGATGTAGGCGAGGAGGTCAGGCAGACAGGTCTGAGAGTCAGGGAGATGACAAATATTATGGCAGATGTACAAAAAAACACTATGGGAAATCAATAGAGAAAATATAATTCAATTTGGAAAGAAAAGCAACAGGTAATATTAGAAAAGGATGCAAATATTAAATGTTGGCAACTAGTGCAGTTGGGGATGGGCAACAACCCACTTCAGATAGAGTGCATAGTGGCAGAACAAGCATGTAGAAAACACCCTGAAACTATAAATGCAACCGAAAATATTGGGATCATACGGGATATTTTTAATGTGGACAGAAATTTCCCATCAAATATTACAGTAAATTCCATAAATAAAATAATAAATGTTCTACGCTTGACAAGAGCAGCCCTGCCTTTATAATAAACATTATTACAAATTGGTGGAGTAAGGTTTTTTGTAGGCTGTTTAAAGCAATAACATTAAGAGGAATATTGCCGGACAGCTAGAAGGGTGCAATATTCAAAACCATTCACAAAAAAGGGCTGACGATCCAAAGAATTATAGGTTTATTATGAAATACAACATTAAAAAAATCCCACACCAAGTTAGAAAGAAGGAAAAGTTAATACATTATTTGACACGAAAAACAACAAAAATTCCAATTAGTAGTACTGGAGATGTTCAATTTTAAAGACTTTGGTAAAAATAGTGCTTAAAAGCCAACTGTGGTTATCTGTTCACAACCAGACCAGGGCAAAGTCACATGTTCAGGCTGATAATGATGGCGTGCAGTCTGGCTTTGAGGACCGAGTGAGGCCCACTCAGTTGTCCTGGATGCAGGGCTGTTCGGCTTGTCTGAGGAGCGATGTGAGGTCAATGTCAAGGCTTCATCACTCTGTATTGTTTCCAATGAGCTGTGAGGGCTGTAATATGGGCTTGCATGGAGGCTGCATTAGTTCCATTGAGCTGTGAGGGCTGCAATGTGAAGTTGCCTAGGGGCTCCATATCGCTGCATCAGTTCTGATGAGGAGCTGTGAGGTTTTAGGTTTCCGATAAGGAGCTGTGAGGCTTCAGGTTTGCGTCATGCTTTGTTGGTTCCAGTGAACACCGCAGCTGGGCTTGGAGAGCACCTTTATCCCCACTTCCAGGTTTCCAAGACTGGAGGGGCACCACTTGGGGGGGGGTTAGGACTCACACAGGCGGAGTCCATGTGCAGGGTTTAAAATGATTGGAGTGTTTTCTGTTCCTGAGGCTCAGATCAAAAGGCCAGCCAAGTACCCTTTGCAGTCTCTCTAGTTGTCCTAGGTTCAAGGTTAGCATAGCAGTCCTTCTTCTGAGTCTTCCACAGGTTCAGACGTGATCTGAAGCGTTGGTTTGAGGGTCCTGTTCTTATGTATGCTGCCTTCTTTAAAGTGGGAAAACATTCTGGAGGCTTGCCAAAGGCAAGCCCGTCTCCACCCGTCCGTGACCTGACCGCGACCAGCGCCAGGGACCCTGGTCTTCTGACCCGCAAGTGCTATAGCTCCTTGGCTCTCCATGCACTCAACTTTGGCAAGATCAACAACTGCTAGCTCTCTTCACCTCTCGACACCCATGGACCCTTCACCTGCCGTCACTGCCGCCACTCCTTCCCATTCGCCGAGACCCAGGACGCTCCCCCACCCCCCAGCAACAACTCCATTGCACCCCAAACCTTGCAATGCATCCTCCTCACCGTCTGCTCCCTCCACAGACATGCCTCAGAAATATGGGACCTCCACGACAGCACCATCCCTGACGTCGCCTTCCTTACCAAAACCTGGACGAATGCCTCCTCGGGACCTGACATCGCGATCGCCATCCCTGAAGGCTACAAGATCACCTGGAAAGACCAGAGGAGGCATCACCATTGCCCAGAAGTCCAACCTTCGTCTGAGCACCTACACCGAAGGGCCCACTGACCTGATGGAACACCTCCACTTCAAGATACATACTGGGAGACCGGACTGCTGCCTCTGTACCCAGGCTGCTACTGAGGGGGGAACTACAATCCCCAGAGTGCCCTGCGGCCGGCGTGCCACCAACGACGCTGCCCTCACGTGCCAGAAGCTATCAACAACATGCATGCCAGTACTGAATCAACAATTTATAAACCTTTTACTTCCTCAAACCACACGTGTCAGTCATTGTGATTGAAAATAACTTGTTTATTTCTTTTTTAGTAAATTCTAAAAGGAGAATTGTAAACTTAATTTTTGATTTGTATCATAATATTTTTCATTCAAATCTATTCAATGATTTCATAGACCACACAACAACTCAACACACATGTTATAAATTACATGTAATGTGTACACATATAATTTTGACAAAACGTAGACTTTGAGTACAAAACCAATTTGTGAGTTAGGGTTCCACACACAATTAGAAAATAATAATGACAACATACACATGAAAAAATAATAATCAAAACAGAAAGAATGCAACCAGCGGGGTTGTGATATTTGTTTCACCAAATACCTATAGCCTTTTTTGATACAACCCACGTCTGCGCAAAAGCCAAACAGTGAAGTATTCAGTTTAACCTGGATAATTCAGTTGATCAATTAATAAATTGATTTGGAAATATTAATATGAGAGAGGCTGGTTAAACTGATACAAATTCCATGTTCACTTGTTTGGTCATGAAACGAGGTCTACGCGTTTATAACCCCTAAAATCCTTTAAGGGGGTTCTCTTCAGGACCTGGAACCGAAACAAAGCTGAAAGAAGAAAAGCAAAGAGAGTGCTCGTGTTAACACTTACACCTTCATATATGCCAATTGCCACTCCCTATTAACTTCACCTACTTATTTACCTTGAAGGAGATTTCCCAATCTCTACTCCACCCATGGGCCTCTTGGTTATTCCACATTGGAAAGACGTTAATTATATAGCCTACAAAAATGACAAGAATGAAGAAAGAAAAGTAGAAGGAAAAAGGAAAGCAGGGGTGTCAGTCTGATTTTTTTTAAAACATTGTAAAAAACTTTGTACAGTGAAACCATCACTACAGTGAGGGAACTTACTTTGATTCCACTCTGTTAAGATTGCAGATAAGAGGACTGGTCTTGTTGGCATTGTAGAACCATAAAGGAGACAGAACTCAATATGTTGTAAAAAACTTGTATGTCTTTGCTGGAAGACGGGAGTAGGAAGTCTTGTAAGGCATGTACCTGGAAGTTTGGCCAGCGTGGTCTTGTCTTTGAAGGCCGTTGTTTAGACCCTGAAACATTAAATGGAAAATGTCCTGTAGGTAACTGGGAAAATGTATTGAACTTGTCGAGCTGTGCTGGGTAGTCAGTGTAATAATCATACAGAGAAAAGTGATTTCGGCTTTCCTGAACAACGGGGCCCATTGTCCTAACTGGTGAATGATTTGATTGGCCCTGTAATGAGGGCACTGCGCGTTGTTCGTAATAGAACTCATTGTGAGGTTTTGCTCTAAAAAAAGGGGGGGGGCTTTAGGGGGTAGTGCGAAGACCGTGTCTGCATAAGTGGTATAGCTGTCATGGCTTCTTCTAAATAAAAGCAGGAGGCGCTGATGTAAATTCCAATTTAGATGATTATCTGAGACACCGCGTGTGCTGTTTGTTCATATTTAGTTGAAGTGTGGGAAGCTTTGTATGAACCCCTGACGTCGCCTTCCTTACCAAAACCTGGACAAATGCCTCCTCGGGACCTGACATCACGATCGCCATCCCCGAAGGCTGCAAGATCACCTGGAAACACCGCCCCAACTGCCCCAGAGGAGGCAGCACCATTGCCCACAAGTCCAACCTTCGTCTAAGCACCTATACTGACGGGTCCACTGGCCTGATGGAACACCTCCACTTCAAGATACAGACCGGGAGACCAGACTGCTGCCTCTGTACCCAGACCGCTACTGAGGGGGGGAACTACAATCCCCAGAGTGCCCTGTGGCCGGCGTGCCACCAACAACGCTGCCCTCACGCACCAGGAGGAGCATTTAATCCCCGGAGGCCTCCCGCAGCGCGGGAGACCGGACTGCTGCCTCTGTACCTGAACTGCTACTGAGGGGGGAACTACAATCCCCAGAGTGCCCTGCGACTGGCACGCTGCCAACGACGCTGCCCTCATGCGCCAAGAGGCGCATTTAATCCCCGGAGGCCTCGTGCAGCACGAGACGTGCGCTGGCCTGCCCGGGAGCCCGGGCCAAGGGCGGGCCCATCTGCGCCCATCATAGCCTGGAGGAGGCTGGGCTCAGCTACCTCCCTGACACTTACTGCAAACGTCCGATTGAATTGACGCTTCCAAATAACACAAGGTACTGGGCCCTTGGCAGCATTTAACTGTGTTCCACCTGTTGGCCCGCTACCATTTGTGGATTTTTATTCTGTCTTTATATAGGACCCCTTTCCCTTTTTTCCATCTGTAGAATTGTTTGTGGCTGGGATGGGAAAGCGAAAATCTGCAGAGGTTGGGTCAAGGGAAATTTCCGCCAAAAAAGTAAAAAGGAAGCAAAAGACAATGAGTCCGACGGCAGGCCGGGAGGCACTCGACCGCATAGATGACCGCTTGGCTGAGTGTGAGGTTCTCCTTGATCCTCCCAGCTCCACTTCTCTGGCCAAATCTGCCCTTGGGCAATCTCCATCAAGTCCCACACCTCCGCGCCTCATACCAGCTATGTTAAAATAAGGTGGAGGTAGGAATAAATCATCTGATAAGTCCTCTTTACTACATGCTAGGTCTGACTGTGGGGTCAGAAATATACCACCTACCATGGTGGATCTGTCTTCGTTTCCTTGTCACAATAGTTTTTCACCATTGTTAGAACAAGTAGATCTAGAGGAGGCTCCTGATACTTTAGCTAGTGTAGTACAATCGACGAGGCTACCGACTGGCACAACTAGGCTATTGACTGACACATGCCCAAATGCGGATGCTCTAGTACCTGATAGGATAGCTATGAATCCCAATAGGGCAGCAGCTAAGCGCATGGTTAGTCTAGCTAGAAACTCACCAACTCAAGCTAATGAAGCCATTACACAAAGACCGCTAGCATCTCAAATAATTGACTTAGCCCAGGAAATTAATAAACTTAAAACAGTTGTAGGCAACTTCGCAGCCTCCCTGAGCAAGGTTCATACTGATGTCCAGAGCATTCAGAATCAATTACGGGTACAAACAGCCACACAGAAAGATTCCCAGGGGGGCACACGTACCATGAGGCAGCCAAAAGGGGTCCATACCAGCTACAACCCAGGAAGGCTAAGTAGCGATCCCATAGACCGGACCCCTATTATTGCTCCACTCACAAACAGTCATCCTAGTTATGGTAAAGGGGTAGGCCAACTCATGTCAGGTAGAACAAAACTTGATAATCTAAGTAATATTGAAAGATCCAGGATAGGCCCTGTACGTCACTTAACAAACCACACCCAAGTATTACCTAGCACACACAAGAGCACAGATATAAGAAAGACAATATATCTAGTTAACGTCCCAAAGAACCAATCTATGACACAGACAGAGGACGAGTGCTCCTTAATTAATACATGCACCCATTGGATACGGAGAGTGAGAGGGTGCAGGTCTATCATAAGGGAAGACATAATTGGGGCTAAAAGGCTACCTGATCTGGGAGGACCAATGGACGCATATGACGTAATAGCGCTCACCCTGACGCACCGTGATTTGGTGGAAAACTTGGTGGCCTATGATCTGCGCACCGAACATCTGGTTAATACCAAAATACGCTTTAAGTACAACTGCCCAGAATTGGCAGCAGAAATAAATCAATCATCTTGTCCAGCTCTCCAAAAAGACGGGTCCCCACTGAATGAGATCAATTGAAGGTCAACCCCGCCCCCAGTAGCCCACAAGTCCCAGGCCAGTGTCTTAGTACGGGCCATAATAGACCCTCAGTCGCACCACACTGAAAACCTCTCAGCAGAGGAAATCACAGTTGAAAATCCGGTGCATGCGATAGATGACTCCGCAAGGCCCGCTGCTCCTATGGTTGAGCCTTTACTGTCCATTAATCGATCACAATGAAGTCTATCGATAGTATCATGGAATATTGCTGGACTGCGGTCTAAGGGAGTGTCCCCCGATTGGATCTCTTTTGTTGAGGAAAGCGACATATGTATCTTTAAAAAAAAATGGTCAGTTGAACCGCACTATCATTTGGGATATTTAAACTATTAGAAACCAGCTAACCAAGGCAACAAGGGACGCCCTTCGGGGGGCCTTACAATCTGGGTCTGGCAGGACATTGGCCTTACCATAAATCCACTTCAGATGGAGAGCAATGACATTCTTGCCGTCCGCCTGGGGTGCGGGACACATGGCGACATCGATATTTATAATATCTATGCTAGAGGGCATAACGAGGGACGTAGGTCGGAAACAATTTCTGGCCTATATGAGCTCTTACATAACATCTCCTGGTCTTCCTCAGTAATCTTAGGGGGAGATTTTAACACCATCTTAGATCCCTTTGATAATGGAGAATTGGACCTAGCGGGGGAGGAGGACGAGCAGTGGGGTATCCCTATCCTGGAAATATCCCCAATTAGAAAATGGACGGAGGCTGCACTACAGATGAAGGCCTTAAGCCTTGAACATGGTCTAAGGGAAGTTAACGGAAGAAAATGATCTGACAAGCAAGGGCCACACACGTTTAGTAATGGCCGTCGTTCAAGCAGGATTAACTATATGTTAATTAGCTTAAAAATCTTTCACACCCTGCAGGATATGGTCGTGATGGATAGAATCAAGAGCGACCATAATCCACTCTGTACAACACTTACACTTAAGGGCCAACAAGAGCAATCACAATTTTCTAATTTTTCCCAGACAGGCGAACTGTCATTGACAATGACATGCGACATCTTAAATGGCCAATGGTAATTGAACGTCCCGAGATACTATCAACTATTAACTCAGATTTCGAGTATACTCTAACTCAGATGCTGTCTTCTCACCGTGACTCCCGTCCATTGAAAGATACAATACTCTTACACAATACCCTTTTTGATAGAATACGCTCACATTTTCAAATCCCTTGTCGACCTAGGGTCAAGAGAAGCCAGCAACATCCTCACTGGTATAATAGTTAGTGCAGAAAAGCGCGTAGAGCTTTGGGGGGGGGGCAATAAGATTAGGAGACCAGCTTAGAGTCTAACATTCAAGGAGGCTATACAAGAAGGTGATTTTGTCAGCAAAAAAGGCCTGGGATGAGAAAAGATGCCAGGACCTAAAAGAAGCATGTAAGGAGAGGAACATGCAATGCTTTTGGAGCCTGGTAAAATTGGGTGCGGGTGGTCCAGGGCAATCCCCCCAAAATCATGTGGACCCTGCTGTGTGGGTTAAGATTTTCTCAGATCAATACGCAGCCAATGACAATATGGATTACGACCCTTCCTGGGTTTATTTTAACTCACCAGACACTGTTTTTAACTTAGCTGATGTAACAATTGCGCTGAGCACCGTTACCAGTGGGAGAGCCCCAGGCATCAATAAGGTGCCCGCAGGCATATTCCTCCAGGACAAAGCCAAATGGAGCCAGAACATAATGCTTTTAGCAAATGCAATCGCTCATGGTGCTCCGATTCCGGAAACCTGGAAAGGGGCAGAGATCATCCCGATTTATAAAAAAGGAGATAAATCCTCACCCGGGAACTACAGGCCAATAAGCTTTATAGATTCAATCCAGAAAGTCATAGCTCAACTTGTTTTGGCAAAAATCCAAACCTGTATTGATGATAATGATATTTTTAGCCCTCTCCATGCCGGCTTCCTGGCCAACATGAGTACTATTGATCAGGTCTTTCGATTCATTTTAATTTATTGGTGGACAGTGACTCTTGGAAAAGGAAGCATTTATGCAGCCTTTGTTGATCTTAAGTCTGCTTTTGATTTGGTATCACAGCCCAAATTGTGGAGGGTACTGCAGGAACTCAGGCTGCCCCCTGACCTACTTTTCTTTAATTGTTCGCCTCCACGAAAACAACTATGCCCAAATTCGCTGGGAAATAAGACTGAGGTTCCCAGTTGAGATGGGAGTTCGCCAGGGTTGCGTCCTAGCGCCTACATTATTCTCACTTTTTATTAACAGCATTGCCAGTTTTTTAGCTTCCTTTTCCACAGATGCCCCAGTTTTAGCAGGTACAAAAATTCCGATATTAATGTTTGCGGACGACACGCTTATGTTATCTAAAACGCCATGTGGGTTAAAGCGTGCGCTGCTGCATTTTGAATAATTTTGCTCATTGCATGGTCTAAAAGTCAATAGCGCAAAAACAAAGTTTATGACCTTTAACCAACATAGATCATTCAAGGGCGGCATGGTTATGGATGGGCAACCCTTGGAGCAGGTTGATGCATTTACTTATCTAGGCATCACCCTGCATAAAGGACTCAGCTGGAGGCCGCATATCGACACCATGGCCTTAAAGCACAGGCAATTGGCCGGTGCCATGATTGAGGAACACAAAACATCACTGACTAAGCCCCTTTTCCCCGGCGCAGCAGATCTATAGTAAAAAAAAACTGAACTCAGCTCTGTATGGCGCCGAGTTATGGGGCTTTGAGAAACTGCATCTTCAAGCTGTTTCTGAGAACAAGTTCTTGCGTGGGATCACAAGCCTACCGCAAAGTACTCCCTTGCTCCCCCTGCGCTATGATTTAGGCAGAAAAGCCAGAAGTAGATCTTGCAAGACTACGCCCTATTCTCTACTGGCGTAGAATCTGGTGTACCCCAGAGTTGGCCACTTTTGCGGAAGGTCTCAAAGACATAATGGAGGCTGACTACTTCCACAAGATTGGTTGGTTACGTGACATCATATCCTTACTAACCAGTATGGGTATGCCATTATTGTGGGATGATCCTAGTGGCACTGAGTTTCCGCCAAAAAATCTAATCAAGCAAAAGTACTGGGAACAGATCGTGCAAGAAGCTAATAGAATGAGTGATGCCACTTCACTGACAGGAAAGTTCTTACAAATAAAACCAAATCCATGTATTGAGGACTACTGGGATGTAATCACTAAGCCGCTAGATCGTAAACTGTATTTTCAGTTTAGAGCAGGCTGTTTACCCTTGAAGTCCTTCACAGCTGCATGGTCTACTATGGCCAACGACAAATGCCCAAATTGCACTGACATCGAAGAATCATACGCACATGTGCTGTTTGTATGTCCAGCATATGCTGCATCCCGCAAAGCCTGGTTGGCACACATTTGTAGGAATATGGGCACTCACCTGTTGAGTGTAGCAATGAGAATATTGTGTTCTGATCCATCAGTGTTGTACGCAGTATCAATGGCAAAGTTTCTGAGATGGATGTGGACAATCACATCTAAGCTTCTCTTAGTACATTGATGAATGAAGGCTTCCATCGCCAATAATAATAAGCTATATCTTAATGCTGGGATTCTTTTTACATTTTTTGTCAATAAATAGTATTAATTTTATCTGACAACATTGAGTATATGTTTTTTTAATGTGTCTGATTCTCTCCTTTTATCTAATTTTATTATATTGTATTGATCTTTATCGAACTTGAGAATTTGTTTTTATGTGAACTGCTTTTATGCATTTTTGTCGAATAAAGCTTAATTTGACTGAGTTGACTGATACAGACCAATCCGTCCACCACCCTCCAAGGCAGAACAGAACAGAACAGAACAGAACCCCCGGACCCTGCAAACCATTCTCCAACTCCATCACTGACTTCATCACCCCACAAGCCATCTCCTCCTCTGACTACACCTTGCTGGGAGACCTCAATTTCCACCTCGACAACCTCCAAGAGCCCAACTCCACCTCCCTCCTGAACAACCTCCACAACATCGGACTCAAACAGATCATACCAGAGCCAATGCACTCAGCAGAACACAGCCTCAACTCGATCTTCACAGCAGGAAACTTCATGACCTTCAGCCACACCTCCGAACTGCCATGAGCGGACCATCGCTGCATCCATTTAATCTTCAAAACTAACATCACCCGCAAATGTCCACAACAGCTCCAGCAGGAATTGGAACAAGATCTCCAACGAACAGCTCTCCGCCTCCCTCAGCAGCTCCACTCCCACTGCCACAGACGACGACCCAACCTCCACCGCCTGTACCCTACACAACTGGATCACCAACTGCGCCAACACCATCGCTCCCCTAAAGAAAACCTCCAACTCACACGCCAAGAAAGCCAGCTGGTTCTCCACCGTACTCCGAGAATCTAGATGAACCTGCAGACACCTCAAAAAGCGATGGAGGAACTCCAAAACCACAGCAGACTTCGACTACTTCAAAATAGCCACCGCCACCTGCCACAAACTCATCAGAGACTCAAGGAAGAAAGCACTCCAGGACAGAATCTCCACCCACACACACAACAGCAAGGAACTCTTCGGCATCATCAAAGAGTTTGCTCAACCCAACAGTGAGACTACCGGCATCCCACTGTCCCAGGACATCTGCGACAGACTCAGCGCCTTCTTCCATCACAAAATCAAGACCATCTATGACAACTTCGACAACAACAACCTTCACGCACCCTACACCACACACCCGACACTTGACAGCTGGACTGCCCTCTGCATTGAAGACAACCTGAAGACTATAATGTCAACCCACTCTGGGGCCCCCTCGGACCCCTGCCCCATGACATCTTCCACAGAGCCACAGACATCATCGCCCCCTACCTTCGACGAATCATCAACCACTCCTTCGAGACCGCCTCCATCCCCTATGGCTTGAAGCATGCCGAGATCAACCCTCTCCTGAAAAAATCCCCGAGGGACCACACCGACCTCAAAAACCTCAGACCAATCTCCTTACTCCTGTATCTGACGAAAGTCATGGAAAAAGCACCAACAGTCAACTCGCCTCCTTCATAGAAGAAAACAACATCCTCAACTCCTCCCAATCAGGCTTCAGGAAGAATCACAGCACCAAAACCGCCCTTCTTGCCTCAACAGACGACATCCGCTCCTTCCTCGACAGAGGAGATACTGTGGCCCTCATCCTCCTGGACCTCTCCACTGCCTTTGACACAGTCTCACACCAGACCCTAGCCCGCAGACTCCACAATGCAGGAATCTGGAATAAGGCCCTCGACTGGAACCGCTCATTCCTCTCTGGCAGAATGCAGCGGGTCAGACTCCCTCCTTTCCTCTCGAAACCCACATTGACTACCTGTAGAGTCCCCCAAGGATCCTCCATCAGTCCCACCCTGTTCAACGTCTACATGGTTCTGCTCGCTTCTATCATCAGATCACACAGACTTAACATTGTATCGTACGCAGACAACACCCAACTTATCCTCTCTCTATCCAATGAACCCAACATCTCCAAACACAACTTTCAAGAAGGAATGGAAGCAGTCGCCAGGTGGATGAAGAACAGCTGCCTACAACTCAACATGGACAAAACCAAAGTACCCATCATGGGCCCTCACTCCGATGCCTGGAACAATACCTGGTGGCCCCCACCCTCAGGAACCCCCCTCCCCAATGGACCATGCATGCAACCTTGGAATCATCCTGGGCTCCAAACTCAAAATGGACCACCAGATCAACGCTGTCACCTCTTCCTGTTACCACACCCTCCGTTTCCTCCGAAAGACCTTCAACTGGATTCCCCTTCAACACAGGAAAACCATCACCTACGCCCTCATTAGCAGCAGATTGGACTATGGCAATGTGCTCTACGCTGGGATCAACAAAAATCTCACCCACACACTCCAGAATGTCCTGAACGTCGCTGCCAGTCTAGTCCTCAAGCTACCGCCCCACTGCCACATCAGCCAGCACCTGCGGACACCACACTGGCTCCCTGTTGAGAAGAGAATCACCTTCAAGCTTCTCAGTCACACCCACAAAGCCCTCCACAACAGAGGGCCCACCTACAAGAAGCACCACCTCTCTCGTTCCACGCACCCCAAAGATCCCTCGGCTCAGCGTAGCTCTCTCTTGCAACAGTACCACGCATTAGGAAGACCAGAACAGGAGGGTGCTTCTTCTCCTTCCTCGCGGCCAAGGCTTGGAACACTCTCCCTCTCCACTTCTGACAGACACCAACACTCCCCAAGTTCCTGAAGCACCTCAACACCTGGCTCTTCGATGAATCACCATAAAATCCTAGAAGCTGCGCCCCCCTCAGCGCCTTGAGCCCCTTTCAGGTGAGTAGCTGTGCTTTACAAATCCCTGACTGATTGATTGATTCCACCAACAGAAGTGTCTGGAATTTCGCATTGCTGTCCTGGCTCTAGCTTGGCTACAGGTAAAAAATGTTAGTGTGAAGTTCTTTGTGTGTGATCAGGGCCCAGTCTCTTCCCTGAGGTTGCCTATTCAGGCACACATAGTCCCTCTATTGTGTGGCTGTCCGAGAGGGAAACACAAAAATCAACTACCAACTACATATATTCATGTGACCCAGGTAGAGGCTGCAGGCATCAAATTGTTAGGACAAGTAAATGCTAACTTCCTAAATGTGGCATTTTCAGAATTGTGACTTACAATCTGACTGTACCTTTAAATATGGTTTTAAATTCCCCAGACACCAAACATGACTTTCCCATCTGCTCCCAATCAAAAGTTATCATTTATTATATGTAATGAGGCAATTAAAGAGGGGGCGTGGCTAACCGCCCAACATGGCGGTCGCATAGTTGCGGAGCTCCCGGCCCGGGGCCATTCGTCCACGCCATACCGACTGATGAGGTGCGGCATCAGCGGCCATGAACTAACGAGGATGACTGCTAGACCCTGAAGACTCGAAATACCTCCTGGAGAAACACCTACCCAGCGCCTGCTCCCACGACGGCGGACGTGCCCGATAACAATACCAAAATGGCAGTTCCCGATACTCATTGACGGGGAGAATAAGGGAATCACTGCCCCCCGGACACAAGGAGAGCCTTTCGCCCCCACCGAATGCCGAAGAAAGAAGACGGCGGTGAACCTGGGGCGGGACATGACTGACAGCGCCTGGGATTGGAGATTGCTGCACGCTGCTCTGACTACGCAACGCCGTGGCTTGAGGGGCCTATGTCGAAGATGCACGACTGAGCGGCGGGCCTGCAGCGGTCGCGACTAGAGGTGTCCAAGAGAGTGAATCGCTGCACCCCAGAAACAAGGAATTCCCATCACCCCCACGGGGCGCTGAAGAAAGAAGACGGCGGTGAATCAGGGGCGGGACTTTGCTGTCGGTGCCCCGGATTGGAGACTGCTGCGGGCTGAACTGATTATACAACACTATGGCTTGTGGGGCCCACAGTGAAGATGTGCGACTGAGCAGCAGGCCTGAGGCGGTCGTGGCTAGAGGTGAGGGGCCGAACCATCCTGATGCGGCCTGCAGTCTCCGATCCTTCCTGAGAACAACAGTAAGGCCTTCACTGCTAGCGAGGGAATAGGATACTAGGGCAACTGCACGCGGCTGCTGCGGAGAGGAGGCCACACATCACAGAGACACCCACAGGCACATCAACCGAAGAGGAACGGGACCCTGAGAGGGATGAGGGAACACAAGGGACGAGGCCCCCGTGACTAACCCAAACCGCGGGGAAACACGCCACACACGGCCTTGACATCTCCAGCTCCTGTTTGTCTGGGCATTGGGGTGGCCTCACCCGTGGCCCTGTTGCCTGCAGCATGTTGGCGTCAACGCTGGGGTCCTGTGAAGCCCTACGACACAGCTGGAAAGTGCGTAGCCCTAACAGCACGCAGGAATCTGCTGGAGGAAGGCGATTGACACAGACCCTGAGCCCCTACTCGTTGCGGCAGTGCGGCTGATGTCCCGGAAAGGATCTCCACTGCTCACACCAACCTGTTTAGAGATAAGAACCAAAAGAAGTGCCCTTATACTTTCCTTAAGACATCACAAAAGCCTGAATAAGAGGCCCAGGGAGACACTCGATGCGGTGAGGAGTGAGTCGACCGCGGAAAGAGCGGCAGAACAAATACCGGTGCGCAGCTGATTAACTTGAGCACCGGGACACTACTGGTCGGAAACATATTCACGAGCCCACACCATAACCAGGTGTAGATATATATCCAAAATGGGACGCACGAAAGGTAGAAACCAGGACTCTGAAGACACCAGTGCGGCCTCGGCCACGGCCTCGGCCTCTATGTCTACGCCAAACTGGACCTCATTTTGCAAGAAATAAGGCAATCTCACACAGTAATGGAACAACAACCGGGCTCCCTCAGAGCAGACATTGATATAATTAGAGACGACGATAAAAAACTTACAGAAAAGGTGAATGCCAATAGAACAGCAGTAAAAGAAATAATCCCAAAGCAAAAAGAACACTCAAACGCACTGGAACCTATGCAACACCAGCTCGCAACCCTACAAGAACAAATAGAAGATGCAGAGGGGTGGTTGCGCCGCAATAATGTGCGCATTATAGGCCTGCCAGAAAACTCAGAAGGCCAAAACGTGACGTTATACATAGAATCATGGCTAAAGTCACTAATGCCACCGGGACGACTAAACGAAACCTTCTGCACTGAGAGAGCCCACAGGGTCCCCACTAGGAGGAGAATACCGGGTATGCCGCCTCACCCTATAGTTGCCAGAGTGTTGAATTAAAGAGACCGTGACCAGATATTGCAAGTGGCGATAGAAAAAGCACTGATCAAGAAAGATAATGTACCCATCTCCTTTTTCCCTGACTACACACTACAAGTGCAGAGACAGAGAGCACAATATCAAGGAGTCAAGCAGCATCTCCAGGCTATAAATTTGAAATATGCGCTCTTATACCCGGCTAAACTCAAAATTATGCATGATCAAAAAAGAGTAACTTCTTTGATACCCCAATGGAAGCGTGGGAATGGCTTGAGCACACTTTCCCTAACCTACCTATAAATTCAGCCCACAGACAGATGGAAGACTCGCAAACCAGAAGACGGCAATCACAGCGGCAACGTCCCAAAACCAAAAGACAGGATGAAGACTCGACCCCGACACCCCAACAGGTGCTGGAAGGGCAGAGACAGGCCATCATATCTGCTGCCACTTTCAGAGAAACAAGAGTAATCATGGATGATGAATCCTCCACTGGTGACGCAGCACAATCAGAACCAGATAATAGCCCACCACTATTTTCTTTGATGTCATCAAAGACAGTGAACACGCTCCTCAACTGAAGCTCCACTCAGAGGTAACCTGCATGGACTGGTCGGATATTTCAGGTTTACACTCTCTGAGGTGAGGCTATTAAGAAACGCATATGCCTATCAGGGAGATGGCTCCTGGTTTCCTTGCCGAACTTGGATGAGTATCATATGCACTGCTCCACTGAGCATCCTGCCGTAGTGGGACAACTCGAGACTAATGCAGGAGTGAGGTAAGACTGTCAAAAAAACAGCCCACGACAACTAAATGTAACAGAGGAAATATATAAGTCCCTCACCAGAGATCTGATGTCCGTTTTTCTTACCCTAGAGACTTGGACACTGATTCAGGGCAGGGGCGGCTGGACCCCGGGGCCGGCACCCTCCTTTCATGGGAGCCTATTTAGGAGCATTGAGAACTCCCAAGCGAAACACACCAACCATGACCCCCAATGCAATTGCAAGTTTCTGAAATGCAAAGTTAATAAGAATTGTTTATAATGTTTGGTCGAACAAAGTTCCACAGTTGGACCGAGTATTGGGATGTTTAATGGGGATGCCGACGGGCCTTAACTTATATATCCTTCGAACTGACTGGTTTACTCTAATTCACAATGATGTCTCAACTGGAAATGGTACAACACTATCACTGTATTACATGGAATATAAGGGGAATGGGATCACCACACAAAAGACAGAGTGCATGCACAGCTAACAAGGTGCAAAGCGCAGATAGTGTTACTACAAGAGACACATCTAACTGCATCGGAGGCTACCAAACAACAAAATAAATGGAGAGGGCAGTTACCTAGCATGACCTATTCTGCATTTGCTCGGGGCGGCAGTATGGATTTGCTCTGGAGTCCCATTTGTGGTGCAGGAGAAACGTATAAATAAGGAGGGCAGATACGTCTTATTTCGGGGTGCATTAGATGGCAACCCAGTAGTGCTAGGGAGTTTATATGCCCCTAACTCGGATCAGGAACCCTTTTATGCCCGAGCCGGTGCCACGCTGGCAGTTTGGACAGACATTCAGTGGATACTTGGAGGCAACTTTAATGCTGTCTTAGATGCTGCGCTGAACCTGTCCCATCCCCCTGGTTGGCGCCCAGTCAATATGTCAATCCAAACTGTTACAAAACTGGATACAGGGCTGGGCCCTGAGGGAAATATGGCATAGTCATAATAGGGGATGCGAGAATACTCTTATTACTCCTCCACATATCATCTCCACACAGGGATGAACCATATATTTTGTAGTTCATCGCTTCTCACACAGACTACTCAGGTCGCCTATGTAGGCAAAACAATATCAGACCACTGTGCGTTAGAGATCACAATTACATGGGGGCGCGTCCCAGCCCTGGTCCCCACATGGAGACTAGACCCTTGCCACTTAGAAGATGGGGTATTTCAGGAAGCGCTAGCATCCACCATTACACACTACTTCGTGGAAAATGGCAGTACAGCGTCATCAATAGGGATGGAATGGGAGGCATTCAAGGTAGTACTCAGAGGCACAGCTATCAGCACATCCACAGGAGCCCGACAATAAGTTAACTGAGAATTGCAGATGGTTGAGGATAAATTGCACACACTCGAGGCCAGGGCGGTCCGGGACTCCGCAGCAAAACTGGAACTCCAAGAGGCTCCCATAAAATATGCTGAACTATTGGATCAACTACGCATAATAGATAACTGTACCTATTTACACAAAATGCACGCAGAGGCAGACAGACCAGGCACATTACTGGCACGGATCCTTAGAAATGCCCCCTCCACACCAATAATAGAAATCACAACTCCACAGCCTACCAAAGCCACCACACAAACAGATATCATTAAAGCCTTTTATGAACATTACAAAACACTTTACATGGCCCGACCACAGGTTGATCATCAAGAGATCAACGCCTTCTTAGAAACAATAGAACTTCTGCAAGTGACTGAAGAGAATAGAAAAACGCTAGCTGACCCTCTTACATTAACTGAAATAAAAGCAGTAATCAAGGGCCTCCTAATAACAAAACCCCAGGGCTAGTTGGCCTACCAGCAGAATTGTATACCACCTATAAGCAACAACTTGCCCCGCAACTGAAGAAATTATATAACAAAGCATTCGTGACAGGCACTTTACCCCCCTCTTTAGCACAAGCACTAATAAATTCACTGCCTAAGCCTGGGAGAGACTATACTAAGTTATACGCATACCTCCCACTTTTCTTATTAAATACTGAATATAAGATTTTGAGTAAAATATTAGCAAACCATATACAGCCCCTTTTAACAAAGTTAGTACATATAGATCAATGTGGGTTTGTCCCAGCGCGTAGCACATCTCTAAACATATGCAGGCTGTGCAATATAATGTTCTCCTGTGCCACGGAAATGCCAGAGGCAGGATGTATCACACTAGATATTACCCAAGCATTCGACACATTGGGTTGGGACTATATGCTTGCCGCTCTACGGAAATTAAGAATTCCACAAGAATTCACTCGATAGAGCCAAATAATATATCACCTTCCAACAGCGAGGGTATGCACCGGATCACATATAACAGAACCATACCAAATACAGAGGGGTACAAGACAGGGATGTCCCTTATCACCTATATTGTTTGTTCTAGCCCTAGAACCTTTAGCCCACAAAATATGTGCATCATCTGCGGGTTGGGATATTACTCTAAATGGCACTCGTCATGCACTCTCACTGTATGCTGATGACATTATACTATACACCAGGAGATTGCGGAACAAATTGGACAATGTAGCGCAACTCTTTACACAATTCGAAAGAATAGCGGGGCTGGCAATAAATTACAAAAAATCATATGTGTTCCCCTTAGGCACAAACAAGGAGGAACCAACTATTCCATTTGGAAACCGTGATATAATAACGGCCCATACTACTTTCAAATATTTATGGATACAGATATACAGAACCAAATCAGATCTTATAGAAGGGAACCTGCAAAAGGCAATAAGCTCACTGAGGACCCAAGTTACTTTTTGGACATCCCTTCCCCTCTCAGTGGCGGGAAGATTGGCAATATCGAAAATGGTAAGGCTCCCGCGTTTACTCTATTTCTTTACGAAATAATATTTAAAACATTGAACACGCTGTTGACCAGTTTAATATGGGGCACGGGCCGCCAACGTCTCAGTTTAGCGAAACTGCAACTTCCACCAGATGCCGGGGGGATGGGAGCCCCAGATTTTTATGCATATTGTCTATCAACACAATTGCAGTGGCTCTCATATTGGTTAGCAGGCCGCAATCTACAGGAAATTGCTTACTTGAAGCGGATGCTAGCACAAGGTGTTCTGCATAGACTGCTTTGCCCCGGTAGTACAATCCTACCTTCAGCTGGAATGCTACTCAAAATTGCACTTACATACTGGAAGCAGACATTGAAATATACTAACACTGCCCCAGCATATGCCCCCAACATACCACTATTAGGTATCCCCACTAATTCGGGAACTCTCACCAACCGCAAGTTGGAACCCTGGTTGCAGGCCGACGTTATCACAGTGGGGGACCTCTTTGGAGAAAAATTGCTACTCCCACATACAGATTTCACAAACGAACGGGGTGTCAAGGAAGTACTATTTTTGACGCACGCAAGCTGGTGCTTTACATTAAAAAACAATGGGCACCCCAAGGATCTGGACTGAATACACACAAACTAGTTCATCTGATGTACCTTATGGGGACAGGGAGTCACCTCACCCGCTCGTTCTATCGTGGGAAATGCACTTATCAACCATCCCCGATGACTGCAACACGCACTAAATGGGAACAGGATATTAATAGACCGCTATTAGATAAAGATTGGGCAACGATACTAGAATAACCAAAACGAATATATCCCGGAATACGCGATTTAAATTTGTACAGTATATGGTAACTCAGAGAGCATACTTAACACCGCATAAAATACATGCCATCTTCCCTAACATCACGTCGTCTTGACCCAGATGTTCCGAACAGGACGCAGATCTCATACATATGATTTGGTCTTGCCCCGGGCTAGGGGGACACTGGGGAGGAGTAACTGGAGCCTTAAGGGAGGTTGTGGGAGACATGGTTTGGCAAACAGTAGAAACATGTATACTGGGATTATACCGACGACGAAAAGAACACAAAGTACAAGCCAAATTTGCTGATTTAGCTCTAATACTTGCTAAACGAGGTGTCACGAGGAAATGGAAATCACTTGTGGCCCCAACAATACTCAGTTGGAAAGAGGAGGTTGAAAAATGGGGACTGGCAGAAAGTGTAGCCATTTGGAGAGAAGAAAAAAAGAGGACTAAGAAAGGAGCCTATTGCTTCGAGCTGGGACCTCCCGTTGGAATCCTTTAAATCTGCTGTCTTATTCAATCCATGAGACTCTATGAGCTCCAGACACACTCACAATCATTAGACTCTTCCTCACATAACAGCGCTCACTCTTTAGAGTGAGAGATGATGACAGCCGCAGTCAGGACCCCCAAAGTTTCCATTCCCTCCCAGCCTAGTGACCAAACTCCGGAACAACACTCACTTGCAAAATAAGTACAGTTTTTAGCTCTAGTACCCACAAACCTAAACAGGCACGTAATAGCTTGCCTCCGCAATCCAGTCCCCGAGATGAGATGACCCGCCGGCACTGTCGAGTCTGCCTCTTCACTCTATGGACCGGTCTGCTATCCCATCACCCTATGTGCTTAACCATTTGATGGCCGCCCAGGTCCAACTCTATGGGGCTATCTACCGGTAATCTGCTCCCTTGAATCACCGACCAACTCCACTCTTGTAGTAGGGTCTCAGCTTCAACTCACCCTGTCCTGCTGGGCCCTGAAAAGAAGCCATCTTGACCCTCACCTTCATGACTGCCGTGCCAATGAGTATTGGCCCATTGCCTGACCCTTGATACCTGACCGCAAAATGGCCTCCTAGGAGTAACTCCCAGCCAAATGCACCAGTGAGTCACCTACCAGCTCAAAAGAAACAGCACGAATCTCTCTTCTACACACACACTACCCTCATAGGACGGCTCTGGAAACTCTATCCTACCTCTCTCAAAGGGAGCTTGCCCCCGTCCTACCTAGTCACAATGCCATCCGGCACGTCAGCCTACACCAACCCCTCCTTTGTAAACCACTTAATACCGCACGGCCCAAACTCCTTCTTGATCAGTTTCCCCCCCAACCTCTCACCCAAAGCGAAAAAAATCTTCAAGCAAAAACTGATCAGACAACACCCGGAATCTCTATTCGCAGACATCTACCACTGCTCCTCCAAAGAACAGTTAAAAATGGACCTCATCTTCCACACCGAAAGACCCGAAAAATGGAACGCCATCCTCAGATCGCAGCTCCACATCTCCAAAACGACTAACACTTCCCATAGCAGCAAACTGACATTCTCAGCCCCTAACCGCACTAGGCGAAATGGGAACACCTCTGTGACCATCTACTCCAATGGCACAGTCCTGATACAAGCCAACAATGACAATCTAGAGTCATTTGACGCCCTCTTCCCATCTCTCCGGACAGCCCCCTCTCAGGCACTCCTCCCCTGCCCGCCCCTCCTCCTCTCCCAGAAAAGCTGGACCCGCCAGCAGAACTCACCTACCAATCCGGTGCACCCCAATAACAACACCTGCCTCGCACCACGAGACTCCACCCCCAACACTACCAAAGAGAACAAGGCCCCACTACCCCCCTCCGGCAATCACCTCCACCCACCCCCCGCCCTCCATCTCCTGCAATCCACATCGAACGTCCTCAACACCCAATCTGTGACTCCCAACCACCTCCCCAGACCCACATGCAATCAAACGCCGACACCTCAACACGACCCTCGCCACCCTGCTCTCACGGCCCGCCCAGAACCCACACGGACAGCACACTCACAATAGGGCAATTTAACAACGTCAGGCTCCCCCCCTCTAGATTTAACATACCCGCCCAGAACACATTCACCGACATAGAGACTGGGCAGCGGCTCACCCTGCTTGAAAGCCAGATAGCAATTATAATCCAGGGCTTTAGCGAAATCCTATCCAACCTCACCGCCCCCCTTAAGCCTCACCAAAAACCCTCCTTCCCCACCCCCTCACAACAAAGGCCTTCCAAGGCTCCTCCCCCGAGATGGATCTCAACCCCCCTCTCTAATCTGACACAGAGACCCAAAAGAACGAGAGATGCTATGTCTGCGAGTGAAGCGGCAGATCTTGCTTCCTCGTATGACACTCCAATTACTGTCACCCTCCAATCCAAAATTCAGGTGATCACCAGACTGGGAAGAGACCAGGCCCTTCCGAAATCCCCTAGACCCCCGGCCACCCGCACCATCATCCCCACGGCCCCCTGAACGAAGAAACCCAAAACAGAGATGACCCCCACCAACTGCATGCTCATAAACTGCAGATCAGCCACCAAGCAAGCCACAGAGCTAGCAGAATCCATCCTCACCCACGACATAGACATAGCATTCATCACCGAGACATGGCTAAATGATTCCTCCTTACCACTCATGGATACTCTTGCCCCCCAGGCTTTGCAATCACCAACAAAGATAGAAAAGACCAAAGAGGTGGAGGCATAGCAATCATCCACAAAAACAACATTTCCGTAACGGAAATAGACTCCTTCAACTACAACACCTTTGAATGCCTAACCACCAACATTAACACTAGCAATAACAAAACACTAATCTGCCATCTTATTTACCACCCCCCAGGCAACACCACCGCATTCACTGAGCACCTGTCCGACCTGATTGCCCACTGCTCCCTCCGAGACGCGAACAACCTAATTCTGGGCGACCTCAACCTACACTGGAATGAAGAAAACAACCCGCTAATCCAGAACTTTATTGAGCTGCTACACAGCAACAACCTTACCCAACACTGCTCAGAGGAAACCCACAACAAAGGAGCAATCCTAGATGCCATTATCGCCCAACGCGACACAGTCACGATAGACCACATCCTGCCCGTGGATTGGTCCGACCACCACTTAATCCTATTCCACCTCACCCAACCGATCACACTCCAACCCCCCACCCTAGACCCCCCCAAATGGACGAGAAACCTTACTCAGATCAACATGACTGACCTAGAGGAAAGGGTTAACTCCCTCCTCACCGCCTCCACGGATGATCTATCCACAACAGAACTCACCGCCCACTACAACACAACCATGACATCCATTCTAGACCAAGTAGCCCCCCTGAAACTAAGAAAAACCAGGAACATCCCATCCAGATCCTGGTTCAACACGGACATTAACAACGAAAGGAGACAACTAAGAGCCACAGAACGACTATGGAGGAACAACCCCTCCACAAGCCTACTTGAACAACTCAAAGCAGCCCGAAAGAAATACAAAAAACACATCAGCAATGAAAAATCCGCCTTCTTCTGCACCGCCCTAGACAACGCAAAAAACAGGCCCAAAGACCTGTTCAACATCATCAGGCAACAAACCTCCAAGCCCCCCGAATCCTCAATTCAGGCCTCCAAGGACCTATGCGAAAACTTAGCCAACTACTTCGAAGAAAAAATCACCAAGATTGAGCTCTCTCTGGACATCAACCTCAACCCTGCTTGCAAAAGCTTGCCCCCAGTGACAGAAGACAACAATCGCAAGCACTCCACAAAAACATGGAAGTCCTGCACCCCCATCCCAGAAGCCAAGATACTCAAACTGATCTCCACCTCCAAACCCGCCTCTCACGTCCTTGACCCTATACCCACCCAATTGACCAAAAAACTGAAACTCGCCATAGCCCCGTTCTGGTGCAAGATTATAAACAGCTCCCTGAAAACCGGCGTCATAACTGAGTGCCTCAAAGTTGGCCAAGTCACGCCGCTACTAAAAAAACCAGACCTTGACTCCAACGACCTGAATAATTTCAGACCTGTCTCCAATCTCCCCCTCTTATCCAAAATCCTCGAAAAATGCATCCTCCTACAACTGACTCAGCACATGGACAGCATCAAACTTCTTGATCCCCACCAATCGGGTTTCAGAAAAGGCTATAGCACCGAGACCGCGATCCTTAACATCATAGACGATATCCACAAATCCCTCGACACCGACCAATGCTGCCTCCTCATTCTCCTGGACTTATCGGCAGCCTTTGACACGGTTGATCACCAATTACTCATCAAGGCTCTACAAGAAAGGGTAGGTGCCGAGGAGGTGGTCCTACATTGGTTCTCCTCCTTCTTACACAGCCGCTCACAAAGGATAAAAATCAAAAACTTTACTTCCGACCTACACCCTGTCAGCAGGGATGTTCCCCAGGGTTCAGTGCTCTCGCCACAACTGTTCAACATATACATGGAACCTCTCACCACCATACTTAAAAATGCCAACATCCCTTTCCACCTATATGCAGATGACACCCAGATCTATCTAGAAACCTCCTCCATAGACGACATTCACAGACTAAATGACACTCTAAAAGAAATCCAACACTGGCTGTCTCTAAACCACTTAAAACTCAACCAAGACAAAACAGAGATCCTCCTCATCTCCAACAAAGAAGAGAAAGCTCAAATCTCAGAATGGCTAAAAGCAATGGATGCTCTCAACAGCAATCTTACTCTGGCCAACTCCGTAAAATCATTAGGAATCACCCTAGACCCAAAACTCGACATGGCCAAACACATTAAGAACTCCGCAAAGAGTGCCTTCCTCAATCTGAAGCTACTCAACAAAATAAAACCCTTCATCCCAACTAAAGACCTCAAACAAGCCACCCAATCACTGGTGCTATCTAGACTCGACTATGGGAATGCCACCCTCACTGGTACAACAAAATCTCTCCGAGCTCCCCTTAAAACAACTCTCAACGCAGCAGCCAGAATGGTCACTGGAGTTAGGAAATACGATCACATCTCACCAGCACTCAGAGATCTAAAATGGCTTCCAGTCGAATTGCGTGCCAGCTTCAAAACTGCCTGCCTCACGCACAAAGCCCTGCACACAGGAAAACCTGACTACCTGGCCGCCAAACTCAAGAGGGCCGGTCAGACAAGGACCCTCAGGAGCTCCAATACCCTACTACTCATCCCTTTGAAAACACGCAAACAAAAAACCGCAGCACGGTCCTTCGCCGGAAACGCTCCCAAAATCTGGAACTCCATCCCAGCAGATATCAGGACTATCCCGTCCTTCACAAAATTAAAAAAACACCTAAAAGACCTCTTCCTCAACCGCTCTCTCCCTAACAGATAGCCGCCGCCCTATCGCTACTCCCTGCTCGTCGTAGCTAGCCGCCATTGTATCACTAAGACCTACCCCCTCCACCCCTTGACCCCTACCTGTTCCCTCCCCCCTCATAGAGGTTCAACCCAAGACAACGTGCACTCAATGAGACTATCTCAGGACCTACGTACTAACTCAGTGCTGCACAGCACACTTGGACTTCCGAACCAATATGTATACTAATGCTCTATTGTATGACTCCTGCACTAAACTGTTGTAAAGCGCTCCAATACCCCCGGGTCCGGCCAGCGCTATATAAAACTCCTTAATAAATATAAATAAATAAATAATAACTAGGCTTTTCTTTACCATTGAAAGGCCCGTCAGCAGGGGATGGGGGTGTGGTGTTTAAAAAGTTGTAGACTGGTTCTATGTTCATCCAGGAGGATAGTACTATTGTTGTATTAGCAAGGAAGATACTTAATACACAATAGGACAGGCGGAATTGCCAGGTCCCAAACAATATGCGATTGTAAACACGACGAAAGGTTGAAAAATAATGTAACAGAAAACAATTTGTAACCCTCTTATGTGTATATATGTGATCCTGCTATACAGAAATCTTATGTTTAAATGCTGTAATTGGAGAAAATGAATCAAATTTGTTTGAAAGAAAAAAGAATTTCTACCTTTGCATGTGCGCTGCACTGTGCAGCACACATGCAAAGTAGGAAAAGCTTTTTAAAAAAAAGTAAAAAAATAAGGCAATTCAATGGTATCCTACGCGAGATACAAGTCAAATTGTGGTGAAACATGAATTAAGGAGCTTTTCACTATCAGAATATGTAAAACTTAAAAGTAGAGCCTTATGTGCTCTTTAGGGCCTACCCTATGGATGAGGTATATGGATTAAAAAGGGATGTTTGAACTGGCAAAAGGTTAAACAGCATATGCAGGCTGCAATGACATGCCGGAGTCAGGGTTTGAAGGACTACTTAAGTTGATGTCCTAACGCCAACATAAACAAATTCAAAATAGTATTAGGGGTGAAGCAAAACAGTTTAGTGTAAATCCTCCTTTAGGCTGACAGGTCTAACACACACAGCATATGTGTCATAAAGAAAAACAGTCTAAGTGTGCTTTATTTCATTAGTTTGCAAAGTGGATGGACCAGGAAGTGGTTGCAATTCTAAAGCGCAAGATGACAGTGGGAGGAGTTCATTTGGAGGCTTGAACAACAACAATGATGCTAGCAGCAAAACATGGGCAATCTCATCAAAAAGTGACACTAGTGAAATGGATCCATCATAACTAGCATCTGCATTGCTCACATTGTCTCTGGTGTGATTGCAGCAGTTGCAGGAGCATTTTCACATGTAGGAAAGCCACTGGGGCCTGCTCCAGGTGTAGATCCAAGGTGATTATAGCTGGAGAGTTCATACACCAGTAAACAGGTTTCACTTGCATAGCATCTATTTTGCAAAAAGACAGAACTAAGTTTTCACTAAGTCCAGAAAGCCAAGCATGTCCCAGATAGTGTGCTAGGGTTTCTCCTCATTTCTGTTCAGCTGGCTATGTGTACTCCGTGTGTACTCTGTGTTGTTTATTTCCTTGTCAGATCAGTAGAAAGGTGACACAATCACAGCAGATGAGCAGGAGAATGGTCAGATATTCTCCCAAAATACTGGATAATTAAGAGTGAAGAAATGACGACAGCAGTCTTAACACAGCTTTAAATCCTGTCATCAGACCAAATCAAATGTTGGTGAAAAAGGTGCACAATACCAATTGTTGCTCATGCGTATAAATTGTATGAAAAATATTACCAAAAGTGAGCCAGGTATTGTTTATGTTACAACCTTGGAATCTCTGAAGCAGTTTTGGCCACAGAAGTCAAACGACTTCAATTTGTAGTAACAGCAATTGATTTTCTCAATTCGTCACAATGCATTCCCCACATATAAATACTAGGCCAGGGGACACGCTTGATTGCATGTTGACGAGGTGGATACAAGTTCTTCCACAGTAATGTATTTTTTTAAACCCTGATCACATAAAGTTGGCCAGGTTTCAACCCACAGCAATTGATGTTGGTTAACGTTAAAGAAGAACTATTATTCAGTGGTTCATGATGCGTGGGGTTGGACAAAATAGGAGTAACTATTAGGACGCAACTTAATCAAGGACATCAAAACATTACACATTCCATGTAAGGCAACTGAATTACAAAAAAAAGTGAGTGACCTAGAGAACATTTGCAGCTTCAACTACTAATAAATGGAAGGACATCTTTATTTAAGCACATGTAAAAAAAAGGAAATGGAATAAATATGTATGTTTCTGACAGTCCTGAAAACGTAAATGTGTAATAGGCAGGAAAATAATGCATTTTTTGGCATTGATTTTTGTGTCAATGTTAAATTGTAAGCCTCAAAAATGGCTGTTTAATTCCAAACTGTTTGAAGGTATTCTTTATCTATTTGTCAAATTCTTTCTGCAGCTTCTTTTTCAGAGTATTTACTCAAGTACATATAAATGGCGTATATTCCTGTCACTATAAGCCGTTTATTCCTAGTGGTGCATGGTCCTAAGAAGACCTGAGTGAAACTTGTGGAATTTCACTCCATAGAATTCCATGAAGTTACACAAGCGGCACCACTCAGTGTGCCAGAGGGCATACCTTCTCAAGTTGATTCTGCTACTGCTCGAGTAGATTTTCTACTCAAGCGGCAGCTTTCCAATCGTGAACAGTTGTGACTGCCCGCAGCCATCCGTGTTGGAGAAGTCTTGCTGGGTGCCCTGCCAGCGACCGAAAATTTCACTAGAGGATGCCAAATCTTGGCACTCAGCAACATACAGTTTTTGAACCGTTTGTGAGCAAAATCTGCCACATGGAAGTTGATGGAATTTGGTCGAATCTCCACAACATTCCACCAATTCTGCCAGTCCCAAGAGAAAACCAGAAAAATCCATGATTTCTTTAATTAAGGACAGATGCTCATTCATAGCAGAAAGGCTAAAATGTGCTAACAAGACCAGGGAAACCTTGCCCACATTATATGTGGTAACGACTACAGGCATGAGGGTGCTATATCGTGGATCAGGGCAATTCACTTTAGGACCAGGAGTATTGGGAAGAAATGTTGCAATCTGGTATTGAAATAAAATGACCAATGCAGGTGTACATAACCAGTACACTCTTCTCAAAGTGCACAACTCATAGACTATAAAGGTTCAAACACAATTATATCTCATTGTGTACTGTACAACGTTTTTAAAAGAAATTAATTCATAGTGCACAACTATATATGCTGAAAAGATCTTCATATTTTACATCAATATTTATTAATGTATTCTGGTGACCACAATGTATATGTCAATTAAGGTTACATCAAATTCTCAAAAAATATCCATAATGAAATAAAATCAGAAATCTGAAAAACTTCTTTCTTGGCTTCTGGGGTTTCCCAATGCATTTCGGGCTTTTCTAAAACCCTTCATCAGGGGAACTGTAAAACAACGTATACGTATGTGAATATATTACTCTTATAGACACCGTCAGGAACAGTATGCATGATTACAAAACAACAAATATTATCCATGTCACATTTCAACATGACCGTGAAATTCCATAAGAATCACCAGTGCAACCCTCATAAGAGAACCAACTGAATTTTAATGCCTCTGGTGTGTCCAGAAGCATGCAAAAATACCGTGACCGTTAAACCACATATTACTGTGAAGCAGCCATACCTTAATCGCCACTGACTTCTGTCCGATTCACAATCGTGTAAAAAGGAAGTTTCACCGCTAAAAAAAGTTATAAATGGAATAAGTGCGATCTGTGCAGAACTAGTTTATCAAAGATCTTCATGTTAGTTTGTTTAATCCTACTTACTCAAACGCTGATTTCTGTGGAACCAGCCCCAGTAGGATGTCCTAATGCTTTAACCTTCCCATCGCTCTAAACACAAAAAACCACAGAGTATGAATGCGTGTGTAAATCTGTCTTACAGAAAAACTTTAAACTTAAAATATCGCTCACAAGGCTTACTTGTGGAAGTAAGAGCTGGGCTTTCCGACATTCGTGCTTGTGGTGTTCCGGTGTGCAGAGATTGCCGTAAACGTGCTCTTCTGGTGAAATTACACTGTTTTGCGCACGTACATAACCAAAAGTGAAAAAAGACTTGCAGTGGAAGAAAGTCTAGCGAATGTGCCTGTAAACAATTTACGATTGTGCATTCTTTATTAACTCGGATTCTAATAAGCGAACTTTCATGAAAGTCTTCAGTGACCTCAATTATAGAAACTGCATACAAATAAAAAATTGAATTTCTTTCTTTTTTAATTATGCGTGATAGCTGAACGTGCCAAATTAATCGCGACCCGCGTGTGTAAAAACATATTTCATGCATACCCCTAGTTTTGTGCATGTGACTCATGCCGTGATTTATGTTTACATGTGGATAAAGGATTCACAATGACCAGTTAGAATTAATACGTTACAGAAAGATGTACTCAGCTCTTCAAAGAACCAAAATAGTGATTGCATAACAGAAACAACCAGCAACATTATGTCAAACATTGGAGAGAACATTATAGAAAACATCATCTCAATCTTATAATTTAATCCTTTAGGTGTTAATGTTTCTAGGAATTTAATCCAGAATGTCTCTATATGTGTCAGTGATATATGCATGTCTCTATGTGATGCAGGTGTTAGCTTTTCTAAAACGGTAAAACGAAATTGCGGAATGGTATGCTGAGTATCTAGCCAATTGGTTGCCAAACACGAATTCCTATTTTTTGTACGAATCATACTCTTATGTTCCGTTATTCTCACTTTGATTTTGCGTATTGTTCTTCCCACATATGAGAGACCACATGGACATTTGATTGCATTAATGACTAACTCAAAGTTGCCATATGAAGAATGTTTTAAGTTCATCTTTTTCCTGTCCACGGATGAGTAAACATGTTTCCTATAATAACATTGCTGCAGTGGCTGCAGTTCCAACACTTCTTCATGCCTGAATATTTTGTTCCTCATGTGTGGATTGTGTCTTAAGCAATTCCCTTAGGTTCTTGTAACGTGAATGCGCAAATATGGGTTTGTCAAAAATAATGCATTAAAATCAGGTTCTTATTCTAATACCTCCCATCTCTGAGAGATAATGCGCTTGATGACAAAAGATTTGGTTTAAAATTTCAATACACATACCTCTCTTTTGGTAACAGGTTTTATTGAAGGTGTCAATAGACTCTCTCTTTGCATGGTCAATGCTTTAGTTTTAGCTTCATTCAAGATCTCAGGAGGGTAACCTCTTTCACTGTATCATACATATTCTTCTTGAATGGCTTCATTTGTTGTTAACTGGTCTGATGTAATATGTTTATTTCTGATAAATTGGGAAAAAGGTAGATGTTTCTTAAGTGAAGGCGGATGAAAACTGGTAGAGTGCAACGCATTATTTTTATCCGTTGGTTTCTGAAGACAGCAGTTTCTAATCCATCATCTGTGATATTCAATTGGATGTCCAAGAAGTGCATAGTTTGTTGATGCATCTGGTGTGTGAACTGAATTATTGGATTGTGATGGTTTAAAGCCTGAATATTTGTCTGTAGTTCCTGTTGGCTTCCTTTCCAAATTATCAAAATATCGTCAATGTACCGCATGTACGTTATCAGGTTCCTCGTTCAGGACTTGTCCTGTAAAATGTGAGTGTCCTCGAATCTTGCCATAAAAAAATTAACATAAGATGGTGCCCCAGGAAAGCCCATTGAAGTGCCCGTCCTCTGTAAGAAAAATGTGTTATTCCAGACAAAGTTACTATGAAACAGGCTAAAATGTAATAGTTCCATCAAAAAAATGTCACTTGTTCATTTGTGATCATTGTTTAAGAGCATCCATTCAACTGCTTCCATTCCCTCTCCATGAGGGATTGATGTATATAAGGCAACCACATCTATTGTGGACAGCCATGCATCTCGTGAAATTATTGTTTCTCAAAAAGGCAGCATCTTGATTGATTTTGACCATGGTGTTCCTTTGAACATTTGCAACTGTAATGATGGCAATATCAGATTCATCCAAGGAATCCATTCCTTTATATGAAGTTGGAGACATCGTATGCTGAAATATCCTCAGCTGGGAACTTAAGCTAGTGATTTAACTGCTTTCTTCTAGGGGTAGTTTATTTAGAATAGGCAGAGGCTGAGAGGTTCTACTCTGAATACTTCTAGGTGTCAAGGATGGATTGCTGTACAGAAATGGCCACATATTGGTTTGTCATGTGATCAGTGGGTTTCTCTTTGAATTAGACAAAGGAGACAGTATTACAGTTTGCTTGCCTTTCAACAGGATATTGGAGACTGTGAGAGGAGTCTGTGGGAGTCTTCTAATATTAGAAATGTTAATCTGTTGACAAGGATCACTATCACAATAATGAGGTAAACAATACTGTTGTGGCAGCTAAGGGGATCTCTGGCACCCAAGGATGCTTATCTCGCCAGGGGACTCCATCCATCAATGCTCTTCATGTCAGCAGGCGCACCTGCAGCCAACTTCTAAAGGGGTGGGGCCACCCTCATCGTGCTTATAGCACTCTCTGCAGGCCTGCAGCGCATGACTCATTGGTGGCAGCAAGTGGGTCTCTGGCCCCCACAGACCATCATCATGCCAGGAGACTCCATTCCCCAATGCTCTTCGTGCCATGAGACACACCTGCACCCAACTCCTGAAGGGGTCGAGACCAACCTTACTGCGCTTGTAGCGTTCTCTTCAGCCCTGCAGCGTAGATCTCATTGGTGGCAGCTGAGCAGTTCTCTAGCCCCCATGGACCCTCATCATTCCATGGGACTCACTCCCCCAATGCTCTTCTCTCCAGGAGGCTCACTTGCACCAAACCCCTGAAGGGTGCATGGCCACCCTCACCACACTTACAATGATCTCTGTAGCTGGCCCTGTCTGGGCCCGCACATGGCCCAGCCACCCCTGCTTAACTTGGACTTCATTTCTCAGCTCTTCATTGCCCCTTCCAGGCTGAGCTTTTGGGCCTTAATGTAGGGGCATATAATTATTGTTGTTTCTACCTTGTGGCCAAACTATATAAAGTGAATAAGCTGTTACCTGTCATTGTTCTTTATCAAGAAGCCCTTTTGACTGTGGAGCGACTTGGAACTCTCCCCCAGTGTTCTTGTAAGCCTGTTTTGTTCCCTCCAAGTGTCAAGGTATTTAGTCCTTTAGCAACCCTCATGTTTACTTTGTCTACACACCATGGGCAAAAGAAAAGGCATAGGAGGGTCTTCGGTCACACCCCCCTCCCAAAGCCACTTCAATAGATAGGATTGTATAAAGGGCAGTAGGGGTCATCTCCATAGAGATTGTACTAACAGAAAGGAGACTGTCTTGGGGAGCTGGGCTGCATCCGTCTGCACCATCAAATGCAACTGAAGTTTTCATGCCCACTGCTCATTGTGTATTAGAAGGGGGCTGTGTTCCCCTCTGGTGTCCAACTTTTGCTGAACAGTCCCCTGTGGTGTGCCCCAAGAAGCATCCTTAGACCTCAGCAGCTGCATTTGCTGAGGTAGGTGTTCAAATTGATCTTTCCATGGCTCCAGGCTGCTCCAGGCAGTGAAAGGTGCCCTTGCTCCTTTGTTGAACAGTCCACTACCACTTCTAATGGTGAGGGATTTGTTTGTCATCCTACTTGGATGACTCAAACTATGCAGGCCCTTATTGGCAAAGTTAGAGACATTGTACATGTTGAACTGTCCCCAATCTTAGAAAGCATATTGGTTATCGAACAAGTATTCCAAGATATCAAGCACACACTGTCCCCAACAGCTGAAGCCACCAGGCTAGCCCTCACAAGCGGTATGTATGGTCCACCCAGCCACTCGTCCATCTCAGTAACTTCTATTATAGATTCCTCTGGGTCTACTCCTTCTGTCAACATTGCCTCTAATAACAAAATCCAGGTTGCTACAGTCACAATCCCAGCAAGTGGGCCCAATACCATTAAAAACCAGCAAGGGGAGCCTACGAATCACAATGAATGAATTGCTGGGAATTCTGAGCCACATGGTTCCACACGCAGTCAGAATCACCCTGTGATCAACTTACTACCAGCCTCCTGCCTCTTTGGGGCAATTCTGACTGGAGTCCCACAGCTGTGTGAGGATCAGAGTGAACTACAAGAGGAGCTTACAAACAAGACACTGAATTGGCTACTACAGCACAAGGACTTCCCCTTTCTTTGGGGTATAGAATTCTTCTTACCAATAGGGTAGGGTAGATTTGGCCGGGCCCGATAGATCGTACTGGGTACTGTATAATTGTCAATTTTAAGAACCCACTGTTGGTGAAAAGGCTGCTTTTTGGCCATTTGAGCAAAAGGAAGGGTGGAACAAACATTGCCCCAATGCCACTAGGCTTATTTTTCAAACCAAACTATTATGTCGGCCAAACCATACTACTCAGAAACACCCATTTTTGTCCCAACCTGTTTAACAGGAAGATGTCAATTGTTATTTGGGGGATAATGTGTTGTTCAATGACTCCAACCATTTTGATGCACTAACAAGTGGGGGACTCACAATCTAGGCCAAACAAGACACTTGGTTGTGTGGCTAAGGAGATTGAGATAGACACCGATTATATTTCATGTGTTAGCATGTCCTTTACACAGAAAGTAGTACTCTATGTCTACAATGCATACCTAAGACCAGAGGGTAATAAAATGGAATCTCTAATCATAGAGCTGCTAACCTCACACATTGCATCAGTGCCGGCAGGTGTCTTAAACATTGTTGGTGGGGATTTCCATTGCCAATTTAAACCTTTGGACATTGATATTGTCACCCTTATTCAGGGGGAAAGACCGACTTTGGTCCATCCCCAATTTAGTAATTCCCCCAATAAAAAGGGGCCCAACTGGCTGTTCAATTAAAAATTAAACGCTCTGGTTTTAAACCAGGGAATTTGTGCCTGAAATGGCAGAACCCCTTCAGATAGGGAAGGGAAGCACACCTTGAACCAAATTCCTTGAACTAGTCTTATAGATTACATAGTGGCTGATGTATCGAGTGTTGAGCAACTTCTGGTACCTGAATACGAGCAGACTGCTGTTGCTCCCGCCACCGCCGCTGCTGCCGCTGCTGTTCACGGTCCGCGGCTCGCGGCTTGGCTGCCTGCTGTCAGCTGTTCTGCCCCGTGGCTGGGGCCTCTCATTATCCCGGACTGCCTGCCTGCCGCCCCGAGTGCCGGAGTGCCTGCCGCCGCTATTCACGGTCCGCGGTCCGCGGTCCGCGGCTGCTGCTGTGTTGCTCCGTTGCACCGTGGCTGGACTGCTCATCAGCCCGGAGTGCTCGCCGCCGCCGCGGTCCATGGCTTTGCTGTTGACTGTTTCCTGGCTGTTTGCTGGCTGTTGCTGGCTGCTCCGGGCTCCGTGCTTGTTCCGCTTGCCCGAGGCAGGACTGTTGGATTGCCGGACTGCTCTATATCCCAGTGTGCTGCGCTGCCAGAGTCCAGCTTGTTCCATGAAAGATTCGCCACCCAAGAGCTTAGACCTGCGCCCCGGCTGCCCCCCTACCGCCTCCCTACCTGGTGCCTGGTGCCTGGTGCCTGGTGCTTCTGCTTTTTGCCTGCCTTTTGCCTGCTCTGGTCTGGTCCAGCCCGGTCCAGCTCCAGTCCAGCTCCAGTCCGGATCTTATTGGTACATCGATACCGGACCCCTGCAGCCCGCCGTGTGCTGGTGACAAAGGAGAATTGGGGGAGCCACAGAGTTTGTAGAGGCCACTGAAGATGCTGAGCAGACCCTGGGGCTTTTCTGCACTCTTCTGATTATTGTCCCGGTGCATTCTGGGACTTGTAGTTTTGTAGTTCCCCACAGAGGTACATTGGACTCCCCTGCCTGCCTTGTTAAGGGAGTCTCACCGTCAGGACGAGCAGGAGCCCCGCGCAGGCAGCGGTCATGTAATCTGAACGCTGCAGAGCAGAGCAGAGTGAAGCGGAGTGATGCTTTCTGGATTCCTGGATCTGTGGGAGAAAGCCTAGAGTCACTTTCTGCCCTGTGTCTCTCTTCTGTATGCCTCATGTTTGGTCAAAGTGCAGCATGTCTCTAGAGCAGTAGTGGATACAGGTGTCCACCGTGTCCAGGCATCTGGTCTGTTGTTCCTTGTGCAGTTGAGACGCAAACACTTTGAGTATTCTCTAAAGGCTCTCTAGACTTTGTTTATTCTGGCCACCCAGTTGGGGGTTGCTAGTTAAGTAGCGCTAAGTAGTGCCTGGTGCACGGTGTAGCATAAGCGGTGCACCGGTGCATCGGCGCTCAGGCGCATCGAGCCTTGGGAGTTATTCCTGAACAAAGCTATGACTGCAAAAAAATTACGCTCTGGTAGATTAGTGTATACAAGAGCTTGCACAAAAACCAGAGCTAACCCTTTAAGGAACAACTCTCTGCAAATAAACTCTTTGAAGTGTTTCAATACCATCCCTTCCTTTTTTCCTAAAAAAGAAATAAGTTCTAAATCTGTAGGGATGTCGGAGTTTCTCCAAAAAGAATATGTTGATCAAGTAGAGCTCAATGCAAGTCCTGGAAACCCATTCCCAGTAGTACCTTCACCAGTAGTACCCTCCATTTCACCGTCTATAATCAGGGGATCACAGCCTTCTGATCTTCAATATTCAGAATCTGGGGTGGCTGACTCTTTGCTGGCAAATCTAACTATCCACCCTTTTGTGAATGGGGTCTCTGAACCGGAAGGAGTTCCGCAATCACTATCAAAAGCGGGAGAATATATAATGGAAGATTTCACTTTACCTGATATAAATTTAGATCAGCCTCTAAAAATGTTCCACGCTCACAACCAAGAATTATCCAGGGTTTTTACTCCCGCCACCCTACCGTCCCCTAAGGATCATCCTGTGAAACTGCAACTAGGTGTACTGTTCAGCAGTACACCTAGCGGAACAAGCTTATTAGACTCACGGGGTTCAATTACTCCTGATCTCTCCCGAGATTTTCTTCCTTCAATTCATAATCTAGAATCACAAAGGCCGATGTCGGAGTCATTGCTTTGTCTAGAAAGAGTGTTGGTTTCCATCTTAGCCCTAATGGAGAAATCAGTAGATAACTCCGATTTTATTTTGGACTCCGTTTTAGCCCTGACAAAGCATATTGCCTCTGAACATAATCTATCGTCAGGAAAAGTTTGTTTATTTCCCCTAGTATACCTAACCCAGAGAAAGGATCTTCCATTCCCCTTCGTTTGAAGGTAGACTCTGACAAGTCTCACTCTACCCAAACAGACTTTTTTCCACATGTTAAAGGGTGGGATTTTGGCACTCAGGCTGGCAAGCCTTTTTCTAGTAGAAATATCAATACCAAAACGAAAGAAAACGGTGATATTTTTGATAAGTCACTTTCTTCTTCTTTACTGCAGCTTTTCGACTCCGAACCCTTAGCTACAGTTGCAGCATCTTCGTTCCGCCCGCAAACTATGATGGAAAATACAAATATAATTCAAAAGGTCTTCCCTATCTTTCTAAAATCTGGCATTAATTCCTCAAAGCAGCCTATAGAGGAAGATTTTAAAGTTGGATGCTCTCTGAGTAAGGAAAAAGTTCTTATGAACAAAAGTAGCAACATACATAAGACAAAAAAGAAGGAAAAAAGGGAAAAATGTCGAAGGATAAACAAAAAAAGGTCAAAACAGTTACGCTTCGACCCTAAACCTATCCATATTATATCTCCAAAGCTGGATTTAAATGTTCCGAAGATGGAAGATGGGCAAGAAGAGTACAATCCATTGGGTTCTTGTTCTCCCTCTTTGAACTTATGTGTTCCTATTAAATCGACCAAAGATGTAGTACCACTAGATACAAATGTTTCTCCTATGGGTCAGAGTACACTGAACCCTAATGCTTCTTTGTTTGCTTCCTCTCTAGGTACCAATGACATTTATAGCTCCAATAATGCCATCCCTGAGGTATCTAGCTCTGATAATAACTTCCAGCCTGCCCCTTACAGCTTGGATTTCTCGTTTATTTTTGACTATGAATTATATATGAACAGGTCTTTTTTGTTGGGTTGGTTTGCTGAAATTGTGGGCCTGCGGATGATTGAAAGTAATGACTTAGCTCTGGTGGAGGTACAAAAATATAATAATCTCAGGGGTGCAAGAGTTACATTTTCATCCAAAGCAATCTCCCACCTGATTTTGACACACAGCGATAAACTACGTTGCTGCGGCATTGATGTTTTAATTCCCGTGGTGAAGCTATCTTTAAAAAAAGTGTCCCAAATCAAGCTGCCTAATATTGATGTAGAATCCTCCTGACGAGGTACACCATTTCCGGAGAAAGAAAGTACTTTGCAGGTCTTTCTTGGTAAAAATGGTAGGATGGATTCGCTCCAACCCGAAAAAAATATTCAATATGTGCTTCCCGCAGAGGAGGAAGATAAGAAATGGAGTTGGGTTGCAGGTGCTCTTAATTCAAATAGACCTTTAGGCCTAAGATGCGGGAATTCTTCCTAGCAAGGATATTAATGTGATATCATGGAACGCAGCCGGCCTTAGCACAAATAAAAACAAACTTATATTCTTGAAAGAGCAGAATCCGGATATAATTTGTCTCCAAGAGACTTGGATAACTAAGAACTGGTCCACCAAAGATTATATTGTGCTAAGCCGGCCGGCGCTCCATGTAAATAGAGGTCATGCTAAAGGAGGTATTGCAATCTTGTTAAGTACAAGTCTCAGTTGGTCACATAAAGAATTTTCTCACGCCTCTAACCTAATTCAGGCGGTTAAGTTGGATCATAAGGTCGGCCAGCTTCTATTGGACTCGTTGTTGATAATAAACGTATATTTACCTCCCGACGCATCCTCTTCACACCTATTAAAAGATCTTTTCTCCTTTATTTCCTCCATCCGGGAATCTGAAGACTGTAGGTACACAATATTAGTGGGAGATCTGAACTCTAAAGTCTCATCGCATAGTCTAAAGGTATTTTCTAACACTGAAAAAAATGAAGCCCTAAATATTCCCACTGCTCAATTCCCAAACAATAGCAGGACAGATAAAAGAGGAGTTTTACTTCTAGAAGGTCTGAGAAGCTTAGATCTTATAATTGCTAACGGGAGGTTGGGGAAAGATATTCCAGCAAACTATACCCATAAGGCTCCTACTGGGAGATCAATTCTGGATTATCTAATTGTCTCTGCAGATTTTTTTCACAAACTTACAAATATGGAAGTCTTGGGAAATGTTTTTAGTGATCACATGCTGATTTGCTTTAAAATCGACTTCATTTGTGATAAGGTAGGCTCCTGGAATTTTAAAGGTGCTACTGTAGGGTTTAATGTAACAAATGGTAGAAGCCACTGGAACACTCAAGCGACCTCTAAACTAAAAGCGCACTTATCAACACTAATAAGAGATCAGCTGCTCTTAGAATCAGTTGAATGTGACTGTTCTCAACCTGATTTACTTGATGTCTTTTACCATAACATTGGCCTTTTGGCTAAATCTGGTAAATCAACTCATGTCCCTGTGCAACGGAGACCATATTTTAACCCATTGCTCACTCTAAATAGGGAAATAAATAAACTAGTGAGGGCCCAGTTCCTGTATTTTTCGCATGAGCGAAGCAATTTAATAAACCTGCTAAAGAGGAAAAGACAGAGGAAAAACGCTCCCTAAGGCAAATAAAGGAAGATGGTGCATGGACACAGCTAAAAGAGGCAGCTTCAAAAAAATAATTCAAAAAGGTACTGGGAAATAATCACCGACTGCTGCGGCACTAGGGTGAAATCTCTCCCAATACCCATAAAAGAAGAGTATTGGAAACTTTATTTGCTGGAATTGTACTCTGTGAATTTCGATTCCTGCAGATCTGATAGTGTGGCATTGGATCAGCCTTTAATTTCAGTACCCAACTATGTCCATTCTATCGATGAAGTGGTCGGGCTATTAAAAAAATGAGATCCTCAGGAGCAATGGGCCCTGATGAAATTCCCATGATGCTAATCAAAAAGGAGCCTCTCTTGTGGGCTACCTATTTAGCTCCATTATTTAATTTTTGCTACTCTAATGGGAAAATCCCACCATCTTGGTCAGGAAGTATTTTAATTCCTCTATACAAATGGGCCTTAGATCGCATCCAGGTAATTATCGGCAAATAGCCTTACTGGATGCGACGGGGAAAATATTTGCACGTAGAATCCTCGATCACCTTACGGAAAGGGTGGTAGAGAAGAAAGTTCTCCCCATTGAGCAAGCAGGCTTTAGGAAAAATCACTCTACGCTAGATAATATTTTTATGTTGAAACTAATAGAGGAAAAATACACAATCTACCGTAATTCAAATGTATTTATTGCTTTTATTGACTTCTCCACAGCCTTCGATAAGGTAGATCGACCTCTATTATGGAGAAAACTGCAAAAATAGATTTGCCTTCCCCCCTGCTATCCTTGATCATAGCACTCCACTCGCAAACTTGGTGCAAGATATTAATGGGTGGAAATCAAGGATTATCAAAAGTAACCCCTACTGAAAATGGACTCAAACAGGGTTGCTTGTTAGCACCGCTGCTATTCTCCCTATATGTAGCTGATTTACCCGATTGTTTTGCTCAAGCTGATGGAGATGCCCCGAAGATAAGTACCCACCCTTTTGCATGTCTACTTTATGCAGATGACATAGTAGTAATGGACTTAACCCCTATTGGGTTGAATAGAAAGTTGGCTTCCCTACAAAAATATACTGTGGGCCACTTTTTGAAAATAGACGTATCCAAAAGTAAAATTTTAATTTTGAAAAGTACTAAAAGTAGAAAATCATATAATTTTAATTGGCAAATCGGTCCTGAAGGGCTGGAGGTGGTAGATTCATACCTTTATTTAGGGAAATTTTTAACAAGCAGCTCGAAAAATAAACCTCACATTTCACACTGTACTAGTAAAGCTACATCGCACGCCAATGGTTTGCGCATTTTTTACAGCGCTATGGGTAGAAGAAATTTTTTACCCTTATTGACGGTTTTTAAGGCAAAAATCCCTCCAACCCTGCTTTATGCGATTGAATCAATCCCTGTTAAGGACTGGAGTTTTTGGATAAGGTTGAAGGTCAGATACTACGTAAAATATGTAATTTTAACACGTTAGTTCCAACAGTAGCAAGTAGATTGGAATTTGGTTTGATAAGCTCCTATACTCAAGGCTTATCCAGGGTTTTACGTTGGGGTTATCAGCTAAAACATAGCGAGCCAGATTCACTAAGAGGTGCTCTATGCCATGAAATCTTTGATGCTAAGGCAGGTAACTACTCCTTTCACCGTGACTTCTCATTGGCACTAAAAGCTTTTAGTATACAAGAAGAACTAGTGCTCACCCTTCCATCATTAGGATTTAAGTCACTCCTGAAAACTCTGAGTGGCAAAATTAGTTTCGATAGAGACATTCAATTCTGCAACTCTAAAGAAAGATTAAAACTAATAATTAGGACAAACTCACCGAGAATTGAACAAAAATATTTATTTTGGAATTTAGAACACGGTATTCGACGCTTGCTTATTTTAGGTCGTATGAATCTCCTGCCTTTAAATGACCTTACAGCAAACTGGTCTCAGAATCCGAATAATGGGAAAATTTGTAATTTGTGTATGCTGAGTACCCAGACTCTGGACCATGTTTTGTTTGTATGTCCAGCATTGGCATTGAGCCGTTATCGCTGGCTTCGCCCGATGTTTCTACAAAACTCTGTTAAAAATGTAGCATCAGCCCGAGATTATCTCTTTTGTCCTAAAAACGAAGCAGTGTGTGTAAAACTATTTAATTTTTTTAAGGACTTCATGTATACTTTTTAAACTTGTACCGGTGTTCTTACAAGATTGTGTAAAAAATGTAGTATCAACCCGAGACTATCACTTTTGAACAAAAATGAAGCAGTGTGACTAAAATCTTTTAATTTCTTTTGGAGTTTATGTACATATTTTAATTCTTCCTTTTTAGCACACTTTCTAAACGGGCAGCTATCCTCTTAGCTAGCCTCTCCATCTGCAAAGCATCAGTATTCTAGTTTTTATTAATTTGTATTTTGCACATTGATAGGCAGCTATTAACCGCTCTTTTTTCTTAAATTAGGGTTAGGTTGCGTCTGCTTACCACTATGTTTTGTTTTTAATTTTAAAAACTTAAATGTAGTGGGATTCAGGAGGTATTTTGCTTATGAGCCGGTTGCTACTGAATTGCCTTTTGCACAAGTCTGGACATGCCCATGTTTTATCTTGCCTTTAATTCTAAATTAATTTTGTAGCTGAAATTGAACTTTTGGACTTCTTAAATGAACTGTCAGCTTTTTAATGTCCTATGTACATCTTAGGAGTTGTAATGTGGAAAATCTTAAGTACTGTATGATCTGGGCTCTCTGACAATATTGTTTGTTTCTATTTATAAGAAATTTAGCTAATCTAAGGCAGGCTTTTGATAATTTTATGATGGTTAGTGGATTGTGCTTGTTATGTGTTTCTTTTTTATTTGAAATAATATGTATGCATTTTATGTGGACCTCCTAGGAATTCCAAATCTTTAATAAATATATTGAATTGAATTGGCTGATGTTAGGCTCTGGTCATATCTTTCAGACATGGTAGTTGCAGCTAGACATGATAGCGATCATAATGCCCTCATTCTTGCCCTGGAACTCCCTGTATGTAGGGGGTAACCAGTTGATTAAACCATTGGACAGATGGCTCCAACTACCGCCCACCGGCGTAGAGTCAAATGGGGTGCCGTGGCAAAATCCGAGAGCTGGCATGTCAAACTTACAGATTATTGGAGGGAAGTATTGAAGAACTGCTTTGCTTAGATTTGGCTCTGGATCAAGTTGAAACTCTAACTAAGATTGGTGATATACATACGCAATTGTTTGAAGGCTTAAATAATTCTTTTTTTGTGGGTACAACATGTGTGGTAACTCAGAAAAGTCCCCCCTTCGGGTTCAACCAAACCTGCAGAAGAGCCAAGTCAGTACATATTGCCTCAATTAAGGAGGAAGACAGGTTGATGATACAAGTTAGGAGTGAGGCATACAAAAAATCTGTTGCTGAAGCAAAACGGGTTTGGGAACATGCGAAGTGGGAAGGTCTGTTGGTGGCAGCAAAAGAGGGAGACCATCATACCTTCTGGAATCTAGTAGCCACAGGGAGCAAGGAGGGTTACCCCCCTAGTGAGAATAACATTGTTGCAGCTTATTGGGTTGCCCACTTTTTTCAGTCTGTATTCTGTGACTGGGAAGGATGACATTGTATTGTCTGCTGGGGTGTCCCCCAATGCTGTAGGATTGAGAGGGGTAGCTGGGTGTGAGGAGTACCCAACTAATATGGGCCAGGAAATGAATGCAACAATCAACAAGATTGTCCCCAATGAAATGCCTGGGCGAGACAAGATCCCAGGAGATCTGTTCCTGAGTGAGATTGAAGTTTGGACCCCCTATGTTGTGGTGTATTTATGAAGGGGTCACCTATACCTTTATTATGGGGTGGGGCGGAAATCATACCTATATACAAAAAAGGCTCACTGTTATTACTGACTAACTCTTGGCCAATAAGCCTTATTGACAGTACGCAAATCATCCGAGAGAGACTGCAGGATTGGATGGCAGATAACGAGATACAAAGTCCCCTCCAAGTAGGCTTTTGGGATTGTACCTCCACTGTAAATCATGTGTTTCAGCTACAGCTAATATTCTGGAAACTGTGGTGCTAGGGGGTGGCTGAATATATGTGGTGATTTGGTCACCAGGCTCTTGTTGTGGCACATGTTAACCAATATGGGGATGCCTGACTATCTGTTGCCACTTATTGTTATGCTCCATAATCAAACTTTGCACAGGTCAGATGTGGGCGATTGGATGAATGGACAGATCCATTCCCTGTTGGTAGGGAGGTGAGGCAGGGTTGTGTCCTCACCCCAAACCTCTTTACATTATATATTAACAATTTGGTAGCCCATCTAAATGAATGTGAGTGTGATTCCCCAAAGCTGGCAGACATCAGGGTTCCTGCCCTGATGTTTGCTGATGATACGCTTCTATTATCCAAATCCCCAAATCACCAAAGGGGCTGCAAAAAACATTTTTGACAAATTCTTCAGGCAAAGGGGCTTGGAAATTAATATTAATAAAACCAAATACATGGTGCTAAATCCATGCCATACTTCTAGATCAAACCCCACATCAAAGGGGATAAATGTTAGAGCATGTCCATACCTTCGACTATCTTGAGCTCACCCTGGCAGAGCATTTAGAATGGCATACCCATAACACAAGTTGTAAGCTTAAACAACACATTGGGGAAATGTTCAAAGAGTCTCACACTTTTGACCTATCTCTCCCTGGTTCAAATTTATACCCATCAGGCCCTGGATGTTGCTCTCTAGGTTGCAGAACTTTGGGGGCACAAAGACATGACTGCCTTGGTGCTAAATGAGAATCGCTTCTTGCAGCAGTTGACGGGACTCCTGGTTAGTACCTCACTGTTTCTGCCTAGGTTTGACATGTGGCTCAGATCTATCCCAAATGGGATTGGGAGGAGCCGGTCCTGTTTTAGCGAAGAATCTGGGCTACTCCAGAGCTTCATTCCTATCGACAGGGTCTGGAGGAGGTACTTAGTATTCTGGGGGCAAAAGATCTCCCCTAATTCAAATATGTTAGAGAGACCCTGTGAAAGATTGGGAATGAAAGTCTCTGGGAGGATGCAGGGGTTGCATGTTCCACTTTTCAAGATAGACCTCAAGAGAAATGATGCTCAATATAAATTGCAAACTCTCCTGACCCGATCCTCTCTAGGCCCATTGACACACACTTATGTCCTGTCGAAGGCTGAATACAGTCACTCATAACTACAGTCACTCAGTACAGGACTATCATATGCACTCATACACCTATATAAACACTCACACAACGCAACTCATCCATAGAGGTACTCACACACCTAGTCAGTCATGCAAATAATTAATCACACTCCAATTTACTCACCTATACAGTTATACACACCAGCTCACTTACTCATAAAAATACTAGCACATTCTTACGCTCCTATGCAATCACTGATGCAAGCACACACTCATCCATATAGCCACTCTCACAATCACACACTCTCACTTATAGCCATTTATATACTCCAACACACATATATACTGCCTTTCACATATGTAGTTACTCACACATGTACCACTGAGATATACATTCAATCACTAACACACCCATACACACACTCACCCACCCATACAGTCCATCACAGATGCACTCTTGAAACCATGCACCCAGTGAATCACCCACTCACACATCTATGCACAGAGTCACACACACCCCACCCACACAAACACTGAGGCACCCATACAGATACTCAGAGAACCAATCCATAACCCATATAGACACTCATTTAGCTAGTCAGAAACCCATGCAGCTGCTTACACAACAACAGACAGACGGATACAGACATTCACACAGTTTAGTCACTCACCCATGGATCCATTAAGATACGTTTAATCACTCACTTATAGACTCAGTCACGCACCTACTAAATCATCCATTCAGACGCTTATACACCCACTCATTCTTCAATACGCCTTTCCCTATATATATTAAACATATTTAAACTTTACAGAAACACACAGTCACTGGATGATGTCAGTGATGTCATCAGTGATGTCACTGACCATGTCATGAGTGATGTAATATGTGACGTCATCAGCAATGCATTGCGGGCGCGAGTTATAGTTAGCTGAACTAACTATAACGGGGGAATTTCACGGGTTTTGTACGAGTGCAATGTCCAACTAACTATAACTTTCCCTAAAACCTATGGTTTTTTCAGTGAATTTCAAAGGTTTTTTAAATGCTAAACCCTAACTATAACAGGCCTGAAACCTATGGTTTTTTCAGTGAATTTCAAAGGTTTTTAAAATGCTAATTCCTAACTATAACAAGCCTGAAACCTATGGTTTTTTCAGTGAATTTCAAAGGTTTTTTAAATGCTAATTCCTAACTATAACATGTCTGAAACCTATGGTTTTTTTCAGTGAATATATATATATATATATATATATATATATATATATATAATTATTAATACATTAAAGTATTAGACATTATTAACTAATTACATGAAATATTTACTTAATTAGCTCCCCACCCTTTACCACTACAGACCTAGCAACCTACACCCAAAATAAATCACTATGACATAATGTACAAAGTTATTAGCAATCACATTTTTACTTAAACATTATTAGTACTTACTTAATTATCTTCACACGCTATCCTCCTGCAAACCCCAAAACCGGCTACTATAAGTTAGTATTAACAATTTAAAAAATCTAAATCACTTGAAATTACAAACTATAATTAAAGACATGAGTAACAGTTATACAATCAATAATAATTAAAATTAATAGATGCAAAAAAAGTTCAAATAATTAAAAAACAATAATAACAACAATATTATTGAAAACAATATTAAAAACAACATTACTTACCTAAATAAATAATATTCATGACAGTGATCTTTCTGCATCACAATATGTTCCACTATATCTGTCACCCAATAATAAAAACTGAGGGGTCGATTCCGATCTCGGTCGGAAGGGCTCCGAATCAGTTTGGGCTTTGCCTAAACCGATCCTGAGCCCTTGTTTCCGACCGAATCGTGCACAGTTCCGAATGACCAAGTACTATGCCTGGAAACCCTTAGCGCTGACCGAATCGGTTCTGGAAGGCACTAGGAAAGATAGAGCCTTCTGGAACCGGTTCGTACAGCTCTAAAGACTAGGTTTTTGAGTGAGCAAGTACGATGAACGATTCGGACAGCTATTCCGATTTGGTTTGCCCGGAACGAAAAGGCTTCCAGAATCACTCTTTGGGGCCCATCTCAGACCCTCCTACACCTGGGGCCCTCCAAATCGGGCCTGTGGGGGTACCCATGGGTCCCCTCTTCCCAACCATGCACCGTGTGGCAGGCACCAAGGGCTGCCCGCCACAGGGTGCATGATTACCTCCAACCACCCCTTTTTCAATGCCAGTCTCTGTTCGCGTTTTGTACACAGGCTCCCATTGAAGCCAATGGGAGCCGGACCAAATCGTATCCGGATAAATTCAAATGTATCATACTCAATTGGTCGGACTCTCCCAATCCGAATCGTATGGAAAGCATTCTGGACCAAAATCATTCGGTATGCTTTCCGAACGAGATCGGAATCGGGCCCAGAATATTTTGTCCAAATAACACTGACAAATATCGCGATGTCTATCATAATATCTAGTCTGTTCATATAAACAGGGCAACCAGTAGCATGGCTAGTGGTTCATTAAACCTAGAATGGGCAGATATCTTATGCTTCCGTGAATAAATGGATAGGTTATTAGAAACTCCCCTGTCTCCTACTCCAGGTCTAGTAATCACAGGAGTCTTATCTGAATCAAGGGTGTAGGAATACTTAGGAGGAGAGCCTGTTGGAGGCAGTGTACCCTCTCATGGTTGCCTGTATTGCTGTTAATATATCAATGTCGATCTTTGTCTGAGATCTAGTTATTATTGCTACTCTGACTGTCTGTATCACAGCCTTGGCAGCTAAGTTGGTTGCACAGATCCCTTTGGAGTGAAACCTATCATGCTGATGGTCCAAAGTGTGCATCACATTGGCCATTGGAAGCTTATCTTGTTAGACAGCTACCTTTTTCCAAAGCTGTTAATTCTTAATAGGTTTCCCATTTTATACTTTAAATTTATTTAGCTGCCAATGTTTCAAATCTACCTTGCATCCTTGCACACAGAAGGATGCATCAGCTAATATTAGTGTGGAATGGATGGGTCAGCCTTCCGTAATGCAAGTAGCATGGCATGAATTTCTGCATGTTGCACAGTGCTATTACCTAAGATTTTAGTGTGGGAGTGTTGTGGATTGAATTCAACATCTTTCACTACATAGTACACTTGCTTGCAGGCTGCGGAGTACTCAAATCTTGTGCCTACTGCAGGTTAAACAGAGCTGCCCATATAAAACACATCCTTGTGTGACTCAATGAGTAGGGCTTTTGGAGTTGGAGTGAGATTCTGTTCATATTGGAGGAAAGCTTTTATACGAACGGTGGGATCGTACTGAAACTTCACATTCACTGCACTTAGGGAAGATGCCCACTGCACCCACCTCAGGTGTAGAGCTTGAGCTTTAGAAATGCTTGTCTTAGTGGCTACCTCTAGTGCTGGTACAGGAGAACCCACAATCACTAGTTTCCCTCCAATAACAGCTGCAAGAACTTTCTCAATAGAAGCAAATTTTGCTTAGGCTGGAGAATACAAGTGTGACTTTTTCTCTATGGGAACTGTCTGTCCCTCATTGTTGGTCACATGAGCATAGCATGGCTGACTTGCTATGACTCTAAGCACTAGTTTTTGTTTACTATCCCTAGCTTGTAAATATTTTGTCTCTAGCATGTCTGCTTGTAGAGCATGCACAATATCAGAGTGTTTGTCCACTATTTTGCTGAAAACATGAGAGAAATAAGTCATGCAAGGTCTTCTTTTTCCACATATGGATCTATGAGGCTGCTACAGACAGTATGCAAACTTAAATGATACACCCTGGCTCCCAAACTACACTCTGCACTATGGAACCCTCTAATAACCTTTGATATCAAGTAAAATGATGATTACCTTCCGAGAAGCAGGTCAGCCAAGTCTCTTGTGGGCTGTTATGGGTACAGATGTGTATTCTCAGGCAGTTCTGGTGCCCGTGGGTCAACAGCAGGCTTTAGAAGTGAGTTAACCCTTCCTCCTGGGCTCACAGCACGATCATTGAGTTTGTAGTTGCCAAGACAGTCACCATACAGCAGCAGCAGCATCCAATGATTACAGGTCAACAGCGAGCTTTACAAGCGAGTTAGCCACTCCTCTTGGTCTCATAGCAGGATTATGGAGGTTATGGTGTTCCAGACAGTCACCATGCAGCAGTGCCCCCAAAGGACAGGCTATAAATGAGGGCTTTAATGAGAGCAGAGGGGTAGAGTTGCGTTGGTAAATAGCAGAGAATGACCTGGTTTATTTGTTCAAGGGAGATGACCCAAACATACCCTCCTATAGAAGGAACAGGCAGGCCTGCATTATAGACAACATTTTTGTTACTGGAGAATGTTTTCCTTGGTTTCCCAGGGTACAGTAATAATATGTATTTCTTTTGATGAGAAAGCACTATCAAGCACAGAAATGAGGGCCCAGTGGAGACAGGTGGTTGCCCACTTAAAACACTGCTTAATAAGTAAAAAATCAAAACAACCACTCCCAGCATGCATTGTGTAAGTGACTAAAATGTCAGGGTGGCTTAAGGGGACACTCAAGACATGGGACCAATAAGCTTAAATGCGCTGAACCTACTCTGCTTGGTGAATAGTATGAAAAAGCATGTTTATTCACAGGCAGCAGAGGGAACTCCTGTTGTGCATCACCCAGATGCATTACTTACCTGTCTTCTGCTTTCACTTCCCCATTCTATAGAAGCCCCATTACCGTGTCTGAGTCAATTTTGCTCCTTCAAGTGCCCCAAAGCTCTCTGCCTCCAAACACCAATTACCTACTGTACGTGTCCCTCCCTCTGGAGCCCAGAAACCACCTATCTGTCTGCATTCCCTGTTTGCTGCTAATTGTCGACTGCTGCTGTGTTGCCAGATTTGAAATACTGAGCAAACACACTCTGCTTTAAGCAGAAGCCCAAAGCTAGCACAAGGCCTTCCATAAGAAGCCCAAAAAGACCCCAGCTCTAAAGAATTATCAAAAGGAGCATTTAAAACAATATATTCTCATAAGTGAATAAAGCATTTATGTAACATGTTTTAAAATCATACTCACTATGCTTTGCTGACAGCCAAATACTCTCTAACTAAAGCACAAAATATCTATGTGCCATATCCTGAATATTCAGTTTGATTTCTACATGTCATATTTGAATATTAAAATAACATAAATATTTTCTTTCAAAATTGATTATAATTTTTTGTATCTGTAAACAGCTTAGCTTAATCCATACACTTACCTTTTTACAATCTATTGTACAATTTTATATGCACTTATTTTCAAATGCTTCACACATGTTGCATCCCCATTACAAGATGGCCACCACACTACCATTTTCTGGAGTCCTTTTTTTTGTTCATGGCCGACTAAATAAAGACCCCCTTTACACTATTTATCCAGTTGCTGGCCAAATTGCATATTATCTCTACTATTCAGTCTACGGCTGGCTAAACAGCAGTAATTTGCTGGCTACTGGGTAAATAGCAGAGATTTTGTACTATGTGGCCAGTGGCCCGGTAAAGACACGTCCATTTTTATTATCTCTCTCCCTGTGCTTTCCACTCTTCCTTTTGAATAATATCCTTTTACATTTGTTGGCAAAATCAGATTTGTTTCCCTATATAATTTTCTATTTTTTCAAGCATTTATATTTAAGTACATTTATGATATCAATGTAATGCCTAAGAATTCTATGCATTTCCTCAAAGTATAAATATTGTTCTACATTTTCTTACATTTCTGTCTTCTCTTTCTTATGTATTCTATAGGCATTACTGGTAAGGAAAACACTCTATCCCAATTTTGGTATCTATGTATTTTTATTTGTTTGGTCAATGTTTTAGAGCCGCATTCCATTTTTTCCCTGCTAATTCTTGAATTGTGTGTTGTGCTGGTTATGAAGTTCTGCTATAATTAAACATGCAATGGACATGCTCTATATACAGCTTTGTAATATACACATTATAATAGGACCAGACTGGCCTCTGTTTGTCCTTGCAGAATAATTAAGGGCCCCATTTAGAGTTAGCAGGGAACTGCAAATCGTCCAGTTCCTGGGCAAAGTCTAACTATGGGGTATAATCCACTAGCTGAATTTCTTCCACAATATTATCCCCTGGGTAGAGGAATTCTGCCATTCTCATGCCAGTGACAACACTTCTATATTAAGAGGCCCTGAGTACCCAAGTCAGAGCATAAAAGGACATTTGCTGGTGACAGATTATGTTGATTTTTTACATACAACAGCAGAGGTCCAGATATGGAACTTATAGGGTTTGTTCTCTGAATTCCACAATGGACTCGAAAACATGTAGTATCATTGCAAAAGGGAGGAGAAATTTGTGCAGCCATCTAAGTGCTGTACCTGTGGCTAATACCTCACAGAGTGACAAGGGCCAGAGAAGTTAGAAATTATTCTTGTGAATCTTGCAGATTCATATTCACACGGACCATTGACAATTAGATGCATTCACACTTTGCAAATTGTAATTTTATATTCTGCAAGTTTGAAAAATGGCATCAATAAGGACAATTGTTTCTTCTTTGGTGTATTGATGGGGCAGGTTGCAAACAAGTTTATGTATTTGTGCACCGGCTGGTTGCATATTTGCTGAAGGTCAAAAACTTTAGGACTCATTTTTTGTATTCACAAACTACGAGTTAAGAGTACGATTATGATTGCAGAGACTGCACAATCGGGGTGGAGAATGCCACATAAATAATGGTTGGCCTGTTCTATATTTTTATGTGAGAAGTTCCTCTCCCAGAATATGGAGTCTCCAATTTGTGTTAAATCAGAGTTTGTGAATACATAAAAAAGAGGGAACTTACACAAAAGTATACATTTACCTTTGTCTATCTGGCCCGTTGTGTTAGTTTGTAAGGCAGGAGGCCTTACAATATCAAAAGTGACAAACAAATATACATACTGTATTTAGACAGTTATGGCCTATTCACAAAGGTAAACTTACACTTTTGTGTAAGTTTACTCTTTTTTGTATTCACAAACAAGCAATTTAATGGTAATTTTACAAGTGGAAGACTCTGTCAAAAGGAGGAGTACTCTGCACATAAAGAGATAGACCTATCCTATCTTTTAATGTGTGGAGTTCTCAGCACCGACATTTGGAGTTCACTAAGCCATGCAAGTCATGATCTGCCTAGCCTTGAGTGGCTTTGTAAAAGAAAAAAAGTAATGCAAAGCAGCACATGGGTGTTCTTGTGCATTCACCAATGTATTTTGGTGTGAACCCAGATTTCCAAAGGCAAGCAGGAGCTTGCGCCAAAACGGTGCACCTAACTGAGGCTGGTAGTCGAGGATAAATATCTTCAGTCTACTTGATACTTCCTTTTTGCATGTATGCTGCATTCTGCAGCACTCGTTCAAAGAGGAATAGACCTCTAAGAATAGTGTTTGTGCAGGAATGTATCCTTTCCTGCATAAAAACTATTTAGATCAAAACACATTTACCCTTATGTTGGGCCACAAAGGTGCCTGCATTGGTGCAAGGCAGCCAGAAGTGCACCAGTGCAGGAAGAGAGCTGTATCTTTGTAAATATGAGGTTCTTCAGCACTCTCCCTTTCACGCAACACAGCCCATCAACTTTACTTGCTGTATTGTGTTGCATGAACTTTCATTGAATCTCCCCCAGATACTATAGCCACACAGGTGAAAGGAAAATTGAACAAATAGAATCTCAGAAAGAGGAGGATGGAAGGCTGCATGTGAACACACAAAATAAACTGAAGCTGTCGAACTGTTGTTGCAAGTAAGTAATTTCATTGTCAGAGCATTAACCATTCTGAAATTACTAGACAGGATAATCTTCAGTTAAACAAGTTATTCAGAACTGTTAGCCTATTGAATATTATGGCACAGCATTCAGGTTCAATCAATAGTCCTGTGGACAATTGCCTGATCTTATGACACATGGTTTTGCAGAGATCATGGAGTGGCTTCAAGAATACAGGTCTTTGTTAGAGGACCTAGTACTCGTGGAGGGAACAGCCACATTTCCCCTCATGGTGTGTCTTTCTGTGACAAAAGTGATGTCTGTACACATTCACTTTGAATTGCATTGTGTTGAAAATCTAACCTTTCCTAGAAAGCCAAAAGACACAAAGAGCTGATCAGAAGTTTTGATGTCCTTGGGCCTATAAAGTTAGAATTTCAAGCACCTTCAGACATCAAATTATGCAGTTTTCTTTCTATGCAAGAAAATGAATTGGAAAATATATGACAGAGCATCACCAGAAAGATCCAATGAAGCCCAATTAGAATTGGCAGTTAATAATTTGAAGGCACCATGGGAATAAATTAACCAGATTTTCTTTACATGACCTTTCCTGTGAAGAATTGTAAGAAAGGTTTTCTGACTGTAAATATCTGAATCCTACACGCTCGCATTAGCCCCCAATCTGCCCCGCTGGGGGTGGCAAAAAGCCCACTAGACGCCAGGGAGTTTTTGGGGGCAAATTTGAATTAGGGTGGGGGCTCCCAAAACGGGCATGCCCATGCCCCCACCCCCTCCCCCACAAAAATAACAGCCTTCCTGCCCCCCCTGGGGGGCAGATGGGGCAGTAAAAAGCCCACTAGACACCAGGGATTTTTTTGGGCAAATTTTAATTAGGGTGGGGGCATTGGCATGCCCGATTTGGGCAGCCCCCACCCTAATTAAAATTTGCCCAAAAAACTCCCTGGTGTCTTGTGGACTTTCTGCCCCTCCTGGGGGGCAGATGGGGGCATTAGCCCCCAATCTGCCCCGCCGGGGGGGCAAAAAGCCCACTAGTCGCCAGGGATTTTTTTGGGGCAAATTTGAATTAGGGTGGGGGCTGCCCAAAAAAGGCATGCCCATGCCCCCACCCCCTCCCCGCAAAAATTACAGCCTTCCTGCCCCCCCTGGGGGGCAGATGGGGCAGAAGCCCCCAATCTGCCCCCCCGGGGGGGCAAAAAGCCCACTAGACGCCAGGGATTTTTTGGGGCAAATTTTTATTAGGGTGGGGGCTTTGGCATGCCCGTTTTGGGCAGCCCCCACCCTAATAAAAATTTGCCCAAAAAACTCCCTGGCGTCTAGTGGACTCCTGGGGGGCAGATGGGGGCATCAGCCCCCAAACTGCCCCGCCGGGGGGGCAAAAAGCCCACTAGACGCCAGGGATTTTTTTGGGGCAAATTTGAATTAGGGTGGGGGCTGCCCAAAACAAGCATGTCCATGCCCCCATCCCCTCCCCGCAAAAATTACAGCCTTCCTGCCCCCCTGGGGGCAGATGGGGCAGCAGCCCCCAAACTCCCCCTGGGGGCAAAAATCCCACTAGACGCCAGGGATTTTTGGGGCAAATTTTTATTAGGGTGGGGGCTGCCCAAAACGGGCATGTCAATGCCCCCACCCCCCACCCGCAACAATTACAGCCTTTCTGCCCACTAGACGCCAACGATTACGCTGGCTTTTTTATGTGTGGGGGTGGGGGCTGCTCAGAATGGGCATACCAATGCCCCTACCCCCCAAAAAAATAGCCACAGTGTTTCTGCCCCCCTTGGGGGCATATCGGGGCAACCCCACCCCCTGATACCCCCCCAGGGCGGCAGAAAGCCGACAAGGAACGGATTTGTTTTTAGCAATATGCCTACCTGTGGATTTTGGGCCCTAGCGCAGCCGGCACATAGGGAAACCTAGCAAACCTTGTTCTCCCAAGAAAATGATACCTCACTTGTGTGGGTGGGCCAAAGGCCTGTGGCTAGGAAGAGCCCAAAACAGGGATTTATAGTATAGCACCGAGAATTCTAAGCGCTACATTTTTTTAAAAATACGTTTTTAGCCAATTCTGCTTTGGACACCCACACAAGTGAGGTATCATTTTACTCGGGAGAACAAGGGGAACGCTGGGTGGTAGGACATTTGTGCCAGCACGGTGATTCCACACAAAAATATGTGGAAAATGTGTTTTTTTCAGCTAAATTTAAGGTTTGCATTGCATTCTGGGTAAGAAAACGTTGGGGGATCCAGGCAAGCCATACCTCATTGGACTCCCCCGGGTGTCTAGTTTTCAGAAATGTTTGGGTTTGGTACTTTCCCAAGATGGCCGCCGAGCCCGGGCCAAAATCTCAGGTCCCCCCCCAAAACCAGGTAGTTTTGCTATAGGTAATTTTGAAGTCTCCAGAGTACGATTTGGGCCATTTCCTGTTGCAGCCTCTGTGCCTACCCACACAAGTGAGGTACCATTTTTATCGGGAGACCTGGGGGAACGCTGAGTGGGAGGAAATTTGTGGATCCACGCAGATTTCAGAACTTTCCATCACAGAAATGTGAGAAAAAAGTGAATTTTTGGGCGAAATTTGAGGTTTGCAGGGGATTCTGGGTAGGAGAATGATGGGGGACCCACGTAAGCCATACCTTGCTGGACTCCCCTGGGCGTCTAGTTTCCAGAAATGTGTGGGTTAGGTAGGTTTCCCTAGATGGCTGCCGAGCCCCGGGCCAAAAACTCATGGGACCCCCATGCAAAACCAGGTTGGTTTGTGATAGGTAATTTTGATGTCGCCTCAATAGCTTTTGGGCCCTTGCCTGTCGCGGGTCCTTGACCCACCCACTCAAGTGAGGTACCATTTTTATCGGGAGACCTGGGGGAACGCTGGGTGGGAGGAAATTTGTGGATCCACGCAGATTCCAGAACTTTCCACCACAGAAATGTGAGAAAAAAGTGAATTGTTCGGTGAAATTTGAGATTTGCAGGGGATTCTGGGTAGGAGAATGATGGGGGACCCACGCAAGCCATACCTCGCTGGACTCCCCCGGGTGTCTAGTTTCCAGAAATGTGTGGGTTAGGTAGGTTTCCCTAGATGGCTGCCGAGCCCCGGGTCAAAAACTCATGGGACCCCCCATGCAAAACCAGGTTGGTTTGTGATAGGTAATTTTGATGTCGCCTCAATAGCTTTTGGGCCCTTGCATGTCGCGGGTCCTTGACCCACCCACGCAAGTGAGGTACCATTTTTATCGGGAGACCTGGGGGAACGCTGGGTGGGAGGAAATTTGTGGATCCACGTAGATTCCAGAACTTTCCACCACAGAAATGTGAGACAAAAGTGAATTTTTCAGCGAAATTTGAGGTTTGCAGGGGATTCTGGGTAGGAGAATGATGGGGGACCCACGCAAGCCATACCTCGCTGGACTCCCCTGGGTGTCTAGTTTCCAGAAATGTGTGGGTCAGGTGGGTTTCCCTAGATGGCTGCCGAGCCCCGGGCCAAAAACTCATGGGACCCCCCATGCAAAACCAGGTTGGTTTGTGATAGGTAATTTTGATGTCGCCTCAATAGCTTTTGGGCCCTTGGCTGTCGCGGATCCTTGACCCACCCATGCAAGTGAGGTACCATTTTTATCGGGAGACCTGGTTGAGTGCTGGGTGGGAGGAAATTTGTGGATCCACGCAGATTGCAGAACTTTCCACCACAGAAATGTGGGGAAAATGTGGTTTTTTTGACAATTGTTTAGGTTTGCAAGGGATTCTGGGTAACAGAACCTGGTGGGAGGCAGTCAAGTCACCCCTTTCTGGATTCCCCTGGGTGTCTAGTTTTAAAAAATGTATAGGTTTGCTAGGTTTCCCTAGGTGCCGGCAGAGCTATGGTTCAAAAACTACAGCTAGGCACTTTGCCAAAAAAGGGTCATTTTTCACTGCGAAATTGAGGTGTGTCCATGTTGCGTTTTGCGCCGTTTCCTGTCGCGGGCACTAGGCCGACCCACACAAGTGAGGTACCATTTTTCTCGGAAGACTTTGGGGAACGCGGGGTGGGTGGAAATTTGTGGATCCACGCAGATTCCAGAACTTTCCACCACAGAAATGTGGGGAAAATGTTGTTTTTTTGACAATTTGTTAGGTTTGCAAAGTATTCTGGGTAACAGAACCTGGTGGGAGGCAGTTAAGTCTCCCCTTTCTGGATTCCCCTGGGTGTCTAGTTTTCAAAAATGTATAGGTTTGCTAGGTTTCCCTAGGTGCCGGCAGAGCTATGGTTCAAAAACTACAGCTAGGCACTTTGCCAAAAAAAGGTCATTTTTCACTGCGAAATTGAGGTGTGTCCACGTGGCGTTTTGCGCCGTTTCCTTTCGCGGGCACTAGGCCGACCCACACAAGTGAGGTACCATTTTTCTCAGAAGCCTTTGGGGAACGTGGGGTGGGTGGAAATGTGTGGATCCACGCAGATTCCAGAACTTTCCACCACAGAAATGTGGGGAAAATGTGGTTTTTTTCACAATTGTTTAGGTTTGCAAGGGATTCTGGGTAACGGAACCTGGTGGGAGGCAGTCAAGTCACCCCATCCTGGATTCCCCTGGGTGTCTAGTTTTAAAAAATGTATAGGTTTGCAAGGTTTCCCTAGGTGCTGGCAGAGCTATGGTTCAAAAGCTACAGCTAGGCACTTTGCCAAAAAAGGGTCATTTTTCACAGCGAAATTGAGGTGTGCCCACATTGCGTTTTGCGCCGTTTCCTGTCGCGGGCACTAGGCCGACCCACACAAGTGAGGTACCATTTTTCTCGGAACACTTTGGGGAACGCGGGGTGGGTGGAAATTTGTGGATCCACGCAGATTCCAGAACATTCCACCACAGAAATGTGAGGAAAATGTGTTTTTTTGACAATTTGTTAGGTTTGCAAGGGATTCTGGGTAACAGAACCTGGTGGGAGCCAGTCAAGTCACCCCATGCTGGATTCCCCTGGGTGTCTAGTTTTCAAAAATGAATAGGTTTGCTAGGTTTCCCTAGGTGCCGGCAGAGCTATGGTTCAAAAACTACAGCTAGGCACTTTGCCAACAAAGGGTCATTTTTCACTGCGAAATTGAGGTGTGTCCACGTTGCGTTTTGCGCCGTTTCCTGGCGCGGGCACTAGGCCGACCCACACAAGTGAGGTACCATTTTTCTCGGAAGACTTTGGGGAACGCGGGGTGGGTGGAAATTTGTGGATCCACGCAGATTCCAGAACTTTCCACCACAGAAATGTGGGGAAAATGTGGTTTTTTTGACAATTTATTAGGTTTGCAAGGGATTCTGGGTAACAGAACCTTGTGGGAGGCAGTCAAGTCACCCCATCCTGGATTCCCCTGGGTGTCTAGTTTTCAAAAATGTATAGGTTTGCTAGGTATCCCTAGGTGCCGGCTGAGCTATGGTTCAAAAACTACAGCTAGGCACTTTGCCAAAAAAGGGTCATTTTTCACTGAGAAATTGAGGTGTGTCCACGTTGTGTTTTGCGCCGTTTCCTGTTGCGGGCACTAGGCCGACCCACACAAGTGAGCTACCATTTTTCTCGGAAGACTTTGGGGAACGTGGGGTGGTTGGAAATTTGTGGATCCACGCAGATTCCAGAACTTTCCACCACAGAAATATGGGGAAAATGTGTTTTTTTTGACAATTTTTTAGGTTTGCAAGGGATTCTGGGTAACAGAACCTGGTGGGAGGCAGTCAAGTCACCCCATCCTGGATTCCCCTGGGTGTCTAGTTTTCAAAAATGTATAGGTTTGCTAGGTTTCCCTAGGTGCCGGCAGAGCTACGGTTCAAAAACTACAGCTAGGCACTTTGCCAAAAAAGGGTCATTTTTCACAGCGAAATTGAGGTGTGTCCACGTTGTGTTTTGCGCCGATTCCTGTCGCGGGCACTAGGCCGACCCACACAAGTGAGGTACCATTTTTCTCGGAAGACTTTGGGGAACGCGGGGTGGGTGGAAATTTGTGTATCCACGCAGATTCCAGAACTTTCCACCACAGAAATGTGAGGAACATGTGGTTTTTTTGACAATTTGTTAGGTTTGCAAGGGATTCTGGGTAACAGAACCTGGTGGGAGCCAGTCAAGTCACCCCATCCTGGATTCCCCTGGGTGTCTAGTTTTCAAAAATGTATAGGTTTGCTAGGTTTCCCTAGTTGCCGGCAGAGCTATGGTTCAAAAACTACAGCTAGGCACTTTGCCAAAAAAGGGTCATTTTTCACAGCGAAATTGAGGTGTGTCCACGTTGTGTTTTGCGCCGTTTCCTGTCGCGGGCACTAGGCCGACCCACACAAGTGAGGTACCATTTTTCTCGGAAGACTTTGGGGAACGCGGGGTGGGTGGAAATTTGTGTATCCACGCAGATTCCAGAACTTTCCACCACAGAAATGTGAGGAACATGTGGTTTTTTTGACAATTTGTTAGGTTTGCAAGGGATTCTGGGTAACAGAACCTGGTGGGAGCCAGTCAAGTCACCCCATCCTGGATTCCCCTGGGTGTATAGTTTTCAAAAATGTATAGGTTTGCTAGGTTTCCCTAGGTGCCGGCAGAGCTAGGGTTAAAAAACTACAGCTAGGCACTTTGTCAAAAAAGGGTCATTTTTCACTGTGAAATTGGGGTGTGTCCACGTTGCGTTTTGCGCCGTTTCCTGTCGCGGGCACTAGGCCTACCCACACAAGTGAGGTACCATTTTTCTCGGAAGACTTTGGGGAACGCGGGGTGGTTGGAAATTCGTGGATCCACGCAAATTCCAGAACTTTCCACCACAGAAATGTGAGGAAAATGTGTTTTTTTTTACAACATTTTAGGTTTGCAAGGGATTCTGGGTAACAGAACCTGGTGAGAGGCAGTCAAGTCACCCCATCCTGGATTCCCCTGGGTGTCTATTTTTCAAAAATGTATAGGTTTGCTAGGTTTCCCTAGGTGCCGGCAGAGCTAGGGTTCAAAAACTACAGCTAGGCCCTTTGCAAAAAAAGGGTAATTTTTCATTGTGAAAATGTGGTGTGTTGACGTTGGGTTTTGAGCCATTTCCTGTCGTGGGCACTATGCCTACCCACACAAGTGAGGTACCATTTTTATCGGGAGACTTAGGGTAATTCAGATTTGTAAAGCAACTGTTATTACCTATTGACTTTTGATGCATTCTGCCTTCCAAATGAAAGACATTGTGTAAAAAAGAAGTAATTTTAAAAAATGACCGATAATTCTCATGCTAATATGAGTATTCCCAATTTTGGAAATGTGCCAATATCTACTGTTTCTAAACTCTATATTTTGTTCCCATTTCAGAAATACATAGGTGTCTTTCATACCGATTTTTCCATGTATACATTTTCCCACAATAATTGCTATATACCCGGTACATAATAAAAAACCATTGCAAGACGCTGCTCAGTTATTGGCTCTGGGTTCGTCGGGTTCTTGGTGAACCTACAAGTCCTATATATCCCCACAACCAGTAAGGTCCAGCGGATGTAACGGTATATTCCTTTCAAAGAGCTGTCATAATTAGCAGAAGTTACAGGTGAAAACGTTGACACAAAAGGCTGTTTTTTCAACTAATTTTAAATTTTTCCTATATTTAACTGTTAGTTTCTATAAAGAAACCTTGATGGATCTACACAAATGACCCCTTGCTGAATTCAGAATCTTGTCTACTTTTCTAAAATGTATAGCTGTCTAGGATCCATTATTGCTTTCATACCCATTTCTACCATTAACTGGAAGGAGGTTGAAAGCACAGAAAATAGCAAAAATAGGCTATGTCCCAGAAAAATGCCAAAACTGTGTAAAAATGTTGGTTTTCTGACAAAAGTCTGTCATTCCCTAAAAGCTGGGAAAATGGTGATTTCAGCCCCACAAACCCTTTTTTGATACCATTTGCAGGGAAAAACCAAGACGCTTTCATTTGCAGCCCTTTTTTCGCATTTTTCCCAAAAACCCCAACATTTAGCTGTATTTTGGCTAATTTCTGGGACCCCTCCAGGGGAATCCACAAACCCTGGGTACCTTTACAATCCCCATGATGTTGGAAGAAAAGGACGCAAATTTGGCGTGGATACCTTATGTGATCAAAAAGTTACAGGGGCCTAAGCGCGCACTACCCCAAATAGCCAAAAAAAGGCTTAGCAGAGGGGGGGAAAAGGCCTAGCAGCGAAGAGGTTAACACTTTCCTACGTTTACTAGTATTGGTAAATCTGGGAATGCATCAAAATCTCTGGGTAGATGCATTATAACACCAATGCCTCACCCGTGGAATGCCTTCTCAGGGCAAAGTAATGCAAGGCAGCAACTTTCAATGCCTTGCCTAACTCCAGATTTACCAAGCCACACAGGGCCACCAAGGATACATTGTGAGGCTTGGTAAATCTGACTTATGGATTGAGTTGCCCTTAAATCACCTTGGTAACACATGGGACAAAGCAATCTAATCATAAACCATTCCCCATGTTTTTAGAAGAATCAATGGTGTTACTTTTTATCTGTGTCATTGGGAAATAGGTTTGTTAGTCTACTTGCTTAAAGTCCAGCTATTGTGTGTACACCCAAAACCTTGCACTGACATCCATGTGCTTAGGTGTGTAGTGTATGTAAAAGATCTGAAGTTATAGACTGTCTTGAAGATATGTATAAAAGTAGGACCTACACCATCACTTTGTTCCAGTTCCAAATCTAGGTAAGAAATGTTCCACAGAGTACTGACTGGACTGCTGTGCAATCAGCTCTGGTGTCTGTCTGGCATTGAATCTCCAGAGATGAAAGAATATTATCTAAAGTCTGCTATTTCTGCTAGAATACATTTGGGGGCTAGGGTACTTCCAGAGAAAGCTGATTGCTAGAGATCTAGTTCATTATAAACCAAGTGACATAGGGTATTCATAGTCACCCACCTATGGTTCCTGGTGGGAGCCGCAACAAGCTTTCAAGGACTGTATCAGTCGTCCTCATTGTAGGCCCAACCAGAGTTGCATCTACCTCAATCCCAGACAGGGTCATGTATCTGCTGTGATCATCGTAATCACAATTATGCAGCATCTACTTTGTGCCTGGAATGAAGCTGCAACTATTGTAATCATCGGTTGCCTTTTTTGCGCTCAAGCTACTCTCAGTCCAATTGGTGCTGAAACTGCCATGCCCACTAGCGACCCCGTTGGGATTGTAACATCCATCAGTCCAGGCGGGACCTCAATACTGTGTTCCAATGAGGCCCCTGTGGCTGGATTCATACCTTGCTGAAGTTGAAGCATCACAAGAATGACCTGAACGAGAATGTGGTCTGATGCAACATAGGTCAGATCTATCCGGGGTAGCTATGATGTTCTTATTTACAGCAGTCCCTGCTTTAGGAACATGAAGGTGGCTATCTGGACTATTGCCAGGAAGGAGCAGCAAGCATTTGCCTACCCGTTGTATTACAAGGGGGTAAGACTCGAAAACAAACTTGAACTTAATGATCATTTGATTTATGGAATGTGATGCTTTAACTGATTTAGATAAAGGGGGAACACCAGAAAAGGCATCATCAGGGCAGCAATAATAAATAGGATTTATCTGTTTAACACCAAAAATGAGGAGCAGACCCAGGCGGTTCTCTTGAATAACAAACTGGATTGTGTAAAAATTGGTGGAAGTACTACTGCATGATTAAATGTGCATTATTTTCCTTAAAAGGCAAGCACAGGGATGGAAATGACTTATTATGTCTTTAGGTTGAATATTGAGTGCTGAGTTGAGCACTTTACACTGCTTGCCCCTGTGTCTAGTCAAGCATAGAAAGGGTTGCACTCCACCACTCTGCAAACACTCCTCCTGGCGCACTATTAGTTGGGGGATGACATCCCCTTCAGTCCTTAGGCCCTCAGGAGGCAAGAGACCTCATTCTATTACCCAAAGTGTGCTGTGAGGTGTGTTTGCAGAGTGGTGGAGAAAGGGGGGGTAGCCTCCAACCACCTCTCAGCAATCCCTCTGCGTGGAGTATACTGGAGGTAACAGGAGGTCTTGTTGGACCTTAAGGACCCTCAGCAGACACAGAGACTTCATCCCCCAATGAGCAGAAGGCACATTTGCAGAGTAGTGGAGAAAGTGGGCGGGCCTCTGATAAGCAGCTGGCTTTTATTTTTTCTAATGCTTTTTTTTAGGAAGGGGGGCCATGTGGCCCCCATATCCTGGACCATTTTGTGCCACGGGGACCCCATGCCCCAGGGCCAGCCCTTTTCAAATTTTTTTCATAAAAAGAAGAGAGACAGGCCACGTGCCCCCACCCCCTCCCAGGCTGATTTCAGCCCCGGGGGGCCCACCTCCTACCTAAATCTTTTAAACAAAAATGCTTTCGTGGTTCTGGGGGGTCCCTGTGCAATTGTGAGTGTTTCTACCCTGCCCCCTTTCTTTTTTATGTTTTTTCTTGTGACTCGGTTCAACTGAGTCACAAGCTGGCTGCCAACACTTCCTGGTTTGAAGTGTTGGCAGCCAATCAGATCTCAGCACACGATCGATAGGGGTCGTGGATCCACAGCGTCTCTATACATATAATTGGAAATTTCTTTTCGTTTCTCACCAACTACTAAACACATTTACACCAAATTACAAAAAGGCACTTCTTTGACCCAACATCTACCTTCCTGCCAAATTTGGATATAATTCCATTCAGATGTTCGGGCAGTAGCCCTGTCTAAAGGTCCTATGGGAATTAACATGGAGAAAACGGGCTCTCATTGACGGATCACCACAAAACGTTCAAGATAGTAGCGGAAGTCAGTGTTGTAACAAGTTGTAAAGTTTGGTGAAGATTCAAGTTATTGGCAAAACAAAAAGCACTTTTCCTATGGAAACTAGGTCCTAACTATAACTACCCACTGGCGACCGCTAGTAGGTTATTTATATATATATATTTATATATATATATATATATATATATATATATATGTCCCAACATTGCTCAGCAATTGAGGCCGCACACCACAGCAAAAAAGGAAACATCCTTTTATTTACAAGGAACAGGCAGCTTCCCATCCCGTAGTAAAATCCTTTGGCCTGACGCGTTTCAGAGGATGTCTTCCTCCTTCCTCAGAGGCCGTCACGAGCATTCAGTAAGTTGCATGCACCAAACAAAGTTCCCTTCGTGCTTTTAATCATTTTTAATTGGCCTCAGGTGTACCTTTAGTTTTAGTTGCATTTGCGATGCACTATGGTCCTTGTGGTTCAATACTGCATAAATTATACCCTCCAGTGGGTCCGAAAGCTCTGATTCATTTCAGGATGTTTTCAGCAGCCCTCCATTGGGCCCCCGGATCGGACTATGCCTGCTCAAAATAAGGTTATTGCTGTGTCATTCACAGGGGGAAACTTTCCCCTGTATGCATCCACGTTGCTTCTCTGGACGGTGCGATCCCTCCACGGCCTGGAGCCGCTGTGTCACATGTCCCAACATTGCTCAGCAATTGAGGTCGCACACCACAGCAAAAAAGGAAACATCCTTGTATATATATATATATATATTCTTTGAAACTGCAGTGCTTCTTCCGCCCCACTCAGCCCATGGTAGTTGGAGGGTATGCCGGCGAAGCCCACCGGACAAATAGATTCAACAACAACAAAGATGACGCTCTCTCAGGGGATCAGTAAACAGGCTGTGTTCCCCGAAACGCGTTACTGGAATAAAATCAAGCCTGTTGACTGATCCGCTGAGAGAGCGTCATATTTGTTGTTGTTGCATATATATATATATAATAGTAATAGTTATAGTAATAGTTAGTCTGCTTTTCCATAGACGGAGTGGTTTTGGTTTGCTAATATCTTTGGCCCCATTCGACCAATCTTTGCAAAACTTTACAAAAAAAAATGTCATTCACCTCAGCTCCTTCCTAGAAAGTTTTAGGGTGATTTGTCAATCAAAGGTTAGAAAAAATGCCCATGTATTTTCCATTGACTTCTTTAGAAACAGCCACAGCAAAAACTGCTATATGGAATTACATCAAATTCTTCCAGAAGCTAGATCTTGGTCCTCGGATTGTGATTTTTGTGATTTGGCATAAATCCATTCAGTAGTTTTTGAGAAATTAAGTATCAAAAATAATTGTACATTTGGATAGTTGGGTCCGTGATAGGCTCAAGAGACTCTTGTGGGATCCCCAATTTATAAATGGAGCTGTCTGATTAGCCCAGAGAGATTTATTTCCCTTAGGCCATCTCGCTCCCTCAGGAGCGAGGGCTCTGATTGGCTGTCAGCAACATGAGAAAAATGTGGCTGGCAGCCTTTACAGGACTTGAGGACTTACTCCCCTGTTCTGAAGTAAAAGAAGAAAAATACTATAAGGGGGCAGTGTAGGGATACCCTGACCCCCGAGGCCCAATGGCACCTATGTCCCAGAGGGACCCACTGGGGCCAAAAACAAAATAATCCAATAAAAATGCTGCAATCCAGTTGGGATAAAGAAAATGGTGGCTGGGCTGCATTTATTACGTTTGTCCCCTGGGGAGCCCACCCCGGGCTGTATTCATAAAGGGGAAGGGGCTTCAGGGCCCCTTCCCATAGCCAATAATGGCCCTGGAGTGCCCACCTCCGGGGATGAAATTTTGATATAAGCAGAAAGGGACCCTGAGGACCTCCTTTCTGAACCTCCAGATGCCCCGGAGAGCCCACCCCAGAGCCCAAACTAGTTTAAATCCCCAAACCATTAAAGACCCTTAGGGAACCGACCCCTGTGGCTGATTACTTTAAGGGAGAAGGCCGAGTCCCTCCCTGAGTCATGAATTGCCCAGGGGCCCCCATCCCTCTGGGCCAGCTTACATGCCATGTCCTGGGGATCCCACCCCTGGGACATAGCGGTTACCTTGCCTAGATCTTTGTTTGCTCTCTCTTTGTACAAGCCCTTTCAAAACTACTACCAAGTAGATCTGTGAGTGAGTCCATGAGCCTGTAAGTGGGTCTGTGAGTGAGAGCATGAGTCTATAAATGGGTCTGTGAATGGGTGAGTGGGTCTGTGAGTGGGTGTGTGAATCTCTGTGTGAGTCTGTGAGTGTATAAATTAATGTATGAGTGAGTGCGTGAATGTATATTTTTTTTATTTATTTTGGCGAGCTTTGCAATTCTGTCGTAATGTTACACGAGGGCCGCACTGAGCGCTGCAATTGGGTCACGAATCCATGCGTGTGGGGAAAAAAAGCATATTTACACATTGTAAAACTCAAAACAGGTCCCTAAGTGACCCCTGCAATATAGCCATGAGGTTAGGGTACTCCTACCCTGACCCCTTTTACACACTTTCAAATTCATAACTATCTCCAGTCACGCTTCTTAAAATGGCGACCTTAATTATTTGTTTAATTTGTTTCGGTGGCATTTGCGCCTCCATCGCAACTTTACATGGGGGGCCATGTTGAGGGCTGTGATGGGGACTGTACTCCACCCACATTAGAAACCCCCCCAAATCTAGGCATTCTAAAACTCATAAGGGATGTCCAAGACACCAAAAGAAAATACCCATGGGGTCAAGGTACTCTGACCCTAACCCATTCTATGATGTCAAACGTTTAATACATTCTCCCAGGACTGGTTCCACTTGATAAAATGGTGGCTGCAACATTTTCTGCAGCTTGCAGTCACCCAATTAGAGCAGTCCACCTGCCATGTGGGTTCATGTAGCCCTGCATTGGAGCAGCTGACCCTCTGCGTCCCTATACATACAATTGAAAAAATCTTTAAATACCTCTGCAACTACTAAATGGATTTATACCAATTTACAAAAAGGATGATTTCTGGACCAACAGCTCCCTTTATGCTAAATTTAACCCCCTTCCCTCTTTTTAAATTGGCCCAGGGGAGGTGGTGGTCCTTGGGGCCAGGGGGTCCTGAGGCACCCCTATCAATCAATCAATCAATTAATCAGGGTTTGTCAAATCTGGCTCATGGTGCTGAGAGAGGGGCTGCTGATCCGTCTGTGCTATGGTGTTCAGTTGAAGAGCCAGGTCTTGCAGTCCTTCCTGAATTGGGTCAGTGATGGGGATTGTCTGAGGTGGGTCGGCAGGCTGTTCCAGGTCTTGGTGGTGAGGTGGGAGAAGGATATTCCTCTGGTTCTTGTCTTGAGGATCTGAGGGACAGTGGCAAGGGCCAGCTGGGTGGAGCGGAGGTGTCTGGTGGGGACGTGGAATGAGAGGCGGTGGTTCAGGTATGCTTGTACTGTGTCATGGAGGGTTTTGTAGATGTGAGTGAGGAGCTTGAAGGTGATCCTTTTGTTGACTGGGAGCCAGTGGAGTTCTTGGAGGTGTTCAGAGATGTGGCTGTGGCTAGGGATGTTGAGAACCAGTCTGGCTGTGGCGTTTTGAACGTTCTTAAGTTTCTGAGGATTTTCTGCTTTTCGCCGGCATAGAGTGCATTGCCGTAGTCGAGTCTGCTGCTGATGTGTGTATGGATGACTGTTTTTCTGGATTCAGTGGGGATCCAACTGAATGCCTTTCATAGCAGGCAGAGCGCGTGGAAGCATATGAGGTGACAGCATTGATCTGATGCTTCATTGTGAGTGAGGGCTCCAGCATGATGCCAAGGTGATGAAGACAATGATGATGATTGATTTATAAAGCACGACAAATACCCTGAGGTGTCTAGGCACTGCCTTCGGTATAGGTTGTGTGTGGTCTGTGGGGTGGGCGGGGTTCCAAGTGTGGAGGGCCACCATGAGTCGTTCCAACCTGAGGGTGAGGGTCCTTGCATGAGAACTGCGGTCTCGTCCAATTTCAGTTTGAGGCAGCTGCTCTTCATCCATGTGGCAACGGGCTTAATTCCTCTGTGGAAGTTGTTTCTGGTGATTGTTAGTTCGTTGGTGAAGGAGAGTATCAGTTGGGTATCATCGGCGTAGGAGACGAGGTTGAATCCGTAGTTCGCGAGTGGGGCAATGTAGATGTTGAAGAGGGTGGGGCTCAGGGAGGAACCCTGGGGGACTCCACATCTGATCTCTGTGGGTTCGGAGAGGAACAGAGGTAGTCTGACTCGATGTGTTCGTCCGGTGAGGAAGGAGTGGATCCTTTCCAGGGCTTTGTTGCTGATGCCGGCATCGTGGAGTCTCTTGATTAGGGTGTGGTGGGAGGCAGTGTCAAAGGTGGCTGAGAGGTCCAGGAGGATTAGGGCTGCGGTTTCACCTCAGTCGAGGAGGGAGCGGATGTCATCGGTGGTGGTGAGGAGTGTAGTCTTGATGCTGTGGTTGTTCCTGAAACAGGATTGGGAGATATCCAGGTCATGGTTTGCTTCAATGAACTTGGAGAGTTGGGAATTGATGGCCTCCTCAATGACCTTGGCTGGGAAGGGAAGCAGGGAGATGGGTCTGAAGTTCTTGAGGTCTCTCAGGTCGGCGGATGGTTTCTTTAGCAGAGGGTTGATCTTGGCGTGTTTCCAGTCTTCGGGTAAGATGGTAGTCTCAATGGAGCAGTTGATAGTGTGGTGGAGCTTGGGGGCAATGGCGGTAGTTGCTCTGTGGAACATGTGGTGTGGACTTGGATCAGAGGGGGCTATAGAGTGGATGCTTTTCATGGTCTTGAGAGTGTCATCAGTGGTGAGTGGGATCAGATTGAGCAGGATCTGTTGGGGTGCGGTGTGGTTTGGTACGGTGGTGTTGGGCTTGATGAGAGAGTCTTGGGTGTCAAAGCTGTCGTTGATAAGCCTGTTCTTGTGGTGGAAGTAGGTGCTGAGTTTGCCGCAGAGGTCTTGGGAGCGTGGGACGTCCCACAGAGGTCTTGGGAGCATGGGACGTCCATGGTCTCTTTGTTCAGCCTGGCAAACTCCTTGACAATGGCATTTATTCTGTCCCGGAAGGCCGTTTTCTTAGTGGTTTTGAGGAGGACGTGGTCTGTGGTGATCGCAGCTTGAAGGCTGTGTGGGTTTCCAGGGTTTTGTTGTTCCTCAATATCGTCTCTAGTCATCTGCAGGTGCATCTGGACTGGTGGAGGGTAGGGGTGAACCAGCTGGCTTTCTTGGAGTGTTGCTTGCCGGGTGCCTTCTTGAGGGGTGCCAGAATTGGAGATCCATTGGTTGAGGTTGCGTGCTGCAGTATTGGCATTGGCGTCTGTCGGTGGTGTGGTAGTGCTGAGGGAGGCAGTTAGCTGTTCCTCGGTGACCATGTTCCAGCTGAGGGGAAGTGAAGGCTAAGTTGTATGGTGAGCTTTGTGAAGGCGAAGCGCACGCAGTGGAGGTGGGTCTAGAGGAGTTCAGTGGTGTGGCTGTAAGTGATGTTTTTACTGGCAGAGAAGACTGGATCGAGCATGTGTTCTGCTGCATGGGTTGAAGCGGTGACTAGCTGCTTCAGTCCTGTGTTGGTAAAGTTCTTTATAAGGGATGCAGTGTTCTGGTTATTGGGGTTGTCCAGGTCACCGAGCAGGATGTAATCGGTGGATGCAAGAGCTTGGAGGGCGATGAAGTTGATGATGGCTTTGGTAAAGGGCGGTCGGAGGCCAGGTGGTCTATAGATGTGGGTGCCACAGAGGATGGTGTTGGAGTTGGTCTGGATCTGGAAGTGGAGTTGTTCCATGGTAGTTGATGGGTCGTCCGAGTGGGCATCAGGTGAAGGGTGTTTTTGTGGATGATGGCGATGTCTCCTCCTGATCAGTTGGCGCAGTCATTGCGGGTGATCATGTAACCATCAGGGATGGTGGTGGCAATGTCAGGGTCAGAGCTGGGGTTCAGCCAGGTTTCTGTGAGGAAGGCTATGTCGGAGGGACAGAGTCTAGGAGGTGGCATGTTTGTGGAGGAGCACATGTTGAAGAGGACGCAGCTGAGCTGGTCGGGTTTGCTGTTGGTTGTTTGGGCAGTGGGGGGTGCTGTAGTGTGGAGGTGGGTCAGGGTGTAGTTGCAGTTGTGGCAGGAGAAGCCTCCTTGGGTGCCCTTAGGCAATACGAGGTGGCAGGTGGTGTAGCATCCAGCGTGGAGGACGAGGAGCATGCTGGCATTGTATAGGTAGAAGGTCTGAGAATCAGGGTCCGTGGTGCTGGGCATGGCCCAGGTGCAAACGGGCTTGCCGTTGGCACTCCTTTGGGGCACCAGCAGCACGGCCACAGAGTGGCCACCACTAAACAGTGTACGAGGTGCTGGAAAGTTGTGAGGTGGGAAACTTGGGAGTGGGAAATGGTCACAGGAGACACGTAGGGCCGTGGGGGCCCGCAGGGGTGAGGGCAAGAGCAGCTAAAAGGATAAAAAGAAAGAAAAGTGCAAAGAGGAAAAAAGGCAGAAAAAGACAGAATCAAAACAGAAAAGGCAGTAAAAAGCTGGCAAAGAGAGACAGAGGGCAGCCCAGCAGCACAGCAGTGATGCTCTACCTCTTCACTACCAGGAATGAGGCTCAGGCAGGTGGAGAAGGAGAGTCAGCAATGTGGGCAGCAACTACCTGATGAATATACGCATGGAAAGGGAGCTGTCCACTAGTGCAGTGCTCCCTATCTACTTATAAATTATTTTCCCTGTCTCCCTATCTATTTTTAGGTGAAAATCCGTGAGGAGGTGGTGGTCCCTGGAGCCCTTGGGGGTCTGCGCAGCCCCCCACATTAATATAAACAAGATCCCCAGGGAGGAGGTGGTCCCCGTGGGCATAAATAATTCCTCGGAGGGGTGCCCAGTGTGCCTTATTAATTAAAATACACATGCCCCTGGAACATGGCCCACCCGGGGGCAATATTAAAAGCAAGCATTGGAGACTGCACTTTTTTTCAAATTCATGGCAATATTCACAAAAAATGTTTTTTTGCCCTGGGACCCCAGGAACAAGGCTGAGGGGTTAGGGTATTCCTACCATGCCCCCTTTTCTTTTTTTCATGTTTTTTTTGTTCCAAGATAGCTGTAAACACTTCCTGGTTGAAGTGTTGGCAGCCAATCAGAGCTCTGCAGATCTCAGCACAAGCTCCATATTATTCACGAAGGTGGAACGGTCATAGAGATACAAATTTGGATTTCTTTTAATTTCTAGAAAACTACTGAATGGATTTACACCAAATACTGAAAGCATGATCTGCGCACCAGATTCTACCTTTCTGCCAAATTAGGTGTAATTCCATCAAGCAGTTCGGGCTGTGGTCGCTTTCAGAGCCCTTTGGCAATTAAAATGGGAAACATACTTTTATTGACCCCCCATTTTCTTAGCCCCCGCTTGACGGATTACCTCAAAACTTCCCATGCACAACTAAATAAAACTTGACACTTTTATGGCAAAATTTCATGAAGTTTCGTCAAACGGCGCTAAGGTAATAGGCAAGTCAAAAAACACTTTTCCTATGGAAACATTGTCCTAACTGTAACTACAAACAGGCAACCACCACTATATATACACATATATATGCACTTATATATACATGCACACACTCATATATATTCACTGTAAAAAACAAAGGTTACAGGGACAATATAGGATTCATTCGTACAAAACCAGTGAAATTCAGTAGTTATAGTTTGCTGAGCTCACTGTATCTCATGCCCTGTAATGCACTGCTTATGTTGTCACATATCACATATTACATCACTCCTGACATTGCCAGTGACATCACTGATGAAATCTGAAATGACATCACTGATGACATCATCCAGTGACTATAAGTGTTTTTAAAAGGTTTATGGGTGTAAAATATATATACCAAGGTGTATTGGTGAATCAGTGGGTGCATGAGTGCCTGTATGGATGATTCAGTGGGTGCATGACTGACTGTATAAGTGAGTGATTAGGTGGGTCACATGTTATATATCACAGATTCAATTCATCTAGCTCCAATTCTTTTGTGGCACTCAATTTGGTGGAGGGACACAGTGCCACTCACACAAATGATAATAAGGAATTGTCTGAATGGATAATAGCAGAATGTCAAGGTGGCTTGGTTACGTAGAAACAGTCCTGAAGGAAATAGGTCTTTCTGAACTATTCAAGGACCCACTGACCTGCAGGAGGGTTTCGAAGCAAAAGGTTTCAAACATGTTTTTGTCAATGGCGGACTATAAACGAAAGGAACACCACAAAGAAAAATATGCAGTTGTTACCTATCGACTGAACCCATCACTGACAGAGAGAGGGTACTTTTATTTAGCAAATGTCACTAGACCACAACACAGATTTATATTATTGAGGTTTCGAATGAACATGATTCCATTGATGTTAGGATATCCGGAGAAAACCTATAATCATGCAGATTTAAGCTTGTGCCCATGTGACAACCTCTCACTACAAACGGAACTGCATCTAGTTTTATTCTGCAGGCTCTATGAGAAAGAAAGGAACTTCTATCTTAAGCCAATTTTAAAGCAAGGGAATTTTAATCAATGTCGAGTTGCACTTTATTTTTTAATTTTTTTTATCTGATCCCTTGGTATGTTTTTCGGTAGCTACGTTCCTATGGGCCTGCATGAGAAAAAGGAAGAGGGGGGCTGCTAGAACCCTTGGGCTGGTCGCTTGCTAAATTGTCTGCACTTTAAATGGGGCTGTTTATTTGGATTTTTGTAGATGAAACATGAATTACCCATTGTTTTTATCGATTATGAATTTTTACCATGTATTTATTCTGTGATTTTATGATCGTTTTTAGCTGATCGAATAAAGAATTGAAAGAGTGATTAGGTGTCTCAGTGAATATATGGGTGAGTGACTGGCTATGTGAATGTCTGTATCAGTCTGTCAGCTGGTGTCTAAGTGGCTGTATGGGTGTGTGAGTGGGTACATGATTAGTTGTATGGGTGAGTGATTGTTTGTATTGTATTGTATTGTATTGTATGAACACTTATAAAGCGCACTGTAACCCTAAGGGCATCCTGGCACTGCGATACACATGTGTTAACCAACAGGGAAAGCTACAGGTCATACTAAAAAAGATTATACTCTGGGAAACAGGCCAGGTCATACTAAAAATTATACTCTGGGAAAAGCCAGGTCTTAATTTTTTTACGAAACAACATCAAATCCTGTACCTGTTGCAGTTCACAAGGAAGGCTATTCCAGAGGCGAGCAGCTGCCACGCCAAACGCTCTTCCCCCATAGTTACTTTCTTTATTTTAGGTATGATTACCAGATTGGCTGATGAGGAGCGGAGGCTGCGTGTAGGAGCATACCATCCAAACTTATTCTGTAACGGTTTGGGCCCAATTCCATGAAGAGTCTTAAACACGATACACAGAGACTTAAACTGTACCCTTTGAACCAGTGGGAGCCAGTGCAACTCAGCCAAAGCCAGGGATGAAGATGATCGACGTGGTCTCATAAGTGCAAGTTTTGCTACTGCCACCTGAATTCTCTGGAGCCTATCGAGCAAATATCTCGGAGATTCCAGTAGCAGAGCATTGCAGTAGTCCATGCGGCTCATGATTGTCTGAGTGCATGTATGGTTGTCTCATTGTCTGTGTGGGTGGGTGATGGTGTGTGTGACTATCTGTATAGATACGTGAGTGGGTGAGTCAGTGGATGTATGGGTTAGTGAGTACCTGTATGAGGGGCTGTATGGGTGAGTGAGTATGTGTATGGCTATGTGGTTGAGATAATGGATGTGTCAGTGGTATATGGGTGAGTGACTGGGTATGTGAAAGGTAGTATAGGTGAGTGATGGGGTATATGAGTGACTGTATGGGTGAGTGAATCAATGTGAGAGTGGTTGTATGGGTGAGTGTGTGCTTCTGTCACTGACTGTATAGGTGAGAGAGTATGTGCTAGTGTACATATGAGTTAGTAAGTGGGTGTGTCTGTAACTGTATGGGTGAGTAAGTGGCTGTGTGACTGACTGTATGTGTGAATGAGTAGGTGTGTGAGTAGCTCTATGGGTGACTGACTCAGTGTATGAGCAGCTGTATGGGTGTATGAGTGAATATGTCAGTGACTGTATTAGTGAGTGACTGGGTGTATGAGTAGCTGTATGGGTGAGTGAGTAGATGTGTGTTTAGATCTATGAATCAGTAAGTGGATGTGTAAATACTGATATAGGTCTGTGAATGGTTGAGTGGGAAAGGTTGTATGAAAGGTTAGATGGGTGTGTGAGTGGGTGCTCCCGAGTCCTGTAATGGCTGCCAGCAAATTCTTCTCATGTTGCTGGCAGCCAATCAGAGCACTCACTCTTATGGGAGCTTGACTCCCAGAAGAGCAAGACAGTACAGGGGAAATAAGCTCCCTAGGCCAATCAGAACACTCTATTTTAAATTGGCACTCCTGCAAGATTTTCTTGACACTCCTGGATTCAATTGCCAAAATATACAATCATTTTTTGCCCTACAAATCCCAAAAACTACTGAACAGATTTACACCAAATCACAAAAAGCTAAATCTGTGGACCAAGAGCTAGATTCCTGCTGAATTTGTTGTAATTCCATTTAGCAGTTTTTGTGGGATCCTTGTCTAAAGAAGTCTATGGAAAATGCATGAGGATTTTGTGTTTTGAGATCCCCTTTTTTCTCAGCCCTCACTTGATGGATCTCCGCAAAACTTTCCAGGAAGGAGCAGATGTGGATAGACTTTTTACTTGGAAAGTTTTATAAAGATTCATAAAATGGGGCCAAAGTTATTAGCAAACCAAAAATGTTCTTTCTAAGGAAAAACAGATGTAACTACAGCTACCTTGTGTCCACCGCCACCAGGAAATATATACATCTCATCTGGGAAATTATAGTTCAGTCTACATTTCCAATGAAAATGCCTGTTTTGGTTTGCTAATAACTTTGGCACTGTTTGCCGACTCTTCACAAAACCTTCAAAAACAGTGATTTATTTTGCCTAATCATGAAAATTTTCGGTGTGATCTGTCAAGTGGGGTCTGAGCTAAAGGAGGTTCAGTAAATGCAATATCCCCATGCACTTCCTCTATACTTTTTAAAAAATGTCTACAGCCAAATTATTTCTATATCTGCTCAGTTGGGTTCACTGAAGACTCTTAAGAGTCCTGTGAGTACAACTTCAAAAAATAGAGCATTTTAATTCACTGAGGAGATTTTACCCTGTGTCATTAAATCCATGACCCAAGGAGAGCTTACCATATTTTTTAGAGCACTGCTAGTTTGAGCTCTAAACTTGTAAGCCGGAGTACAGAGCTCCCTTGTGTTTGGGTCTATGGATGGGTTTTGTAGCCTAACAATTGGTAATAAAAAAACTCAAATGCATGTTGATTTTTTTAAAATAAAAAGTTATTTAAATAAATGTAAGATAATCTATTTTAGCAAACGTACTCTGTGAATTAATAAAATATACTTTTGTATAGAATTATTGGTGATTTTGTGACAAATTCAATTGATGTGCTTTAAATATGTAGATATGCTCACACCTTCATCAAGCCAATAGGCCCACTTTGTATATTTTGGTCTTCTAACCCATTGATAAAGTCAGTAGTTTGGGCGTTAGGCTCTGTGCCCATTGCCCCACCAGTCTTAACACTCCACAAGAGACTAGTGTGCAGTGGGGATTGGCTGCGTGTGTCGGGTGTTGGACGGAGGACCTGGTTGCCTGCATGAGATTGGCTTTATGTGTGGTAATAAAATATTACTTTAAATTAAGAAAATCCCTAGAAATACATTGAAAAAAACAAATGTTGAAGTGACAATATAGTAAAGAATTAAATAGTAAATCCTTCCAAGTTGACTGAAAAAGCCAAACATTAAAGTAACAACTTACTTAGGTGAAAATTCCATTGGCAACATAACATTTTAAACTCAACCAACCACTGAAATTCACATTAAAGTTATCTCAAATTGTGCCCTCATCATGCACTGCTTATGACCTCAAATATTGCAACACAAATAAAGTGTTCAGTGACACTATTGATATCATTACTGAGGACAACTGAACTGATATCAATGATGACAACACTGTGCATGTTGGGTGCACAAGTCATAGTTACTTTAGGGCACAAGTTATATTTACTTGTATCACTAGCAACTTCTTTTATACACACTTTACACTTTCTTTCCATTTTTGCTACTAAATCACATTGCTTGCTTATATGTAGTGAACTAAACCTTGCAAACCTACAACACTGAAGGGACATATTTCCTTGATGCAGAGTGGATTTTATATGGTGAGTCATTATTACTAACTGCTGTTAACTTGTCTCATCTATTTATCTCTATTTTAGGATAAGTTTGAGGTAAGAGCAGATTTGTATTACCTAATATCTTTGATTGAGCATTGCTATGTTATTAGTTCCTACTGTCTGGCTCAAGTTGAATTTTCAGCATGTTATTTCTGAATTATGATTTATTATGTACCTGAAATATTGCTTCTATTCAGGAAGAATTTTATCCTAGTAGTATTATTTGAGGTATTTCATTTTGTCCCTAATTACTCAAAAAGAAGCAGAAATAGTATTTATGCTAACTGAGTCAGAAGAAAGCATGTTCAATTGTTTTTACAATCAGTGAACAGATTGGGATAATAATTGTTGAATATGTAAGAGAAAAAAAACTCAATTTGTAACAGGCAGTAGTGAAAAATTATGAACATTTCATTTGTGCACTTTTTGCACTTGTGACAGGGCATATGATCCTGTTACAGGTTGATGCCACCTCTAGTCAGAGCCCCGTGTTGTTTCCAAGAATGTAGAGTTACCAATATCCACTGATCAGTTCGAGCTCTATCACACGTGGGACATTTGACTTGTACTTTGACTGAAAGGATATTTTATGACTTCTCCTATTTCCCTTCTCAGTACTCATTGATATAAGCCATCAACTTGCTGCGGCATTCTAAAAGCATGGGTGTTTGGGGGGGCACCACATGTACCCCCCTGGCCACATTGCAGAGCACAACAGGGAAATGTGGGCCATGCTAGGGGCCGCCAAAGTCCCTTTCTGACAGCCTTTCCATGGCCGGGGGACCACCATAAAAAGACTTTGGGAAATGGACATCCTAATCCCTGCACAGGCACCACCTTTATTGTAGGGATTAATGTCCGACCACCGCCCCAATCGACTGCCTGAGCTTGTCCAAGGCGGCAGTCTTTCTCCCCACCCGCTGCCCTCCAAACGCCAGTATCTTAATCTGGCTGTTGGAACGTTGCCCTGGATATTAGGCGGAACATCACCGATGGCCTGTCATTGGCAGTCTGCCCGACATCATAATAAGGAACTTAGTCTCTGAAATGGAAGTTAAAATCCTTCAGTGGGGCAAGGTTACAGACTGTCTGCCAAAGTCCTCTTAAAGGTGGATAGTCAGTGGATGGTGTTTGGACAAAATATCAATTTAAAAATATTGGAATACAGAAATATTGAAAATTAAATATTGTGACGCACAAATATCATGATGCAGAAATATTATTGACAAAAAGAATGTTTTTTCAGGTAAGTACTAGTGTTGTAAATAATATTGATGTTTTTAATATTGATTTCACTAATATAGTGTTTAAAATATACTTTTTTAATAGTTTGAATGTGCTTTAGTTGATATATTAATTGTATGTGTTAATATTGTTTATACATTTTTCTTTTTTTTTAATATAGCTGGTAATTTTCAGTGATTTAGAATATTTTATTAATTTTAAACTAAAAAAACACAGAATTTGTTGCAATGGATCTGCGAATCCCATATGACTTAGCAACGAATACAATCAAATCCTTACCATTTCTTCTTCTTTGGGTGTGTCTCCTTAGTCTTCACACCTCTCCAGCTCAGGAGGAACTTTTTCTTTTTTTGTGGTGTTTGTTTCCTAAACCATAATAGAAAATGGCATCAGGTGGAAGAAGAGAGCAGGAGGAAGTGCAGAAAGAACTAGAGGAAGAAGAACAGCAAAGAAAAAAAGAATCTATTGCTTGGAACATTTTCTCTATTCCATCTGATAAAAAAAGTTGGCTATTAAAGGTTGTTCAATGCAACTTTTACAATACATGATTTTTGAGCAAAAAATACCTGCACGGGACAAGCAGCATGTTGAATGGGTGTGTGTGTGAGCAGCTGTGTGGGTCTGTGAGGGGGCGCAGTAGTAGATTTGTAGGTCTGTGATTTGGTGTGTGAGTGTATGAATGGATGCGTGAGTGGGTGTGTGAGTGGCTGTGTGGCTATATGAGGTGTTGCAGTAGTTGTTTTTTTGGTCTTTGAGTGGATGTGTGAGTGTGAACGGGTGTGTAGTCAATGTGTAAGTGACTGCGTGGGTCTCTGAGGAGGTGTAGTAGTGGTTTTGTGGGTGTGTGAGTGGATATGTGAGTGGGTGTGTGAGCAGGTGTATGAGTGTGTCAATGGGACTATGAGTGGGTGTGTGAGTGTGTCAAAGGGTGTGTGAATGGGTGTGATAGTGTGTGAATGTGTGAATGGATGTGTGAGGAGGAATGTGAGTGGTTTTGTGGGTCTGTGAGTTGGTGTGATAGGGGTTTTGTGGGTTTGTGTGTAGGTGTGTGAGTGTGTCAATGGGTGTATGAGTGGCTTTGTGGGTATATGAGGAGGTTTTGTGGGTGCGTGGGTGTGTCAATGGTAGTGTGAGTAGGTGTGTGAGCATGTCAATGGGTGCATGACTGGGTCTGTGAATGTGCAAATAGGTGTGTGAGTGGCTGTGTAGGTCTGTGAGTCAATGTGGTTGTGATTTTGTGGGTCAGTCAGTGTGTGTGTGAATGGGTATATGAAGGGGTGTTGGAGTCGGTATGTGAGTGTGTGAATGGGTATGTCAGGAGGATAAAGAGAGCAAGAGGAAGAGCAGCATTAACTAGAGGAACTAGAGGAATAAGAAAAGCTGAGAAAAAATAATCTATTGCTTGGAACTGTTTCTCCGTTCCATCTGGAGAAAAAAGGGTGTTAGCAAAAGTAGTTAAATGCAACCTTAGCAATAAAGAATTTTCGAGAGGGACAAGCAAAAGATACTTGCACGGGACTGGCAGCATGTTGAAACTGACCATCCACCCAACAACTGGTGAGAGCGGAGATCTAAAAGGATGCAAAAGATGCATCAACATCACGTGCTGCAGCTCAGCTTGCTCCTAGAAGACCTGGGTCCTGCTACTGTAAATGTAAACATTCCTGCAGTGGTCCATAGTTGCTCAAAATCGTATTGTATTGCACAGTGTGTAATAAAAGTGTTACTGTTGGACAACAGTTCATGCAAGCTGTTATTAACCATGAGTGTTAAATTATTCGTTTTTAAAACACTGTTTGCACAAGTACTGTGCATTTTTACAATTTATTTTTACTAGTTATAGTATGACATTAGTATGTCACGTTAGTGTGACATTAGAATTACAGGCTCTATCAGGTTGTGCCACAGCTGGAAATTTAACAGTGACTACAGGTGTGGTTGTGGTGGGAGGTGCCGTGCTCAGGGGGGATTCTCCACCACCTCGTAAAGAAAGTCTCCTTTCTGTAAGTTCTATCTTGGTGGCTATAAATCCTACAGACCTTTGGAGAATTTTGTAGATGGTAGTGACTATTGCTGAGGGCACACTTACACTTACATTTCCCCATTTGATAGAGGATTGTCTTTTACCAGATAAAGGTGAAAGGTTAAATGTGACCAGATTTAACTCACCCTTGTAGGCTGGTGGATATTGGGACAATACCAAACAGGCATGCTCCTGGGCCATCCCCCACTGCAGTGGCTCTGCTCTCCTGTTAAGCTCCTCTGGGTGCAGAAATGATGAGGGCTAAACACTGTGGCAGTCTGGGGGCTTGTAGTTCTTACACCCACTCCTTCTCCGACCAAAGCAGCGCATCCCGCTCTGCGGGAGACCCGTTCTCCTATTAAGCACCTCCGGGTGCAGAAATGATGAAGCCTAAGTGCTGGGGCAGCCTGAGGCTTGTAGTCCTTGCCCCTATTCCTTCTCTGACCAAAGCAGTGTGCCCCATGCTGTGGGAGCCCCACTATCCTGTTAAGCCCCTCTGACAACGGAAATAATGAGGGCTACGGGCTAGGGCTTGTAGTCCTTGCCCTCACTCCTTCTCCGACCAAAGCAGCGCGTTAATATGATTTATTCAACCTTTGAAACTCAACTCCCGGTAGAAGAGGTCTTCCCTGGCTTCTCCGTTCATTGGGCAGGGTTTTAGATCTCACATGGAAAAACCATGATGATGGTGAAATCTGGTTCACTGCTGGACCACAGTCTTTATTTTATCGTCTCACAGCTGGCTCCGCATATTAAGTCCATATCTTACATGGCTTTTCAATTATTTGCTGAAAAATGCAGAATTTTCATTCATCTGGAAGCATGCTCTGGTGCTGCAACTGGCGAAGAAGGCCAGAGTATATATGACTATCCTGTCCAATTATCGCCCTATTAAGCTCTTTCCGTATATGGCTAAAGTGCTGGAAAGTTTAGTTAACAATCATCTATCTTACTTCCTGGAGAATAATAATCATTTGGATGCTGCCCAAACAGGATTTAGAGCTAATAACAGCACAGGGTTCGTTTTTGAGTAACAGAACCCACTTCACACAACTGGCCCCTTTCAATTCCACCTTCACCTGTCTATCTGCATGGTCCCTCAAGAGTCGTCTCTTAGCCCTTCATTGTTTAACATTCATGTCTATTTTCTGGTGGGCATTGTTAAGACCTGGGGGTTTGAAATCATCTGTTATGCTGAAGACACCAAGCTTATTATGTCTATTGATGAGAGACACATAGATACACTTTTTAGGATGCCTATCTGATGTGGCCAGATGGATTAAACACATTGTCTGAAACTCAATTCAGACAAAACCGAAATATTGCTCTTTGGAGGGGCAAACAAAGAGTGGAATAACGAGTGGTGGCCTTCTCTCCTTGGTACTGCTCTTAAGCCAAAAAGAGTAGCTAAGAACTTGGGCTCTCTCTCTGCAGGATCAGGTAAATGCAGTGTGTGGTTAATGTTTTGGTCTTCTGAGGAAACTTTTTGATGGATCCTGGTAGTTTGGCAAAAGAATGTTATCCATGCACTAATCATGAGCAGATTAGACTATGGCAATGCTTTGTATACAGGAATGGCCAAATATCTGCTTAATCCCCTTTAACTCATCCAAAATTAGGCAGCCAGACTGATTTGTAAAAGCACTGGATGCAGATCGGCCTTGGTTTGTCTCAACTCGCTTCACCGGCTTCCGGTGCACAAGAGAGCCACATTCAAGGTATTATGTTATGTACACAAGGCACTCCATGACACTAGGCTAGCAATTCTGTGTCACAGAGTGCCTTTTTACAAACCACTACTAATGCTTTGATTTAGAAATCAAGCTCTGGTGTGCAACAGATGAAACAAGGAGGTAAGAATGGGCAGCAGCTCTTTTAATCATCTTGCAGCACTCCACAGCAAATCTCTGCCTCTGGAAATGTGTCTATCTGGAGATCTCACTTTCTAGAAGAGGTTGAAGATGTGGTTATTTCCCTTGTAGTGGCGGCTAATATATGGAGTTTGGTATTATTAGTTGAGCACAAGGATATCACTTAGGGGATGATGGAGTGCTTTATAAATACTTTTTAATAAAATAAAAAATTATTATTATTATCTGTCCACCTGCCTGTTAGAAACAGGTGAGTGTTAAGTATTCTGTCGACTGAGCTACTGTTGGTGCCACTGATAGAAGTATTACTACAATGGCCGAACCGAGTCAGATTGGATGAAAGTCTTTACAGCATCCACCCTATTTAGACTGGGTAGTGTAATATCTTTTTTTTCCTGTCCATCATTGCTAGGAAAAACCTGTGCAAGAGAAAGCAAAAAGCAATAATGTCCCCCAAACTCTGGGAGAAAACTCCTGGTGTGTGGAGTTCATTGATTTTTTTTGTTTTCTAAAAACAAACTTTAGCTTTGGGAGTTTGCTTTTAAAAAAAAAAAAGTTAAAAGTTTGGTGGATGGCCATCAAAATTGTGACTGGCTGCTTACCAAAGTTTAGTGCATTGAAAGGAACCACTGTGATGGTGGTTCCCTTTAATGTATAGGGATGAACATTGGGCTGGCGGTCATCTCTAAATTCAGTGGGTGGAAGTCTGTCAGGGTGATTGACTATACTGTGCGTGCCAAACTCTAAACCTAGCCCTTAGCCTCAAATTTCTCAGGTAACCTCATCGGCAGCAAATGGGAAATTTCCATGTTCATCCATTTTAAATTGCTACTTTATCATATCCCTTTTATTGTTATTTTTTTGAGCCAGGTGTCTTAATTCTAACTTTAGGAGCCATCCTTTCACTTCAGTTATCTTCTGGTTCAGTTGGTAACTATCTCACTTAAATATCTATCAGCTTCTGTAAAATCAAAATTTCTCTCAGTTATTAGTGAAGTAGGAGTGACCTATCTATGCTTTTACAATACTAAATGAAGACTCAAAGAAATTCTAGCACACAAGATCCCAGGTGAGACATGATTCTTACAGCAGCAACCTTAGCAGGCATAAGACCTAAGAAAGGAAGATGAGGAAGACAATATTCCAAGCATTCTCTCTTTATCCCGATCCAGGAAAATGTTTTCTCCTGCTTTTCAAGAAGGACTCAAAGTTCTCCTTTTAAATCAACATTTCATCTAGGAGTCTCCCCCCCAGATCATGGATCCCAACATATTTTTTTTGCTTAACTAATTTTATTGTTTTCTTAATAGCAGGCATTATAGTCTGTGGCAAACACAGAACAACAATGATATTTACACACCTGATCCACATCTCCCGCACAAAAGACTCTCACTCTTCAGTTCCCAGCCCATGATATGACCTCCACCTGCCCAAAATCTTGGTGTGTTTCTGCAGACAGCCCCTTGCCTGGAATACTGGTTGTTCCATGCATGGCGTACCAGTCCACCCCCTTCCACCATTATACCAGGGTTGGGTCTAGGATGATTTCCATTTAGGGCAATGACTCCCTTGGCCACCATTGTGGTCACCCCACCATTGTCCACTCATGGCAGGGTCCACTGAGGTCCTCTAGAATACCAAGAAATCCTATTTTCAGGGTTAACACCACCAATCTGTCCAGTACTTGGGACAATGTCCTCACACTGCCCATCCAAAAATCTACTATTCAAGGACAGGCCCATACCACACGAAAAAAGTCCTCATCTATATGAAAACAGCATAAACAGTGTGGTCACAGCAGATTCCCAGCTCTCCACATGCGTTTGAGTATTAGGTATGTGGTGTGAGAATAGTGTAGTTCAATCAGATGTTGAAAACATGCAGGGTACCATTTGGGCAACCCACTAGTCCTCATGTTGTAGGGTACCTATTCTTTAGGCCTGGGTGGAGTGTGCGGAGTTTCACGACCCAAAAACTCCACGGTGCTATGCGGAGTTCCTTAAGTGGCGGTATGCAATTTTTTAATTTCTTTTTTTTTTTTTTTTTATATAGCGCAAACTAGACCCGAGACAGGCTTCCTCAATGTGAACGGGAGGTTTCTCAACACAAGCTGTAGCAGGCATCCGCGACTGCCGCATTGAGAAATCTTGCTGGGTGGTGGTCTGGAGTGAGATTTTTATCGCTCGCTAACTTAACTTTGGCGAGTGCGAGCAAGGAAAAAACTTCGCTTCGCGGAGCGCAGTTTTTCAGAATTCCTCTCACTACGTGGATCGTGGACATTGTTCACCAGTATCGGGAATCTGGATGATACAGTGCCCTGGCCTTCCCAAAGTGGGGTCATCTATATGAGTCACTTGTCCCAGAACATGAAGCACAAGCCACACGCCAGACTTCTACAACTGTTGCAGTTAGCTCCGGGAGATAAGTAGGGATGGGGTACCACAGAGTAGTCTCATAATGACGTATAGACTCAGGTGGCAAAGCTCCAGTCAGAAAGCTAGTGTTCAGTATGGTGAATGGGAAATGTTGAAGGGTGTAGAGGAATCTGGGTAATATCACTATCTTGGAGAGAGCCACCCTTCGCAATAGGTTGAGTGGAAGAAGTTCCCACCTCTGAATGCTCTACTTACCTTTGGTAACAATCAAGGTAAGATTGAGAGCACAGACCAGGTAGGAATTGCTAGAAATATGTATATCCAGGTACTGAAAGTTTAGTCTCCAAACAGTAATGGAAGGATTCTAATTGATTGTGCTTTGGTCTCCTTTGATATGGACTAGGAGAGATTTGTGTCAAATCACTCAAAGACTTGAGGTATGACCATACGATGTGGCCAACTCCAGGGAGCAAGGGCCCGACAGGTGAGAGTTAGACTGGAAGAGAATGATGTCATCGGCATAAAGACAATTTAGTCTTTCATTGGATCATTCCATTGCCAGCCCTGGACATGTGCATCACAGCAGAATAGTCTTGCTAGAGAATCAATGTGATGGCAAAGAGGAGCTGGAATAAGGGGCACCCCTGTTTGGTGCCTCTCTGGATTTGAAACATGTGCAATGCTGCCCCATTCACTCATATGTGGGTGGTTATATAACATCTGGACATAGTTTCTGAATCTAGGGCCACGCCCCTAGCACTCTAGGACTTTGAGTAGCAAGGCCCAATCAATTGAGTCAAAGGCCTTCCCGAATTCTATTAGGAGAAGAGCACAATGGTCCTGTGGGGTCGGGCATAAGCTATGGCTGACTGTATGTGGCATATGCAGTGCCTAGTGCTTTTAGTGGGCATAAAGCTGCATTGTTCCAGATGGAAAAGCCTAGGAAGGGTTCTTTGAAGATAGTTGTCAAGTGCTTTGGTGTAGATTTTGATTATCAGAGAGATCAGACGGTAGGACGAGAAAAGGGAGGACATCTGCCTCGCATTGGGGAGGACAATGATTATGGCTGTGGCAAGCTCCATGGGGAACTGCCCAGTGTCCACTGCTTTGCCATATAGGTTGAGAAGGTGAGGGCTAAGCAGGTCACAAAATTCTGGTAATATTCTAACGGGAATCAATTGGGCCCCATTGTTTTCTCGGGTTTCATTTCAGTAATGGCATCTGCTTCTATTACACCTGGAGAGTTTCTTTTTGGAAATCCAATAATTGGAGCTTGAGTGCCTTTTTTTGGCTGAGTTTGTTTTTCTTCAGTCCTCTAGGATAGCTTTGTATTAACGTCCCAAATTGGCCAACAACAGGTGAGTGATCAGAAATGCCCTGGAGGAGGATTGTGGACCCTGTCACCTGAAGGAGATCTTTGTCAGGGAGGAGAAGCAAGTCTATGTGGGATTGAATCCCGTGATAGGCTGAGGTGTGCATGTATTCCTGGCTTATAGGGGTCTCCAGGCATCACATATTTCCAGGGATTTCATCCAGGTCAGGAGTTGTTTGGCATAAGGCAGTCAGTTCTCTGTGGGAATGCCTGAGAATTCAAGAATCGTATTATGGGAGCCGGATAATTTTGTTGCTGTCAACCCACTGGAGTCATCATTGCAGATTTTAGCAGGCCACCATGTTGGGCCTAACTCGAGTGACTAATCAACCAGCCTCTCACGGTCCCCATTTGGGCCTCCCAATCACATAGCTGGACTCCAGCAGGGTCCCTGACTTTAGGACAAGTCTGGGGTGACAAATCAGTCCACTGGATTCTCCGGATGAAAGCAGTCCCAGAGCATTAAGGAAGCTTGTCTGCCATCATCGCCTCCGTGGCTGTGCCCGGATTCCAACTTTTAATCTTTCTTATCTTGTCTCCATTCCCTCCTTCATATACTTCTGCTGCATTTCTTCGATCTATCGTCACCTACTTAAAGCATGCCATTAATTACACTATTGTAAAGAAGGTACCTAATACTGGTTATTTGCCTCACCTTAATTCTTTGGCTTTGTTCATTCACTTACAAGGAGACGTGCTCCTATTATCAGTTTCATTTGATTTATATTCCATAACTGAGTGCTCTGATATTATCCTAGGTCATAAGTAATTCTTTACAAATATATACATGCAAGCAAATAAATGTATATACATATGTGTATACATGCAGGCAACTTCTTCAATGTCATTACATGAGGAGATCTGAGATCTAAAAAGGTGAACCGTGGATACTTTTTCACAATTCCCCTCACTTTGCTGATTAGTAAATGTGAAAGTTATTATGGGATTTCATGAATAAAAGTGATTACTGTAAACTTTTGTTTGCATGCCTTTATTTTCCTTGTTTCATGTCCTCATATTCAAATCTGTATGCAAAGTTTATTAATGGAATTGGTCTACATATTATAATTATCCTCTTGAATTATCCTTATTTCTAGTGCTGTTCTCTTAATGTTGGAGTACACCTCCTCTGTAATGCCACACAACCATGGGAGTAGATATGTCTATTCGTTAGAAACTAACCTGATGCCAAGAGTTGCACAGGAGCAGATGAATTTTCCATAGTCCTGTCTCCTCCTGCGTACACATTCTCCATTTATTAACCTGTCTGCAGCTCCTACTTGCAGGTGGGGGGAAGGATTGGGAGAGAAAAGGCAGACTACCTCTAGAATCTAATATGCTGAGCATCCACTCCTCACAGCTAGGCAATATGTTCCTCCTGAATGTTCAACATAAGGTTAGCAAATATTCAAGCTCTATAACTAAGCGTACATCAGATATTTTTTCATTCAGCAAAAAAAGTATTTTCCCAAAAACCTTCACATTAAATAACTATCTCCCTCTATATTCCTTTTCTTAGTAATCCTTCTTTCTTTGGCTCTCAGTTGTCATGTACCTTTTAGAATTTGCTTCTCTCTAGTCCTCTCTTTACATATATTCAGTTGAATTCCACAATGTAAAAACTCATTTCTTGTCTGGAATACTTTTAACCTTTAGTAAATATATACATAAGTTTCAGTGAGTTCTTTTCAAGAATCTTTCTTTTGAGGAAAAAAAAATACACTCTCAAAAACAAGTCTTTTCCCAGTAGTTATTGTAGAGAATAATCCTTAGACACCTTACTGTAATTGTCTTTTTTTTTTTTGTCCTCATATAACCTCCATAATATTATATAAGCATCCTCTCGGTACTAGCAACCCAATTGCTTATATCTTGGGGTCTGATCTCAGCTGATGTTCTATGGGGCCCGGCCCACGCTGCACATCATAAGCTGACCAAGAGGTGTAATCATTGGACAGTTTTTACCAGCCATACCAATTACTCTGAGTCTAGTCATTTCCAGAATAGCTCAAGCTCGTTTCTATTATTATGGGAATCAACCTTTTGATCCAAATCTTTAAAAAATCTGGCTGAGTTCCACCATTCCCTCCAAGATGGAGGGTCTGCCTGGCGCCATATTTTGCATATTTCTCGTCTTGCTAAGAGAATTAAATAGAACACAAGTTTACATTGTTCACCCGTGAAGTCCGCCTCCCCCTCTAAGGGCTGTGCTATGCCAAAAAAAATTAAAATAAGGCCTACCTCCACATCTTTACCCAGTGCTTCTGACATAGTCTTACCCACATTGCCCCAGTATTCCTTCAACATTGGGCAGGTGAAAAACATGTGGATATCATCCACCTTGTGGATGCGACATCTTGTACATCTGGCATCTCCTCCTCCCCTCATTTTGGATATCTTAAGCGGAGACCAATATATCCTGTGAAAGGTAAAAAGGTGGTTCTTCCTTAGTGCAGCTGATTTGATTAAAGAGTATAGTTTATCTAAAGATACTAGCCATAAAGTTTGTAGCTCTTCATCTGACAAGCACTTCTCCCAGACCATGTAAGAAGGATCCAGCTTCCTGTCTGCAGCAGCAAGAAGATGATTATACCAGAGAGCTATCTCCTTTTTTCTTGGATTTGGATCTTGGAGATCATCCTCCATTGCATTGTCTCCAGGAAATTGCCAGTGTTGGTTCTTACACCAGGTTGAGATTTGGTAGTATTTAAATGTGGAGAGCCTGCCATTCATTAAGTTCTTCCAAGTATCCCAAGGCAGACAGCTATTTCCTTCAACTATGTCGCCCCAACGCTGAACCCCCGCCTCTCTCAAGGGTTGAGATAAAGCGTCATTCAGGCATTCAGGAGTGCCCGGAGAATCTTACACAGGGGCCCACTCGCTAAAGTAGGGTATACCTAAAGTTATGCGGCAGTCAAACCATAATTTGGCAGCAGTGTATAAAACTTTCAGGTGGACTTTTTTTAAAAATGTAGGGGCGCCGAACTTGTACATAAAACCCTCCGCTGGACTCTCGTGCAGCATGGCCTTGAACATGCGACCAATCAAATTGTCATCTGGTCTAGATAAGAGCATCCTGCTGTTTTTCAATTGGTATGCCCAGCAATATAATTGTAGATCTGGTAGGCTCAGGCCACCGTGTGCAAACTTTCGTCTAAGCTTTTTCCACAATAGTCTGATCCCCTTACCAGCCCAGATGAAAGTAGAAATCCTTCCCTGAATTTTATTTAGAAGGTTTTTATAAAACGTCAGGGGGATATTATTAAAAAGATACGCAAACTTGGGCAAAACACACATTTTGACCAAGTTTGACCTACAATAGTGTGTAAGTGGAAGATTCTGCCATCTCTTCAAAAGAATATTAACCTCCTTAGAGACTCCAGCTATATTTGTTTTGGGGAGTTCGTTTAGCTCTTGTGTGATGGTTATTCCTAGATACCTTAACTCCTTAGAGACCCTGAAACCCTGCACTTCTGAGTTCCAAGTCATAATCTCGGTCTTATTGCTGTTAATCTCATACCCTGACATTTTCCCAAAGAACTGCACTTCCCTGAATAAATTGGGTAGAGCTTGATTGACATTAGACGTAAAAAGTATCAAATCACCAGCATATAATGCTAGTTTCCTTAAAAACCCATTCGCTGAGAAGGGGGAGATTTCTTTATTTAGCCTTAAACTTTGAGCGAAAGGCTCTATGTGTAAATCAAAAAGAATAGGGGTCAATGGGCAGCCTTGTCTGGTGCCACGCCCTATTGATATAGGAGCTGAGAGGTTACCGTTCACTAAGATTTGGGCTCGCGGGTCTCTGTAGATTTTTCCAAGAACGTCTCTAAAGGTGCCATCAAACCCAAAAGCCTTCAATACTCTAGAGAGATAACACCAATTAACGCGGTCGAAGGCTTTTGCAGTGTCCAACGTTATAATTGTTAGAGGAACTTTACCCACTGTTGCCAGATCTATTGCGCCAATTAAGGAAATAACAAGATCCTTCATCTGACTCCCGGGGAGGAAACCCTTCTGATCTTCGTGTATTATAGCCCCTGCTAAAAATTCCAGTAAAGGTTTTATAATCGCAGTTCAGCAAAGATATCGGGCGGTAGGATTGACATTGTGTAGGATCTTTTCCGGGTTTTAAAATCAGTGTGATGACTGCCTCTTTCCAAGAATCTGGCAGTGGAGAGGACCCTCTCAAAATCTCATTAAATAGTCTTAACCATATGGGGATAACTTCATCGATTAGTATGGTATAGATCTCATTAGGAATCAAGTGTGGACCTGCAGCTTTACCTTTCTTGATTTTCTTAAGAGCTTCCACAATTTCACTCCCTGTTATATCTTGATTAAGTAGCGCTAAGCTTTCAGCGCTCAACTTTGGAAGCTGTTTTCGAGCAAGCCATTGATCTAGGGCAAGCTTATCTACTTCTAAATCCTCCTTGTACAAGTCCTGAAAGAATTTACAGAACTCCGACTCTATCTCACCCTTGTTGTCAGAAAACTGATCAGAAGGCTCGCCATCACTTTCTATTCTAATCCTACTAATGAAGTTTTGAGACCTGTCCATTCTGCTCTTTATTGCTAGAAGTTCCCACAGTCCTCACCCTGACCAAACTCTCTCATTCTACTCGCTTCCCATTTCTGTAACATTATTCCTTCCATTGCCAGCCTATATTCACGTTGCAAGTCCTCAACTTTGCCCACCAGTTTTTCTTTTCCTCCCCCTGAGCTTGATCAAACTTTAGACTTGCTTCGGCCTTTATCAGCCGCTCCTCCAAAGAGGCTATCTTCTCTTTCTCAAGTCTGACCCAGCCTGCCGCCGCCCCCTTCAGCATCCCTCTCAGCCAGGCTTTGAAGGAATCCCAAACCAGATGTATGGGAGCAGACTCAAGGTTTTGGTTAAAGAAGGCAACTGAATCTAGTTTAATCCTATCCATAACATCAGTTTGTGAGAGCAATCTTCTATTCAATGTCCACCTCCTAACTGAGGGACTAGAGGGGAGTTCCATGATTAGTTCTATTGCCCCATGATCCGATATATGAATAGGCAAATATTCAATTTTCTTGACCTTATCCACTTCTGAAAGATCCATAGATACATAATCGATCCTAGTGAAGTGGCCATTCTTTTTGCTAAAAAAGGAATAGTCCCTTGCGTCTCCCTTTTTCTTCCGCCATACATTGCATAGATTTAAATTATCTAAAATAGCAGAAAGGCAGGCTCTGACTCGAGGTGCATTAATTTGAGTGCGGGGTGAGGATCTATCCAACTTGTTGTTTAGTAGTAAATTAAAATCCCCGCCAATTATCAATGGGGCCTCAAACTCAAGCAAAGACTATTCAAGAAAATAACCTCGTCCTCGTTTGGACCGTAATAGCTAGCCAACGTGTAGGTGCTAGTACGGGTTTTTATTTCCGCAACCACCCAATGCCCTTTAATGTCCACCTGCGTTTTACCCAGTTCTATTCTGGTGTTTGCTTTAATGACTATTGCAACTCCTTTAGAACAACATTGCTGGTCTTTAGCTACCACCTTATTCACCCATTTCTATTTATTAAATAATGCTAAGCACATCTGATCTCAAAAGATGAGTCTCCTGGAGCATAAGAACGTTAGCAGAGGTGTTTTTCAAATATTTTAAAACCAATCGCTGTCTCTTTTTAACTCTAAGACCATTTATATTCCAACATAGTATGCCCAAACGCTCTCTTCCTAAAACCTTATCCCTATCCCCCATCTTCAGTCTTCTTGATCTTTCTACTTTCAATAATGTCGACTATATCAAAAGTGGACGCTTTTCCATTTTTTTTTCTTTTTATCCCCATGCTCCCTACCGTGCTCCCCACCACCACCCCTGTGGCCCCTTCCCTTCCCCCCTCCTCCCCTGGGAACCCTCCCTGATTACTTATTTCATTATCTACCATAAGATGAGCACTAACCTCTCCGCATCAAGTCAACTTTTTCTATTTTTATTTCTTATAAACTCACTCAACTAAATGCTAGCCTTAATGCTTAACAGAAACTTATCAACCTCCTCTGGGGAATGAGAATTGCACATTTTGTTGGCCCACATCACTTTAAGGTATGCTGGGAACCTTAACTGAACTTGGGTGCCCAGTTGTCTCAAGGGGTCCATCCGTTTGCCCAACTCCCACCTTCTATCTTCTGTGACTATAGATATATCGGACCTTATTTTAAACGAAAATTCCTGAACCTGAATAGTTTTCAGTTTTAGAGCTGCCCCTAAAAGTTTTTCCTTGTGGGAATACGATTGTATGTACACCAGGATTTTCCTGGGCTTTTTCCGACCAGGATTAAGCCTGAAAGGGTCCCGATGCACTCGCTGAATTTCTGTATCCCAAACTGAGGCAGAGGCGACTTGAGGGAAGGATTTAGACAAGATCTCCACCACAAAGGCTTTAACATTTTCCCCCTCCGCTCCCTCCTTTATATCCAGAATCTGGATGTTGTTCCGCCTTGAATTATTTTCCATCCTTTCTAGTCTATCCGATAAATCCTTTTCTCTTGTCTTGAGCCTGTCCAGTTCCTGAGAGTGATCTTGTAAGTCTGTCCCTAGTTCTAGAACTTTATTTTCCAAGTCCTCCATGCGTTTTGTTAGTACTGATAAGTTCTCCTCCAAGCTGCTACAGGTCTCTTGAATTTGTTTCTGGTTGGTTTCTGAGGTAGCAAAGTGATCTTTGATCTCTAGGGAGAGCTGTCTCAGTAAGCCCTTCACAGCTTCTAGGCCTGAAGTATCTTTAGCACCCTCTTTAGCGCCCTCCTTAGCTGACTTATCAAAGATCTGGTCGGTCCTTTCTATCAATTTAGGATCCCCTGGTTCCAAGTTAGGAGGGGTTATGGAATCACTCAGGGGTAAGAACCTGTTCGAAACAGAGATAGCTGAAAGACTAGCTAGTTGTGCAGTCGAGATATTTTGTGACACAACCTCTGCCTCTGTAAGAGGTTCCATGTTGCACTGTAAATTAACCTGCGAGTTTACTGTAATTGTCTTGCCAAAATTCACAGCCTCAACTGGATTTGCAGCCACTCACTAATTCTCCTTTCAATGTTCAGGAAAACCAGAGAAAACATGGAGAATACCCCAGTGTGCACACCAAAATTACGAAAGAGGCAGACCTTGGAACAACCGGGTATCCCTTCAGAAGAGCAGAAGCATAGAGGAGACATTACTCACGTCTCTGAGGTGTCATTTGAATTGTACAGCTTTGATTCCAGATTAACGCAACGGGTTGTTCGAAGGCTCACGCTGCTTTTCAAAAAGACTAGTCCGTTGAACCTAAACCTTAATCGGGGTGACTGCCATCTCGGAATCTCGCTTGCTGCAGCCATAGCAGAATTTTAACACCAAGTGTATAAGGGATATAATTTGAATTGCTGTTTTTCCACTTTTGAACATAATCTCTTGTTCCTGAAACTGAGTGCCTGACACTATGCTTCAGTTGTCTCAAATTCCTATTTCCATCTGGGAAAATGTGAGGAATTGGGTTGTTGGTTGACTAGAATGTGATCCCTGGCAAGCAACAGTCACAATCCCTTGCAGGGTGAAACACAAAAAGTTACTTAATTAACCTGTGCTTAACCCTGGGTAGCCTGACACACAAGCAGTCAGGCTTAACTTAGAGGCAATGTGTAAAGTATTTATGCAGCACACAAACAGCAATAAAGTGAAAACACAACATAAGAAAAGTCCCAAACCGATTTAGAAAAATAGAGGACATTTTAACAAATTATTCTTGATCTCAGTGAAGGATTTTAGCCAACATTTGTCTAAGTCCTCAGTTTTGGAAAATGGCCATCTGGGCACCTTTAGCACCACTACTAAGGCTGGGCAGAAGTTAATGACAAACTCCACCAAATTCCGTGGAGTTACACAAGCGGGCAGAGTATTGGTCAGCCACCCCTATTTCAATGTAGCTCTGGCTAAGATCATTCACATTCAGAGCAGGATCTTTGTTTGCTAGACGGCGCTAAAGTTGTTCAAAACAGCATCCATTCTGGGAAGTTATGCATGGCAAGAACTATCGATCTGCATTGACCACAAAGGTGAATATTACTGGAAGGCAAGCACACCACATTGACCTCCAAATTCCATATTCATCAATCAAAGCTAGAAGTGTCCTACAAGAAACTAACCTCGCACTGACCTCCATATGCCTCCTACTGGAGCTCAAACTATATGTAGCAGAGGCACACACTCTTTCTATGTGTGCGCACAGTAGCCTGCAATTCGAGTGAAATGCATAATAGCACCCAGGGCAAAGATTCACTATCGCACTCTAACAGATGCTGAGTTATCTTGGACTCCAAAAACCACACAGGAAAAAACTTAGGACGATACTGGCACTTCATGTGCTTTTGTGTGCAACTTTATCCATCCAATATAAAGAATTAGTTTTGTTGAAACTCAAGGTTTTGATTCACAAACAAGCTCCTGAAATCCCCCACCAATCGGAGCCAGACTCTATGTTTACTATACTGGTGTGTGATAGATGATTCAAACAATAGAGTTCATATTTCTATCACTAGCACAATTTTCTTTCTGTATAATCTCACCAGAAGCAAAAGCCAGAACACACTCCCACACAACTCTAACCAATGGCATAGTTGGATTCATCCCTCATCCTTTCTTTTGTCTTAGCCAATCGAAGAGCATGGGATTCCAAACACCCACCAACCAGCAAGTGTGATGTAAAATAAAGCACAGACCAACCACAGCACTGTTGTGTGGCCCACCCGCTGCATGTGATGGCTACCTGGAGCGCCTTCCTCTAAGTGTCCATGAAGTTTTCCCGCTGCCTTGCATCTCAACTCACCGTGGTCTGCTCCTCTCAACTGCTGGCTGCATGCATGTCCTCTCCCTTCATTGAGTGCTTCCTCTTCTCTGGTGTCACATTGTCACTCTGCCCGGGGATGAATAGCCTCCTGCACTATGCACACCCATTCTAGGCCAGGCTCATCCCTCTGAATCAAGGCAGGAAAGCTCTCCAGCCTCCCGGTCAGCAGAAGCTGCTTCAGGGAGCACCCATCAAACTCATCAGCTAGCCCCTTCTCCGGGTTAGGAGATTTCAGTAATAGGTCAAATGGGGCATATGTTTAGTTTCCTAATCAAATTTAGGTAGCCCTCATGATGCACTATGTGTGTGACTGAGAACAATTCTTCAGCTAGGTTCTTGATACCAGCCTGTGCCAGTGTGCCTGTTATGGGCAGCTTCGGTAACTCTGTCTGAGATACCATTTGGTGGCATTTTGGGCCATATGGGTAGATTATAAATTGAGTTGAAAGTTGCCAGTCTGTCATCAGTTGTCTCTTACTGTCAGTTCCTAGGAAGCGCTGATGAACTCCATACTTCAGACGGATGGCAGAGTTTTTTAGCTAAACTCCACACTCCAAACGGAGCATGGGGATGCAAAACTCCACAAACTCCGCCGGCCGACGAGAGTTTTCTACCCACCCTTAATGAATACCAGGCAAATGTATCATTCATCCTTTTCTTAAAAACAATTAATTCATGGAAAAAATTTGAGAATTATAGTGTCTAGAATAATGACTGTTTTTGGCTTTTGGTTTGGAGACAGTAGAATATTATAAATTATTTTTTTTCAGATCCTTATGCAAAACAGGTTTAGCCTCAGAATTCTCTGGTATGCAAATAAGCTGTACATGGGATGGTATGAGTCATTCCTGAAGTCATCAGTATTAAGGTGTAAGGTAACCTCAATTTATTCAGTCATTTCCTTGAGAAGTGTTTTGCTTATGTCCAGCTCTATGAATCCTCCTTCCAATTTAGTTATCTTTGGACATGCAGCAACTTTCTAATTGAAAGTTTATAATGTTATTTAGTTCATCATGTGCAGCTGATCAGGACAACTTAGCAACCTCTGCTGCATTAATCTAGTGCTCCTCTTTCAGACAAGCAACAAAACATTTTGAATCAAACATGTTATTGCAAATCATGGGATTCCAGGATAGCTTTTCTCTGAATCTTTGTGGACCATAATCACCTTCTCTTTAATCCTGTTATGTTATGGTATGTTATGTTATGTTTTGTCATTTCACGTCATGGTATGTTATGGTATGTTATACTATGCTATTTCTTGCAGCAAAAAAAGTCAATAGGCTCAAGACAAAAAAAAAACAACAAGGAACACAAGAGGTCAAGCATCCTATCCCCACCATGACACCATGATATGACAAAACAATCTCTCCTGCTTTTCAGGAAGAAACTGAAAAATGTTATTTTCAAGGGACAACTAATTTAAGCATCTCTGTGCAGATGATGGATCTCAGTTTTCAATCCCATGATCTGACTTCCATTCCCTCTCTCATACACATCCTCTGTATTTTTTAATTACCCACACCTATGTACAGCACCGGATGTTTTATACTATATAAAGAAGATATCTAAAACTAGCTTGTTCTCTCATCTGAGAGCAGTTATATCACTCTGCACTTCTAGACTCTGACATTGTTCATTCGCTTAGAAGAATCTTGCTTCTAATATCAGTCTCATTTGATCTGTTGGCTGGCTTGTTCTTTGGAGTGATATGTATTTTCTTTGTGTATTGTATCCCATTCCCAAGTGCTCTAAAAGTAATCTTCTGAAAATAAAACATAATCAAAGTTATGGGAAGGGGGCTTTATGTAGAGGAGTCAATGGTGAAAGAATGTCTTTACAAAATACATGATGGCTAGGAAGGATTAGAATGTTCTTCATCTACACAACTCTATAGGACAGTAATCAAAGCAAAGTAAGAACTTCACCCACATAATGTAGATTGCTTCATCATTTGTTTTTCCAAATCGGGTTCATGAATCTGAATGCAGGTGGGCTCAACCATAAGTATAGGACGAAGGGATCCAATGACAGAGGGAATCAGCAGGGACTGACCAGCAGCGTTGGACCCTTGATGAAAGTGTGATTACTTGGTAACACTCCCACATTTTCAGGATTAGAAGCAAATAGCCATACCCCAGGCTGACAAGCCAAAAAAAAACAAAATAACAGGAAAATTAGCTCTTATGCAAACCTACAGTATGGTATGCATAGGCATAAGCTTAATACTAGAACCAACATATCCAGAGAAGATATATTAGTCCTGGCGAATACCACTGACTCAATGGCTGAAAAACAATAGCAGAAACATGTCAACAGAATATGATGGAGAGACATTACTGGGACGCATTTTGTGTAAAAAAAAAAGAGCACAAATCCATTCTTGACATGAGCTGTAATTGGAGTTCAGTTTATTTTCATTGTTCGCATGCTCCCTCAGTAAAAAATGTTTAACAACTTTATTTATATTCCACAGAAGACGAGTAGACACATACAAATATATACAATGTATTAGATAGGAACATAAGGCATCTGCATTACTGGATTGTACTGAATGGTACACTTTGCATTATTTAAGATATATGAAAAGTCAACATTGGAATGAATTTATACTCCCAATTGGAGTGGTCACAGTCTGTCTTTGGCGTCGGAGGTTGATAACATATCCATCAAATTCGACCTGTAAAGTGTGTTGAGCATACTTGTTATCCCTCCCCTATATCTTACATCAAATTTCAGGTGCTTTATAAAAGATTACCATATTTTTTTCAATTTTGTTCATGTTATCATGAATAAGTGCAGTCAGTTTTTCAATTTTCTCCCAAACCTGAATAGGAAGGGTTAGTCTTTGTTTCCAAAATTAAGCGAACAACAGCCTAGCTGATAAGTGTAGGTTGAGTGGTAAGAGGGTAAATGTAATCTTATTTTGGGGCACCTAGCACCAGTATCATTGGCTGTAAAGGGAGTCAGACTCTAGTAATAATGCATCTATGTGTCATTAATTTTTCACATAAATGTGTACCATTGGGCAGGACCACCACATATGAATCATGCTGCCTCTTTCTCCACTGCCTTACTAGCATTGGTCGGATCTCCCATAAGTAGCATTCAGTTGAAAAGGTGCAGATGCCACTGTTTTAAGTTTCTGCATGTATTTTCCCTTCTACGGACTTGGCTGCTCAGACCTAAAGTTTTGCCCAAATGTCTTCAGAAACAAGATTTTCTAAGTCACTATTTCACTTGGTTTTATTCATGGGGGATTCCTCTCTACTGTCTTTATCTTAGGCATGTCTATCACTTTCCCAATAAAACAACTGGATTAATCTAAAGCTGTAGTTGGTCTGGAGGCACATTTGTTCTAGAAAAGACTCTCTATCTAATAGCATCTCATCAGAAAATAAATCACTTAGTCTCATTAGGTTCCCATTGCTCCATCTCTTTATTTTTTTATAGTCTATATCATAGCATATCATTCAATGATTTGTACTAACACACTGTACTTGGTAATCCAGACCACTCACCAATAGCATTGAAGGACGGCTTACCACGGAGTAGTCAGCAGAGATTGATTACTGCTCACAGGTTGGCACCCTTCAAAAGATAGTCTTATCATAAGGCCTTTTACTGTCCCAGCCAATTGCTTAGCTACTGCCAAAAATGAACTCTCCTACTTCCAACACATGCACGATCCAACATTATCACTCTCCACCTTCAACCATTCATTTACATCAGGCACAATCTGCTCAACTCACTTTTTAGAGATCAAGTGCCTAGTGATTAGCATTAGATAAAAAAACAATTTTTCCTCAGTTTGGCCCAGCCAAGTCAATTTTCAATGATTAATTGCGCCAAACAACACAACAATTGAGCTTACCAGAGAACCTCAGTTAATCACAGCTGAAATGATGCTACTTACTGCTTTCCCAAAAAAAAACAAATGCTAGACAGGTGGCAAGCCTATGCATGTCATGAAGCTTCACATTCTTATATCTCAAAGCACCACCCTTTGATTATTTTGCTATCTTTTTCGGGGTCCAGTAGACATTATGTAGTGCGAAAGGATGGTTTCTTTTAAGGAAAGCTGGGCTGACATTCATATAAAGAGTATTCAAAGATGCTTGCTATGACATTTTCAGCTCCTTGTCCAACAACTATCCACTCTAGTCTTGATACATGGGAGGCCTCCACATAAACTCTGCTACAAACATGAATCTATACAATCTTGCTTCCTCTTTCTTCAAGCCCCTCTCACTATGGAGCTCTTTTGAAAAACGTTGCCTCTTACATTTTATGCAACTCTGTGCCAAATATAATTCAGAAATGTGATTGTATTTAAACCTGGAGAGATTTACATTCGTTTCAAAGTTTAAGAGACTCCAGTCACGTCTCCCCATTGCATGATGTTTGCCTTTTCCAGTGAATGAATCAAGGCATCTATTAGGCATTCTAGGGTAAAGGCGAGTCCCACATTGGAGCAAAAATGTTATAGTATAGAATCTTTCCCAAACTTTGACAGCTGCCTTCAAAACCTTAAGCCTTATTCTTATTTAAGTACTTGGAAAAAGGGATCGTAAGCAAAAACCCATCATTACATCTCAGCGAGGAAATCATAACTAAGTTTTCTCTTCCTCTGTCTGTTAAACCAGGTGACCTCAATAACATCCTAAAAACCTTCAGTTAGAAAGCCCAGACTTATAATTGTAAATCAGGACACAGTAGCCCCCTTTTCTTCAACCTATTTCTATGCAACTTCCAAGAGATCATAGGGCTCTTGGAGACCCAGGTAAAACTGCTAAAACAAAATAGCAATCTTTGATGGGACTTTGGATAAAAACTTAACTGACTATTGTTATATAGGAAGGTATTCTTGGGTAAAAGGTACATTCTAATTAAATTAACACTACCATAGATTGGCATGGGGAGGTTATGCCATTTCGGCACAAGCTGTTTAATTTCCCCTGCCTCTCAATTCTCTTTCAGGATCAAATTTGAATCCTGACAGATGTCGATCCCAATATAACTCATTTTTTCAGTGGTCAGAATAGACCCTTCTGATGACCTAGCCAGTCATAACCTCTGTATTTTACTTATTTATAGAATTTCAAGAGCTCCAAAACACCCTGAACATTTTTCAAAATTGTGGACAGCCAACTATGGACTTTTAGTTAACAGCAATAAATCATACGCTTACAGGGCCACTTTCATTTACAGACCTGGGGCTTCAAAGTGGGCTATAGTGTCCTCTACTCTCAAATTGTCGGCTAGGACTTAAATAAACAGATCAAAGAGGATTGGTGACAAAGGACACTACTTCCGAGTACTTCTATTGATTACAACTTTTTGAGTCAAATATTTGTTAACCAAAATCATAGCTGTGTGATTGTGATATAGGCCCTTTAAAGCATTTATAAACCCTGTTGAAATGCCAAAGTTTTCTAAAGGCTCCCACAGATATATGCAACAAACTTTGTCAAATGCTTTTGCTGCATCAATAGCCACTATTGCAAGGGGAAGGGTCTGTAAAACAGCTGTATCAATAATGCCTATAACCTGTTCAATAAGCACTCCTGGCTGCCACCCCAAAATATAACCACTTCTGATCTCCGTTAACTAGTTTCCTGATGATCCCATAGAGCCTTTTCTCTGATATGCTGCAAAAAACTTATAATCAGTGTTTAGCAGAGAAATAGGACTATAAGGCCCACTATTGACAAGATTCACATTGCACTTTAAAATGACCACAATATTTGCCTCACCTCATGAAGCAGGCATATCTTGGCTGCTGATGAAGGTGCTGTTAAATACCACTTTTGAAATTAGTGTTAATTGCTCTAACAGTAATCTTTATAGTTCCCCCAGAATACCATCTGGGCCTGCAGCCTTTTGCATAGCCAAATCAGCCATGGCTGATGTACTTTCTTCTTCTGTTATTATGTTGGCCAAAGAAACATGGTCCTTCAAGTCAAGCAAGGGAAGCTGGAGAGCCCCTAATCATTTCAAAATATCCTTTCATTGTACAGAAACTGATAACATTTCAAAAAAGCCTCCCCATTTCCCTCTTTGCTGGTAACTACAGGGCCCCCAGAAGTATACTGGATGCCCACAAAGCTTCTCTGGTTTTGCTGTTTCCTAGTCTTCCATGCAAGGATTTTCAGATTTATTTCTCCATATTCGAGTATCTGAATGTCCCTAGCCTGTCACTGATCCTGGACTTTTGTTTTAATCTCACTCTAGCTAGAGACGCACACTCATAAAGCATCCTGCTAATAGTAATAAATGCATGTTCCCGCTCTGGATTAGTTAATTAGGTTTCCAGCTCCCTCTTTGAAGGGTTATCTCTTCCAGCCTCTTCTGTTTGGTGTAATGTGTAGCAGAGCTACAGAACATACCTCTCAGATAGGCTTCATAAGAATCCTACACCACATTGATCGACTGGCTAGGTTTGCCTCAAAAAAGAGCAGAGCATGTATTGCAGGAAAGGGGACAATAACGGTTGCTGGATTAACTTTCTCTCCATTGTCCACCTCTTACTTGCTAGTCTACTCCCAAGATTTATTAAAGTAACTACTGGTGAGTGATCTGATAGAAAGGCCAATTCATATCGTACACTTATCATCTGGCCCAACATCCTTCTATCCACCAACTAGTTGATCTTTGAGCTATACCCATTTTTTATGCTGTGAAATTATTATACTCTCTTCTGTCCATTCTTAGCTCACCAGACATCCAACAGCCCTAAATCTTGTATTATGTTTTTTAGGTAAGTAGCTGTCTTGGGAGAGCTGAAATGGGGCCACCATGTGGATGTATTCAACACTAGGCCTGGGCGGAACTCATAGAGATTTACTCTGTGGAATTCTGAGAAGTTACAGAAACCTCACTTGTTTACATGGAATTCCACCAACTAGCAGAAAATATGCGATTCATGATGCAATTTGGCAGTGGTAGCGCAAGCAGCAGTGAAAATCAGCGTGAATGGCACCATGCATTGCGCAAGAGCAAGTGGCCATTCTAGTTCATTTTGTTGCCGCTTGAGTGTAAAATCTACTTCAGTGGCAGCATATCTACTTGAACAGCGATCGCTAGCATCCATCAGCATTATAGAATGGCCTCAGAAGCCTCTGTGATGACTGGGAAATGCTCCAGGGGCTGGTTAATCTCGCTCGCATCCGCGAGCATGCGCTGTGGAGCCTTCTATTGTTCCTGTGAGACACAAATGGGCAGAATAATTCTACAATGCCCCGATTGGTGGAATTTGACAGGAACTTTGTGTTACAAGCATAACACGGAATTACGCAATTCTGCTAATTCCACAAGCAGAATTATAATGCTGCCCAGGCCTATTCAACAAATTATTTAGTAATGTGTTAAAATATCATACAAAGATAAAGTATGTCAAGGAATTCTGGTGCAATCAAGACCTGATGTATGATTCAAGATAATAGGCTGCTACTAAGAAACAATAAATGTCAATATTAAATAATACATTGAAAATATTCAATTATAACACAAATTATTCTAACAGATAATGCCGTTAATATTATAAATCAGAAGACATTGTCTCAGCCGTTATGGTAAAATTGACCAGAGCCATCATCAGGACAGATTGTCAAAGGGGTATTTAGAAGAAATCAACCTGAAAAAGACAAAAAGAATGAGAAGAAATCACCAATGGTATGCGTACTATGGAAGAGTGTGGAAACAGGTATCACAACCATCAAAAAGGCTTACCTAAAGAATTCCACTAAGAATTGCAATGAAAAAATGTGATGGCCAAAATGGACCTAGCTAAATTTATAGCCAACACATAAGTCAAATCAAGGAGCACCAAAGTTCAATTGACCAAGCAATCAATGAAGAGATTGAAAGAACATCTGGAACCAAGGTGAGGAATTTCGCACTGGGGAACAGCCATCCAAGGTAGCGAAAAGAGACCAATGTAAATACAACCCCAATGAAGGAATTCTGAATTAGCACAATAATCCACCTACCATATAGATTGGCCTCCAATCAAACAGTGATGTTTAGATGGCTTCTAATAAAAAGTGTCCCCCCTTTGTTAAACAATATCTGCAAAGTGCAAATCATGTTTTGAGTTTAATACTGACTCTGAACCAATGTCCTTCACTCACCCTCTGATGAATTTCCTATAATAGGATAAGGAGGCCTTCAGTTGCTCTCAAATACTCTAAAATCAATCTCTACATTTTCTCAGCCCATTTACATTCCAAGAAATTAAATTAATTTAGTTTGCCTAGTCATGTTACTTGACCTTTCTGACTAGAAAGGATGTTGCTACTTAGGTGAGCAGGATAATATTTTTTCGTCAACATGCTCCCTACCCATTGATGCATGCACCCGTTATTGATTACAATTCAACATAAGACAGTTATGAGTTCAAAATGAGTGAGTGATGAATGATGCAAATATGAAGGGTCTACAAGAACTTCCTTCTATAAATTCTATAAATAGTATAATGCAGTTGACCAAATACATTATAATCTTACCCTATATTGCAGCATCAATGGACTTCCCTCTACTTGCTAACCTGGTGTTTTAAAGTAGTATCTGCTTCTTATGGTTACCCACAATTTTTGCTGATGTCACACTGTTTTTGGACTAGTCTGACTGGGATCCTGTTATCCAGGACCCCAGTCTATCTGCTTTCTCCCTTAAATTGCTATGTATGTACTTTAGGTGCACTCCAGATTGGATACTGGGGTACCCTTATTAGTCCCTAGTAGATGGTACACCATGTACCCAGGGCATAGGTACCCCAGAGGCCTCCCATGGGCTGCAGCATGTATTATGGCACCCCTGAGAGGCCATTCAAAATGACACAACAGGCCTGCTACAGCAGCCTGTGTAAGCTGGTGCATGCACCACTTGCTTAGATATAGGTTCACTATATCTATCTAAATCACTACACTTAAAAACCTATCAGTCACCTCATGGCAGACCTTATCAATCCTGACGGCAGGGTGCTGGGTTTTATGTGAGAGGGTGCCCCTGCATGAGCAGAGCCCCTCTGCAGCCTTCGGAGACCATTCTCCGGGGTTGTCTGTGATGCAGCCAGACATATAGGTCTAAGTGCAATATATCCTTGCGGTAAATGCTAACTTTAAAATGGCTGCTTAGAAACATGTCGTGTTTGGTGTCAAACACCTTGGAATCATACCACCACACCAGTAACTGGTGTGGAAGGTATGATTCCACCCTTCCAAAGGGACATCTGTGGGTCACCGGTCTACCCTGTACCAGCTTTCTCGACCCGGGCAGCCCAAAATAGACGCTGCCAGACACAGACACGATTCTGCTCTCCTGCTGCTGAGCCACGCTCGAGCAGAGGAAGGCATTACAATAGGAATCCTGTCAGAGGGAGGCGTGACCACCTCCCAGACAGAGTTTAGTGTATTGGGGCTGGGTGGGTGCACTCAGAGTGCCAGAAAGTCTGCACTGGGGGCACATTTGGTGTCCCTGTGCATAGTCCAGCTCAAACCAGTTCTGGGAGCCATCGGCTCCTGCTCTGGCGCAAAACTGGACAAAGGACATGGGTGTAGCCACCCCTCCATCCTGCCCCTCCCCTAGGAGGGTCTCTAGAATCTTTCCAACCACTTCCCATGGGTATAAAGTGAGCTACCTGGCTACAGGACTTTAGAGTTTACCTGGACAAGATTCTGCTAAGAAGAAACCAAGTACTTCGACTGCCTGCATGATGCTGGACGACTGAAGAATCTCCCTTGGAGTAAAGGAGTTACTCCCCTGCAGAAGCAGGCACCAAAGACGTATCTGACCGGTTTGCTTCTCCCAAGCTCCTGAGGACGCCGAATATTTCAGCAACACAGGAGGTGGGTTCCTGAAGGTCCCTGAGGTCGATCTGCCCTCTCAGTGATTCTGAGACCAGTGTCCCTCGTGGGGGCTGTGCAACCTGAACCCCTGTGCACTGCGTACATTTGCAATTGCATATGCTTGTTTACGATTCCCGAGCTTGGGCATTGGACTCCGTGTAGTCCTGACCCCGAGCAGTATTTGCACTGAAGATATCCAGCCTCCACTCACCGAGTGTCCTGTGGGCTGGTACTTTTCAAACCAGCTTGAGGTCTCCTCGCAATCCCTGATCCGTTGGCCTGTGGGTCCTGGCGAGGGTAACCTTGTTTGTTCTTGGGCTTTCCTGGTTGCGCCAGACATGCCCTGACGCTCCATTGCTTGGAGAGTCCCCTGGACCTTGCTGGTCCACACCGTAACCTGTTTCCTCTGACCATGTGGGTTGCATTTGCCAAGGCTTGTTGGTGCTCCAGTCAGACACCGACCGCTCAGCACTTGACGTCCTTTGTGGGACAGCTCACCTCCAGACCCTGGTTGTCCTTGATGTCTCCTGGTCCCCGTGGCTGCAGAGACAAGCAACCCTTCTTCACACCTGAAGCACTCAACATTGGTGGGCATTCAACTACAGAGCCCCTGGTCACCTGAAGTGACCCAGACTCTGTCCCCTCTGCTTTCAGGTTCCTCTCACCTCGAATCCAGGCTTGGATTCCACCGGATACTCTTCGCCCTCCTGGCAGCAGTACTTCTTTGCACTCCTCCATTGAAAACAACAAAGGTTTCTGACACCACTTGACCCCTTTGCACCCGGCTCCTCTGGTATAGGATAGGTAACACAGGTACCTCAGTACTCACTGATGGGTTGCCCTTAGAACCTCCTATGTTCCAAAGGGTTTGCTCGAAGTCCTCGTAGAAGTGTCCTTAAACTGTAACTTTACAACCGCGACTTTCCCATAGAGTTGTACGGAGCACGTGGTCGTGTTTCCTCACTGCACCCGTCCTCCGTGGGCTCCCTGTGTCACTCATCTGGGTGGTTCCTTGGGGTCCCAGCGATTCTACGTGCTCTAGGCACTGTGTCTAGTCAAGTCATGATTGTTATACCATTTTGTTAGTATATGGTTCGGTCTCCCCCTGGAGCCCGCTGTGTATTTTGCTACTTACGAATGTTCTATTGATTCAGTATTGTGTACTTTGTGCCCTAGTCTCGGGTAGAGACTAGTAGAGAGTGTTATATTAATAAATACATATTTTTATATAACTACTGTGTGGTTCTCCTTTCATTTAGTCATTCAGGAGGTGATATTCTGGTAAAACAAGCTGCTTTACATTCCTTCAAGAATAAGCCTGAAGGCTGCTCTCCACAGCTACCACTAGGATAGCTTTCTAAAGGTTATCTTTGACCTCATACATCATAAGGGTCGTGTGGACTGGTACAGGGTGCCCACTTTAATTAGTGGACAGCATATACCAGGCCATCTTCTCACACCTGGGTCAAAATTTCAATAGCTTTCTGATTACTTCAAACCCTGAACCAGGCCATCAATCTCCTCTTCTGTCCTCAACACAATCATCTTGTTATTCCACATCACTTTCAAAGTCACAGGAAACTTTATTTACACTTTGGCCGCCAACCCCTGAAGTTGCCTTTATTCTGTTGTGTGACAAACATAAGATCTAATTACAAATGTTGCATGTGTGTATTCTATTGATTTTGACTTCAAGGCAGGAATTAAGGTTACATCCTTTACCTGCAATGTCCTAAACTTTACCAATATCTTTTCCTATTTGGGTTCAGCCTGCATTGATCCCTATGAACCTTCTGTATTTCTAACACATCCATAATTACAATCCCTGGGTTAGAGACTACCATTGATGACAATTTTAGAAAATTGGCTTCAAAACTTGAGAGAGTTGTAATGTGCTCTTGTTCCTGTAACAAATCTGGGATTGAGGTTGCTGGTTTCATGAAGAAACAAAGGATGTCTTTTACAAGCACAGTAATGTTATATTCTCTGTGTCCAAGTGTAATTCTTTTAATAGTATTTATTTTTTATCTTCTGGGCTAAGGGATCGTTGTGTGCATCACAAATGGCAATGGGGAAAGATGATACCCTTGCCTTGTACATATAGGTAATATAAATTTAGGAGAGACTTGGCAATAAATTATTAGTTGTGCTGATGAGAAACTGTAAGAAACTGGATTATTATTTGGGGTGGGTGACTGACCACCTCAAGGAATAATCACCTCTTGTCAGGGTGATTCCTTAAAGTCACTAAATTAATCTGAGCTCAGCCCCCTGGTAGCAATGGTACAGAGCAGGCAGGCTTAACTTAGGGCAATGATTAGAGCATTTATGCAGTACAAAAATAGTAATAAAGTGATAAACCAAACAATAAAAAGCACAAATTGAATCAAAATCGATAGTAAAATATAATAAGCAAAATGCCACCATAATGATAAAAATCCAGTTGTGGGAAATGTATAGTTTTAAGTAGAAAAAGTGCCAAAAGTGCAAAGTGCCAATGATAGTCAATGGAAGTGATAGACTGTGATCTAGACATGATTCAAGACCGTCTGTGAATGAGCCAAGGTTGGATACACCAACCAGGTTCATCCCAGTAAAATATTTTACCATTTGACTAAGAGCCCAATTTATATTTTGCTAGTCCTTTGCCGGGATGATGGAGTAAAATACTCTGTTGCCCTGGGGGAAGTCTTGACTGCCAAATTTAGAAATGTCTGTCAGGCTAACGGATATCTCTAACATTCATAGGTGGTTACTGTGATTGCATTGTAACTGTGATCTATGGCTCTGTCAATCCCTTAAGGATTTTCTTTTTGATAAAGCAAAAAAGCCTCACCATGCCATGGGGGATATTTCCCATGACAAGGGGCATTGGACCATTTTTACTGTCCCTTAGAACCAGGGTTTTCCTTGTGGTGATAGGCAAGAAAAGTGACCTATTTATCCACTTATCTAAATTAGGGTAGACATAAAGGTAGTTATGTTCCCGGGTTAGGCCCATGTAGCAAAGCAGCTCATTGCTTACATTGTCCTATCGTTCAGCAATAATCTTTTGCACATATTGCATGTGTGACATTGTTGGATTTGTTTCTCTGAAACTAAATTTGTTTACACACCTAGCTTCACACAACATTATCACAATGTCTTGAACATCATGTACAATGTCTCTTTTTGCACTATGTACAAATGTTGTCTCTATCTTCATCCATGGGGCTACATACCCATAACATCACTAATCTATATGCACATCGCAAGGCTGATTTCTAATATAAAAAGATGAGCATCTCAATAAATTTAAGAGAGGAGGCACTTCAGCTGACACCGAGGGTCCCTGCATGCTGAGACTTCACCACGCAGCAGTCTGACATCTCGTGAGGGGTGTCCAGTTCGTGACCAAGATGGAGTCCTTCATTCTCCCTCATCAGGTAATGGGGTTAGATTGTCCCTTGGGGGGATACTTGGCTCTACACCTACACGCACTCTAGGTACACTTAGCATATGATTCGCTTATTAGGAGTTAGCTCGATTACTGCCTTGTATTATATGCCTGCAAATATATACACTGTTTAAGCACCATGGTAGAACTATATCTACTATTTATACTTTTGGTGCTTGTAATCCCTTTTATCTGCTTCTGTCTATTAATCATTGCAGCACATCTATTTCATACAATAATAAACCGATTAAAAAACGTTCCACTGTGTATTCTCTGTAAACTTCTCTGAGAATAAGTGAGCACGAGTGACTGAGCGAAAGGTTCCGTACTGTTTCCACGATCCCTGATGGGTCAGGGTTGTCATGTTCAGGGGTTGCCAGAAACCATTCGCTCCCGAATAAGGTTAGGGGGCTTACAGTGGCACTGTGAGCTAGTCTGTCTCTAGGCAACATATCCTGCGGGGGGTCCGGAATCAGTCTGCACACCAAGCCCTTAGTTTATGTTGCCCAACAAACTCGCAGATCTTATGGATTAGAAGGAACTACACAACAAGGTAAACCTACGATGGCCCTTACTCCTTTAGGCCTGTGTAGGGGAGTAACCATGGTAAAGATGGAGTAGTGTCTGCCATTGTTACACCATTGTCTGGCCATATGTAAATCGGGCAGGCACATCATTATTCTGGCAGTAAAACTACTCTGTCACTTTTGTGATGGAGCATCCTTAGCACCAAGATATTAATTGGGCCCTTAGTCTTTTAAGTCACAACTTTTCATGGTTTCCAGAGCAGCTCCTCTAGCTCACTTTGAAGGTTTCCAGGACCTTTAGAGGCAGCCCTTAGAAGCTACGTCTCGCTCTAGCAGAGGCCACCAGCAAGGTCCCATCCAGGGGCTATATTATACAAAGTGCCCTGGGAGTGCAACCGGGGTGTGCACCCGCTTGGTGCACCCCCAGAGCACTTTGGTATTACAGAAGGGGGCAAAGATGCTTGTGTGGCCCATTCTGTAATACTGAAAGTGCTGGTTTACATTTAGTGCCACAGCTATCTCGAGAGGCATTCCTTCATTTCCATGGGGTGTGGCCCCATGCAAATAAGGAAACGCCCACCAGACATCCCACTGCAGGTGGATGCTGTCAATTACTGCACCCGCCTGCAGGGGGCTCTCTTCCACTCTTGAAAGTGCAGGTGGGTTGCCACGTGCACAGAAAAACACAGAGCAGCTTTTAAAGTCATCTTTCACTTGAATGTGCTACCCTCAGGACAGCTGGGTGTGCGACTGTCCTGAAGGCAGCACATTCAGCATAATTGAAAGCACTTTACTTTTTTGTGCCCGGTGCACCTTTTGAAAAGGGCACGTGGTACGAACAGGGAAAGTGTGCCCTGTGACTAACATTGTCATAGGTCCCTGGTCCGCTGGCCTGTTAAGGGGCAAGGCCTCTTGCAGCTTGTTGTAGGCCTGTAGCAATATAGGAGGTCAGCCAACTGACCCTTGAAGTCCTCAATGCAAGAGTGAGCAGGTCTATGTGTAAAGAGCTTCTCTCAGGTCACAGACAACAGATTTAGTCCTTTTCTCTTCTTTCACAGGTCTAGGTTGGTGAAGGACAGACTTATCGGATATTCCAAATAATAGAGAATCTTCTCTTGATGGAAATATGATGTGATGTCTTTAAATTCCCGACCTTTGCCTCGAGTCACAGCAAAGATGTCCTGAAATGGTGAAATAGAATTGTGTCAGCCATATGTATTGTAATTATGGTTCCCTCTAATATAAAGTAGTGCACTCTTGTCACCAAATCAGGAGTTAGGTTACATTTTTTCTGAGATGTTGAGTAGTCTCTATGAGTGTGATTTAATTCTAGTCCTGAGTCATCAATAAGCTGGAGAGAACAGGAATCAGATCCTTCTTGTTCCTACAAGCTCATTGTCCTCCATCTTTTCCTCCAACAGTTTTTGATTCCAGTGTTTCCAGTCTAAGAGTCTGCTTGTCTCTGTTGTGTACCTATTCTGCAAAGCTGTATTCAAACTGTGCTTTGGCTTTCTGGAGAAAGTGGTCAAGCTCTGCGAGGACATTTTGAAGTCCTGCTACAGAGAGAAAATGTCTTTCCTGAATTCAGAAAGAAGCAGCTAGATATCAGCGTTAGTAGATTGGGCTTTCAAAATATGTTGTTCACAACGTGCTTCAAATTCAGTATGGGATGATCCAATAATTTCTTGGGTCAGGCTTTTGTAACTCTTTGGCTGGTAAAGTAGCTCCTTAGTTAAGGGAGTTTAACAGCTTTATTTTTGGTGGTAGCAATTGTCGCTCCTCTGTGGTGGGATACCTCTCTGTGAGCTTGTCAACGACTCTTTATTGCAAGGGAGGCCAAGAAGGGCTAATGTATTGCTGCACCGTGGGGGGTCTGCTGTTTTGTCCAGGCTCTGGGGAATATCCCAGCTAGGTGAATGGGATGACCAAATAGAATGGATCACACAATTGCTGGCCATAGTGCAACATTGCATTTAGGTGCGTACTGCTGCCTGCACCACTTGCCAGACTGGGCCTTTTTTCATTTAACCCGTTTGATGCGTCGGACGGCCCCCGGCCGTCCAACATCACAGTGGGCGTGTGCGGAGGATGGCTGGGGGCCTTCCGAGACACGCCCACTCATTATTTCACCCGCACCATGGCGGAATTCGTGCCGCGGTCAAGGTGTTAAAGCACTGCAAAGTTGAGTACCAGAACAACAATTCTGGTATTGTTATGAGCACACTGCAGCAAGTCTGTGTTTTTTGTGGTTATAAGGCATGCATATTTTGTAATATTCAGCCACACCCTCTCTCAGTGTTTGAGCTGGAACCATGTAGCAGTTAAGTGGCTCTGGTGCTGTCTTCAGCCATATTTTATTGTTTACACTGGCTGAACATGGGCAACAATTGTTGCATCTTGCAATGGTTTTGGTAGATGCAGTAGGGCAGGATGGCCATGTATATAGAGCTAGAAAGTATACTACTTACTGTCTCCAAATATGAGTGCCTGCACCCTTCCCCTGCAAAACTTAAGCAAAGGTCTGCATTAGTCTTATAAGAATAAATAGATAATACATTTTCTACATTGACAGGCTTCACCGTGATGTCTCAATTATTAATGTTTTCCAAAATTGATGTTGAATCAGACAAAGGATGAGCTAGTAAGACTTACCTCTGATTGTAAATGTTTTTGTCTTTGACCTTAAGAACCCTCACTCCCTGCCTTTCTCGGAAAAAAGTCTGCTGCTGATCTGTTTTCCAAATCAGTGTGACAAGGATAATAACATTGTTATATAAGACAACTTTGTGACGCACAGTGTAAGAAAGTAAATTAACAATTGGGTGGATGGTAGTCCATCACAAGTATTATACTCAATAGCCTGTTAGGTCCAGTCAAAAGTTACAGTAATTTAAACCCAAGCTCAATCCCTGGTACCTATAGCACAGAGCAGCTGGGCTTATTTTAGAGTAAATGAGTAAAGCGTTTAGAAGTACCAAGACAGTTAAAAAGTCAAAATCCCAATCTAATTTATAAAAATAAAATAAAATTGGAAAAACCCACAATGGCACCAAAATGACAAAAAAAACAATAAGGGGAATTGGAGATATAAATTTTAGGAGCTGTAGGAAAAAATAGCACCAAAAACACTAGATACACCAACCATTTTGGTTTCAGCCTTAGATTTTACCTTTGGGCTTAGTCTCCAAAATGGGTGTTGAAATTCTCGAGTATAGCAAGGTTGCAGGCTATATCCGTTAAGAGTTTGAAAAGGCAGGATAGTTGTTGGACGTGGTCCACTGAACTGTTGGTTTGAGTAGTTACATCTGTCACCACCTTGATTAAACCCCTCCAACCACCCTGCGGAGTAAGAGTCACCTGAGACAGACCTGTAATTCCACCAAATTAATTTAGATGGGCATAATTTGGGGTCAGTTTCCACTGCCCGTCACTGCCAGGAAATCCCTTCCTGTACGGGGCAGTGAAAACCTCTAACCACCCCATCTTGGGAGAGGACTCTCCTGCCGAGCGGAGGATCATCTTTTCTATTTCAAAAATAAAAAAACAATTTCATGATTTTCTTTTTGAAAATAAAAAATAGTTTTGTGCAGGGCTCCGTGATGTTGACAGAGCCCTGCACCAAACAATGAAATGCATTGACAGGAACACAGTGATGATGGTTCCTGCCAATGCTTTATAAGTGACCACCAGCTTAGCGGTCATTTATAAACCTGTTGTGTAGTTCCTATAAACCTACATAGGATCTGCGCGTTTAGATAACATACACTGTAGGATTGGTGTCCAGACTGATTCTAGACATCCCTACCGAGTATGTTAGCCTGTATATCAGCTAGCTCACAGTGCCACTAGAAACCCCTCTTACGAAGGAAAGATTAGTTCTTGGCAACTATCGAATATGACAACCCTGATCCCTCAGGATCGTGGAAACAGTACTACTTTTCGCTCAGTCACTCGTGCTCACTTTCTCTCGGAGAGATACACAGAATAAACGTGGGGACGTTTTCCAATAAGCATTTATTGAACCAGCATCATTCTAGTGTAAAATAGGTGTGCTAAAACAACCATTAGACAGAAATAGATATAAATGATTTGAAGCACTAACAGAGTAAAAGGATGGTAGATTTCTACCATCGTGCTAAAATAATGAATACAGGCAAGTATTTAAAATGCATGACAGTAAAATGCATACTCCTACAATGCGACTCTAACTAGATATACCTAAGTGTACCTAGCATGTATGTGGGTATAAAGCCAATAATCCCTCTAGGATATAGTCAACCCCATTACCTGAAGTGAGAGACTGTGGGACCCCTTCTTGGTTTCAAGATGGACACCCCGCAAGGGTTGTCAGACCACTGCGAGCTGGAGTGTCTGCATGCAGGAACCTCAGCGTCTCGCATCAGTGTCGGCATGGAAGTCCTTTTCTCCTCTAACTACCTCAGCAAGATATGGTGTTTATATACCCAATGTGATACCTCCAGGGGATATACCTTGCTGTGTCATGTCGGACTAGGATGACGGAAGGAATGACCCTTGTACATAGTTATTATGCAGGAGATGGTGACCTGCTGTGTCCTGTTGTGATTCCAAGAATCTTCATGCATAATGGATGAGGCTATGTTTCAGAGGAAACCCCAGGACATTTAGGCATTACCGTCCCAAGAACCGTTATGTAGTGTAATGGTAGGGGAGAATATAGGTGAAAGGGTAGGTTGCTTCCTGAGCCTATATTGGGGTACCTATATGGATCAGAACAAACCTGGTGGGCGGTCACGACACCAGGTCAATGGAGTAATTTACTCTGTTACCCTGGTGGAACAATGGGCCATCTGCCAGGAATTAAATCAACCCCTTAGTATCTTTCCTGGAGCACAGGATCCCTCAGCAGCAAAAGGTTGCAGGCTGTATGGGATGAGGAGTTCCACAAGGCTGGATACCTTCTTGCTGCTGGCCTACTGAAGCAGATTTGCTTCTGTAGAATAGCTCTAAGCGGGAGAAATGTATATCTTTACCCCAGCAAAGTTATGGCTTGGGTGGATTGACTTGGGAAGTTGGACCTGATACTCCAGAAGTCTTGAGGTCCAAAAATATAAGTCCCAATTTCTTAGAGATTTTAATCCAGTTAGATAAATCCAAGGGTCCCAGGACCTCATGAACAGCACACTGGGGTTAAGACTAAGGGGCCGATTCTGATCTCGGCCGGTAGGGCTCCGAATCGGATTCGGCTTAACCGGATCCGATTCGGAGCCCTATTTCCCGACCGATTCGTACGCGCGTTCGGGCGAGCGAGTACGATGCGAATTCGCCGACCGACTCGTCCGGTCGTCCCGACCGCTCCGACCGACTCGTTCCCGGGTCGAACCGCACCGACCGACTCGCTCGGACTCGACTCGCACCGCGCAATGGAGACGTTCCCCGGCCGGGTAAGTACGATACGCGCCGCAAGCAGTCCGACCGAGCCGCGCACTCCGGCTCAAAAGAGCAGTCGGAGCCGTACTTTGGGGGTCCGTGTCCGACCCCCCTGTACGCGTAGCCGCGCGAGTTGCACACATGGGTCCCCCCCTACCTGTGCGTGTACGGCGCGAGTCGCTTCGCCGCGTACACGCTGTAGGGGGCGCCCTTGTCCGCCTCGCACCAATTGAGTCAATGGGAGCCCGCGTACGCGTTGTACGACCGGCTCCCATTGACTTCAATGGGAGTCCGACCGACTCGAGTCCGATGGCATACGTGCGCATCGTACTCGTTCGGTCGGGCTGCACGGGTCCGATTCGGTCGGAAATCTCTCCGGGTCCGGCTCGGTCAGAGAGATTTCTGGCCCGAATCGGAATCGGCCCCTTAGTCTAGCAGAGGCCATCAGGGTTCTCTTCAGGTACTTATGGCCAGATAGAAACTTCAGAAAAAAAGACCTGTTGCAGCTTGTACCCCTATAGCCATACTAGAACTCAATTAACTGAACCTTTAAGTCTACTTTTTTGGCTTGGGTACAAATGGGAGAAGATCCAGCCCTTCAGGTCTCCTTACAGGTCTCAAATGGTAGGAACAGGCCTTCTTCTATTCATCTACAGGTCAAGAAAGTGTTCTGTGAAGTGTGCCGTGGGTTACCACAGTTATTCGTGGCACCATCTAGTGGGTGGGGGTGACTCCTGGGTTCTCCCTGACCACTGAGGTAAAAGTTCTCAAGCGCAAACTTCCTGCAAACACTGCAAAAATCCCACAGTAAACCTTATTCCCAAAATCCAATATAAGGAATGTCTTATTCCCTTGTGCTGAACTTGAGCGTCCTCCCAGATGTGTGGCAAGGGTAATGAGAAGTCTCCTCCTCTGTAGCCACTCAACATGGTTCTGGATATAGGCCTATTCCCACTGAGTTTAACTTTAGTCTCACTAGGGGCACAAAGGCTAATCATCTCCATGTGCAACCTGACATTTGCTTGTTACAGCAACGTTCCTAGCTCAATCCCAACTTGTCTTCTTACCAAGGAAAGAAAACACCTCCCTACACCCAGGCCACTGTTCTTGCTCTAGGAGCAGTTTTCACAACTCATTAATAAAGAACAGACAGGGCAATGCAAATTAACCTCCAGGAACATCAGGCATGAAATAAAATTACTTTCTATAAACAACGTTTCCAAAATATTTATTTAGAAATCAAATTTCACCATTACATTGGGCATTTAATAAATATTAAAAAGTGGCTTAATCATTTTTAGAACTGGTCTCAAACTTGAGATAACAGAATTCATATTTTCATCTCAGCTCTAGTTTTCCTGCTAGGACAGTCAGCACCTGCCAAAGAATATATAGCTTCTCTACAAGTCCTACTTTTAAATTGCATGCACTGTAGCTTGTTGGCTACAAGGCCTACAACATTTTGAGTTATTAATATTTAAATAGGATTTTTACCTGTCAAAAAGGGTAATTTTTACAGGTGTGGCTGTAGGTTCAATCTTCAGCAGTCAGGGTACAGTGATAGGCTTAAAACTACGGGTGGGTGTAACTCGCGTAATTCCATGTAGCATAATCACACAGAATAACCTAAGAATTCCACAAGGTAATGTGAGAAAACTAATTCTGTGTTTAGCACTATTTCTGAGTGCAATAATGCTCCCACAAGTCTACATTTTGTGGTAAGAGATGATGCTAAATGCAACAGAAAATGAATAGCGAGCAGCTCCTCGCTAAATGTGCTCATGGGGTAGGATTTTACCCTCTACTTAATGGTGGAATTTAGCACTATTTACTTGCCGCAAAATGCAGCCTTGTGTACAAAATGGATGGGAGGATGCATTTTGAACTAAGAAACAGCACTAAATGCAGCAGAACGCGAATAGCAAGTGCAAGCAGCTGCTCACACTCACTTAATGTGCAATTGCTATAGCTTTTTTCAGTCAAATTACTTGCAGGAGTAATCCCATAATTATTGGTAATTCTGCATCATGGAGTAATGCAGAATTACCAAGATAACTTCAATTACTCCAGCATAATCAAAATGCTGCCCAGGCCTACTTAAAACTATGTTTTCCCTATCACGCTAGTGGATGGCACAAAGCGTGCTGCAGTCCACAAGTGACATTTAACTTTACTTGCCCTGTGTATAATTTCTGCATCATATGCTAGCTCCTTATAGGAGAGCTAAACATGCCATTCAGGGATTAGCCAGTCTCTTCATATTTTATAGGCCCGAGCAGATACACTGGGAACTGGGCAGAAGTGCCCTAATATGCAGAGTTTCAGAACCCGCAATAATAACTAGAAAAGTTGGGATGACAATGCAAAAAGGGTTACTTTCTCACACATAGTAATATACTATATCCCAGCCATAACTTCAGCTTCACTCTTTCATACATATTGCATAAATATGTTCTGGAGCAATGTAGGTCTTACTTAAAAAATCTTTTCAATGCATTGCCAGTAGGCAGTAATGGGACTGCTGCTGGTTTGTGCAAAAAATGCATGTCTTTGTTTGGAATGGATGGCATGTTTCAACTTGTGAGCCTTATTCTGAGTTACCCTTAATGTAAAATAGTAGTTTGCTGCAAATTTGATATCAAAACTATAACAATTTCTTGCAGAAAATAAACTGTAGCATATACAAATGTCACGGACCACTACCGTGCAGCTTAATCATTTCCCTTGCAATCCCAATTTTAGGTAGATGTTTGTGACAGTTGGGCAAATGGTAAACTACCAACCTTTGGTGATGACAATATATCCTTTCTTTATGAATGGTATCTTTTTAATTGACCATAATGTGGAATGATACTTTTGTCAATACTGACTTCATTTATTGATATGTAATCACTGTATGGTAACTGTTCCTGAAGTTAAGATTCATAACCGATTTGGTTATGTTGGCGAAGGAAATGGAAGGAAAAAGAAGGAAAAGAAGGAAGTCTCTATATGTGGTTCCCAATTGACAAAGGTCGGGAATTTCTCCTTTAGGAATTAGTGCCCTCACACACCCTTTCGGGTGTCATGCTTCATCATCGGGCGTTGCTCCTCGTGGGGGTGGCGCTGCTGTCCCCCACGGGCCCCGCGAGAGGGCTCTTTGTCGGAGATCTTTTAGGAGACGCCGCAGTTGTGCATGCGGGTGTGTGGGCCTAAAAGGGTTGGTGCTAGTGTTTTAAAATTACCCCACCAGTACCGTGAGAAAAAGTTTATTCGTTGGTCCGGGAGGTAAGGATAAAAGAATTATACAGGGGCATTGGGGCACCTCTATTGACAAATAACATAGAGGTCAGGGTATTACTCCACTGCTCCTAGTGCCCGTGTGTGACTGTGAGTGTGCGTGTTGGTCAACATGTTTCGCGCTATCATTGAGTCCCTACTGGATCCCCGTGCGCTTCGTCAGGACCATGTGAAAGTGAAATAAAAAAATAAATAAAAAGGAGTAGGGAAAAGACACCCTATCTTCCTATGGTACCTTTTCTCAGGTTTGTATGCGTTACTTGCGCTTAAAGGAACACCTCTCTCATGTTCCAACCTGTTACCTTATGGTTAGAGCCAAAGGGAAAAGAACAAGACACACATATAGAGACATACATGAGTAATGGCGAATAGCGATCCACAATAAATTTATTGTACTGTTGCGTTATCGCCTGACATATCGTGCTAGCAGTGTGTGGGAAAACGTGCCCTGGACATACTATCACTGCCACATGTGCACGTGTGACAGCAGCGGCTGTCTTTATCTTTTATCATTGGTGAGATCTCATGCACTAGCCTGTGATGGCTGTGCATACCCGTTTTTACCGAGTGCGGTGTGACAAAAACACTCGTTTATCATCATGGTGGCCACCAGTGCTTAGGTAATGCAAAAGCGCGTTTTGTGCGTGAAGTTATTATCACGTAATTAAGTATCACGTAATGCCGGGAGCTGTCATACCCAAGTTCGGTCATGAGAAATGCTTATAGATACGTGAGGTCTATTCACCCATAGCTCATACACACTCATTCTAAAATTACATACTGATTACCCCTTAAAAAGCAAAGTCTTGTGCCTCTTCGGCTATCCCCGCGGTCTCGAGGGGGAATCTCTGTGGATCAAGAGAGTCGAAGTCAGCCCCATGCATGCTCAACGTACCTGTCGTTGTCTAGTTGAAGCAGCGGAGTAATACTTACATTCAGTCCCCTTCGTTCTGGCCCATTACCTGCCCTGCCGCTGGATGGATGCCGGAGAATTTGAAGCGGCGTCCATCCGATTATGAATGCTTGCAGGCGGAAGTGACGGGAATCGGGAGGGCGTGCCAAGAATGACGTCAACCCGGGATCGGAGGAGTGTGGAATGTAAATGACATGCGCGGCGGCCATCTTATAATGGTTCCATATGAACTCAAGGCTCCTATTTTATGCCATTATAATCAGATGTGAAACATCAAAATCGTACTACTCTTGGACAGAGTTGGATAGAGTCCTAGTGCAGTTACGATGATGTTGTCGATTAAATTGCTCCTAGTCATGTGGGGGGTGGTATTATTGGCCTCGCTGTGTCTCAATAAAGTTATGCAAAAAAAGGATAGCAGCTCGATGTGTAAAATCATAGCTTATGCATCTTATCACCGTGGGCCACCCCCTTGCAAAATGGCAGTGCTCCTTGCTTGGAGATGGGGGATCTAGGCGTCCCGGGTAAGGGGCCATTACAGAACTTTTTGGAGCCCAAGTGTCCTTTATTGTGTTTATTTGTGTCTAATTGAACTGCCGTGTGGACCAACCACATGGTGAGTAGCGGTAAAAGTATAGTGCCTGTTGTATAATACTCGGTTGAATTCACTCAGAGCATAAAACCATCTACTTCACTTAATTGTGATTACATTTGGAGACGTTAGCCTCTTGTGTCCAAATGTTTGGTTATAATGGTTGCATCTTTGCTCAGTAGCGGGGCGCCAGTCTCATGGGGGTGATAGTTCTAATGAGCAATGCTGTTACTCCTAATGGGTGTAGATGTAGAAGAGGGGTCTGTTGACTAACCCCCGGTACTGTTAACATTTACAGTTAAGAAAGTTATATCCTTCTATGACCCGTGGTCATTGGTGGGTATACCCTCCTTAATGTTACTGGGGTGGGCCACCCTTCTAAACCAGTATTCGTATAGGCCTTCCATCAAACTAGGTCACAAGTTCTGACCACGGGATGTCATCGTTTAGTCCTTGTGTGTTACTCCTCAATCGGAACACCCAGCGTTGTTCTTGCCTGAACAGGGTGGTAGTAGTCCAGTTGGCATTGGCCTCGATGATGGTCCATTTGAGGTTATTGGGAGTATGATTCATTTCTAAGAAGTGATTTTGTAATCTTGTGTTGGTCTTTTTGCACCGTATCGTGCTTTTATGTTCCCCTATGCGTAGTTTTACGGGTCTAGTTGTCATTCCCACGTATCTTTTATGACACAGACACGTGATAAGATATATGCAGTTTTTAGTATTACAGTTTGTATGTCGTTTTTGTACCCATGGTCTGGCCAGACCAAGGTCGATTGTTTTCGATGCCTCCGTCAGTGGACAAATGGAGCAGGTACCACATGGATGATGACCCTCAACAGGTGGTAGAGCCCACAAAGTGGGTTGAGTCTTGATGGTTTGTTTAGGTCGTGTGTGTACCAAAAGGTCTTTGAAATTCTGTGTCCTTTTATATGAGAACAATGGAGTTGGTCCTGGGTCGAGTGTCCCTGTCTGCAAGATACCCCAATGTCTTTTGATCAGTTTCTGGATTTTGTTAGAATTAGGGGTGAACGTGGTTACACATGTAAGTGCATTGCTTTGGGGTTTCTCCTTGACTTCCAACAATGCCTCCCTGTGGTTATTCCTAGCTCGTTTGTGTGCTTTTCTTATTGTGCTCTGTGGGTAGTTGCGCACCGTTAGATTGTGTGACAAGATGGTAGATTGTTTCTCGAATTCACAAATTGTATTGCATTCCGCCTGAGCCGGAGAAATTGTCCTACAGGAAGGTTATCCCTCAATGCCTTAGGGTGATTACTCTGGTACATCAGGAGACTATTTCTGTCAGTAGGTTTTCTGTAGTTTGTGGTTAGTAATGTACCTTCTTGTAGGGTGATCCAGAGATCCAAAAAGGCAACACTGTCTTTGGATCTCGTGCCTGTGAACTTGAGAAAGGGATCTAGGGTGTTTAACCATACGAAAAAAGTGTTGCATCGATCCTCATCTCCTTTCCAGAAGAGTAGAATGTCGTCGATATAGCGTCGCCATATCATGAGGTTCTCTCTGTAGGGGTTGGATACATTCAGAATAAACTTGGCTTCAAAGTTGGCCATATACATACAGGCTAGACTCGGCGCGAATGTGCTCCCCATGCTAGTTCCCTGTATTTGATGGTATAGTTGTTTCTTAAAGGCAAAGAAATTTTCTTTGAGGGCCACAGCTGCGCATTCGCAGATGAAAGAGACTGGTGTCTCGTAAGGCCATGGGTCAACATCCAGTAGCATGGCCTCCATGACCTCTAGTGTGGCATCCTGGGGAATATTCGTATATAGTGCCTCCACATCTAATGTGGCCAGTAGAGTAATTGATCCTGGGTCATTGAAATTTTCAACGAGGTTGAGGACCTCTGTAGTATCCCTTAGATAAGTAGGTGTTTTAGTGACAATGGGGCGTAGAAAAAGTCACAAAACTTGCTCAGTGGCTCGAGCAATGAGTCGATACTGGACACTATTGGGCGTCCTGGAGGAGGATTAGTCCCCTTGTGTATCTTCGGTAAGGTGTAGTAATAGGGTGTCCTGGGGTTGTCGTTGGTCAAGAATTCTGCTTCCTGGGCAGTAATCCAATCCTCGCTAACAGCTTCAGTGACCAGGCTTCTAATCTTCATAGTAAGTCTTGTTGTAGGGTCTTCCTCAATAGGGAGGTAGTATTTGGTGTCCGTGAGTTGGCGTTGGCATTCCACATCATATGTGCCTATGTCCTGGACCACGATGGCACCGCCTTTATCGGCTGGTTTGAGGATGATTGATGAGTCTTCTGTCAAACCTTTTAGAATACGTCTCTCATCTTTAGACATGTTGTCAGAGGAGTGTCGTGTGGAAGATTTGTGACATCCTTCAGGACTGCTTGTTCAAACGTAAGCACTTCGTTAGGAGTCATGGCTGCCGTAGGAGTAAATTTAGATTTCTTTTTCAGCCCGGTGCCCGTGATGGATGTCTCAGGTTTGCCCTGGAAGAAGGCCTTCAATCTCACCTTCCTGAAAAATTGGTGGAGTTCTTGATGCAATCTGAATAGATCCTCACAGGGTGTCGGGACAAAACCCAATCCCTTCTCCAAGAGGTTGGATTCTTCCCTAGACAGTGCTCTAGAGGAGAGGTTAACAACTAGCGTATCGTTCCGGTTGTCTTGCTCCTCAATATCATTTGCTCTGGTTCCTGCCAGTGCACGTTCTTCGTGCCGCTTTTCCGTCTTCCTCTTCCTCTGCCCCTTCCTCTGTTGTGAAAAGGGGGGTTCGGGAATTGGTGGTATTGCTGCATCTGTGATGGATATCCCACTGGTGTGTTCCACATGGGTGGGTGACCCACCCATTGACCCGGGTACGGTTGTTGCTGGAAAGGGTGGGGTGGGAAATTCTGGAACAGTGGTGGTGGTGGTTGCCTCCAAGATCCTCTTGATGGTGGTGCATAATTCCTCCCTTCATAGCTGGAGTCGCTACTCACTGACCCAGATCTTCTGGAGCTATTACTGCTCAATTCTTCTGAGGATGTCTCATGGTTCTGGAAGACATAATCCTCTTTCGTATACGGGTATACCTTCTCCTGGGAAAATCTTTTAACATCTTTTTGAAGTTTAGTTACCTTTTGCTTAGTGAGGAAGTCTTTGTGTTCTGTCATTTCCTCGTTGATCTCAGCTAAGCGTGTCTTGTACGCTGTAATTGATATCCCCGCTTTCAGACCTGATTCCGCTAGGGTAATCTGAATGAGGAGTTCGTCCGAGAGACGCTTGGCCGTGTTGATTATAAGTACAAGCCAATCTCTTGTGCATTTCCACGCTATCTTAGACCACTCCCTTCTGAATGTTAAATCCTCCAAGAAGATCCGGGGTGTCAATATCACTAATAGGCCGTTTGGTGCTATATTAGCCCTCAGGTATTCAGTCATTATCGTGCCATGCAGAGCTGTTTTAATCTGTAGTTTTCTCAATGTCTGTAAAGATTTCCAATCATCATTTTTACTCCCTGTGGCAGCATTGCCATCTTCATCGAGTAGTGATGGTGCCCTTAGTATCTCTGCCACTGTGTCATCGTCGAAGCTAAGGCCGGGATTATCCATTGTTGATGGATGGATATGTTAATTATGATAGATGGGGTATGGAGAGTGTGGCTATGGGGGTCTATATGGTCTCACAAGTACAGGTTCAAAAAAGGGGAAAAGAGGAAAAAAGATAGACTAGAATTGTCCCACGGCTAGCTGCCGTACTAAATCATGCAACACTGAAGAATGGGGACGGGGAGCAGTTTCAGAAAAAAGGGGCCTAGGTCCAGTACCAATGCTCCCAAGAACTAATATGTAATCACTGTATGGTAACTGTGCCTGAAGTTAAGATTCATAACCGATTTGGTTATGTTGGCAAAGGAAATGGAAGGAAAAAGAAGGAAGTCTCTATATGTGGTTCCCAATTGACAAAGGTCGGGGAATTTCTCCTTTAGGAATTAGTGCCCTCACACACTCTTTCGGGTGTCATGCTTCATCATCGGGCGTTGCTCCTCGTGAGGGTGGCGCTGCTGTCCCCCACGGGCCTCGCGAGAGGGCTCTTTGTCGGAGATCTTTTAGGAGACGCCGCAGTTGTGCATGCGGGTGTGTGGGCCTAAAAGGGTTGGTGCTAGTGTTTTAAAATTACCCCACCAGTACCGTGAGAAAAAGTTTATTCGTTGGTCCGGGAGGTAAGGATAAAAGAATTATACAGGGGCATTGGGGCACCTCTATTGACAAATAACATAGAGGTCAGGGTATTACTCCACTGCTCCTAGTGCCCGTGTGTGACTGTGAGTGTGCGTGTTGGTCAACATGTTTCGCGCTATCATTGGGTCCCTACTGGATCCCCGTGCGCTTCGTCAGGACCATGTGAAAGTGAAATAAAAATAAATAAATAGGAGTAGGGAAAAGACACCCTATCTTCCTATGGTACCTTTTCTCAGGTTTGTATGCGTTACTTGCGCTTAAAGGAACACCTCTCTCGTGTTCCAACCTGTTACCTTATGGTTAGAGCCAAAGGGAAAAGAACAAGACACACATATAGAGACATACATGAGTAATGGCGAATAGCGATCCACAATAAATGTATTGTACTGTTGCGTTATCGCCTGACATATCGTGCTAGCAGTGTGTGGGAAAACGTGCCCTGGACATACTATCACTGCCACATGTGCACGTGTGACAGCAGCGGCTGTCTGTATCTTTATCATTGGTGAGATCTCATGCACTAGCCTGTGATGGCTGTGCATACCCGTTTTACCGAGTGCGGTGTGACAAAAACACTCGTTTATCATCATGGTGGCCACCAGTGCTTAGGTAATGCAAAAGCGCATTTTGTGCGTGAAGTTATTATCACGTAATTAAGTATCACGTAATGCCGGGAGATGTCATACCCAAGTTCGGTCATGAGAAATGCTTATAGATACGTGAGGTCTATTCACCCATAGCTCATACACACTCATTCTAAAATTACATACTGATTACCCCTTAAAAAGCAAAGTCTTGTGCCTCTTCGGCTATCCCCGCGGTCTCGAGGGGGAATCTCTGTGGATCAAGAGAGTCGAAGTCAGCCCCATGCATGCTCAACGTACCTGTCGTTGTCTAGTTGAAGCAGCGGAGTAATACTTACATTCAGTCCCCTTCGTTCTGGCCCATTACCTGCCCTGCCGCTGGATGGATGCCGGAGAATTTGAAGCGGCGTCCATCCGATTATGAATGCTTGCAGGCGGAAGTGACGGGAATCGGGAGGGCGTGCCAAGAATGACGTCAACCCGGGATCGGAGGAGTGTGGAATGTAAATGACATGCGCGGCGGCCATCTTATAATGTTTCCATATGAACTCAAGGCTCCTATTTTATGCCATTATAATCAGATGTGAAACATCAAAATCGTACTACTCTTGGACAGAGTTGGATAGAGTCCTAGTGCAGTTACGATGATGTTGTCGATTAAATTGCTCCTAGTCATGTGGGGGGTGGTATTATTGGCCTCGCTGTGTCTCAATAAAGTTATGCAAAAAAAGGATAGCAGCTCGATGTGTAAAATCATAGCTTATGCTACTGGGTTTTGTCCCGACACCCTGTGAGGATCTATTCAGATTGCATCAAGAACTCCACCAATTTTTTAGGAAGGTGAGATTGAAGGCCTTCTTCCAGGGCAAACCTGAGACATCCATCACGGGCACCGGGCTGAAAAAGAAATCTAAATTTACTCCTACGGCAGCCATGACTCCTAACGAAGTGCTTACGTTTGAACAAGCAGTCCTGAAGGATGTCACGAATCTTCCACACCGACACTCCTTTGACAACATGTCTAAAGATGAGAGACGTATTCTAAAAGGTTTGACAGAAGACTCATCAATCATCCTCAAACCAGCCGATAAAGGCGGTGCCATCGTGGTCCAGGACATAGGCACATATGATGTGGAATGCCAACGCCAACTCACGGACACCAAATACTACCTCCCTATTGAGGAAGACCCTACAACAAGACTTACTATGAAGATTAGAAGCCTGGTCACTGAAGCTGTTAGCGAGGATTGGATTACTGCCCAGGAAGCAGAATTCTTGACCAACGACAACCCCAGGACACCCTATTACTACACCTTACCGAAGATACACAAGGGGACTAATCCTCCTCCAGGACGCCCAATAGTGTCCGGTATCGACTCATTGCTCGAGCCACTGAGCAAGTTTTGTGACTTTTTCTACGCCCCATTGTCACTAAAACACCTACTTATCTAAGGGATACTACAGAGGTCCTCAACCTCATTGAAAATTTCAATGACCCAGGATCAATTACTCTACTGGCCACATTAGATGTGGAGGCACTATATACGAATATTCCCCAGGATGCCACACTAGAGGTCATGGAGGCCATGCTACTGGATGTTGACTCCATGGCCTTACGAGACACCAGTCTCTTCTCATCTGCGAATGCGCAGCTGTGGCCCTCAAAGAAAATTTCTTTGCCTTTAAGAAACAACTATACCATCAAATACAGGGAACTAGCATGGGGAGCACATTCGCGCCGAGTCTAGCCTGTATGTATATGGCCAACTTTGAAGCCAAGTTTATTCTGAATGTAACCAACCCCTACAGAGAGAACCTCATGATATGGCGACGCTATATCGATCGACATTCTACTCTTCTGGAAAGGAGATGAGGATCGATGCAACACTTTTTTCGTATGGTTAAACACCCTAGATCCCTTTCTCAAGTTCACAGGCACGAGATCCAAAGACAGTGTTGCCTTTTTGGATCTCTGGATCACCCTACAAGAAGGTACATTACTAACCACAAACTACAGAAAACCTACTGACAGAAATAGTCTCCTGATGTACCAGAGTCATCACCCTAAGGCATTGAGGGATAACCTTCCTGTAGGACAATTTCTCCGGCTCAGGCGGAATTGCAATACAATTTGTGAATTCGAGAAACAACCTACCATCTTGTCACACAATCTAACGGTGCGCAACTACCCGCAGAGCACAATAAGAAAAGCACACAAACGAGCTAGGAATAACCACAGGGAGGCATTGTTGGAAGTCAAGGAGAAACCCCAAAGCAATGCACTTACATGTGTAACCACGTTCACCCCTAATTCTAACAAAATCCAGAAACTGATCAAAAGACATTGGGGTATCTTGCAGACAGGGACACTCGACCCAGGACCAACTCCATTGTTCTCATATAAAAGGACACAGAATTTCAAAGACCTTTTGGTACACACACGACCTAAACAAACCATCAAGACTCAACCCACTTTGTGGGCTCTACCACCTGTTGAGGGTCATCATCCATGTGGTACCTGCTCCATTTGTCCACTGACGGAGGCATCGAAACAATCGACCTTGGTCTGGCCAGACCATGGGTACAAAACGACATACAAACTGTAATACTAAAAACTGCATATATCTTATCACGTGTCCGTGTCATAAAAGATACGTGGGAATGACAACTAGACCCGTAAAACTACGCATAGGGGAACATAAAAGCACGATACGGTGCAAAAAGACCAACACAAGATTACAAAATCACTTCTTAGAAATGAATCATACTCCCAATAACCTCAAATGGACCATCATCGAGGCCAATGCCAACTGGACTACTACCACGCTGTTCAGGCAAGAACAACGCTGGGTGTTCAGATTGAGGAGTAACACACAAGGACTAAACGATAACATCCCGTGGTCAGAACTTGTGACCTAGTTTGATGGAAGGCCTATACGAATACTGGTTTAGAAGGGTGGCCCACCCCAGTAACATTAAGGAGGGTATACCCACCAATGACCACGGGTCATAGAAGGATATAACTTTCTTAACTGTAAATGTTAACAGTACCGGGGGTTAGTCAACAGACCCCTCTTCTACATCTACACCCATTAGGAGTAACAGCATTGCTCATTAGAACTATCACCCCCATGAGACTGGCGCCCCGCTACTGAGCAAAGATGCAACCATTATAACCAAACATTTGGACACAAGAGGCTAACGTCTCCAAATGTAATCACAATTAACTGAAGTAGATGGTTTTATGCTCTGAGTGAATTCAACCGAGTATTATACAACAGGCACTATACTTTTACCGCTACTCACCATGTGGTTGGTCCACACGGCAGTTCAATTAGACACAAATAAACACAATAAAGGACACTTGGGCTCCAAAATTTCTGTAATGGCCCCTTACCCGGACGCCTAGATCCCCCATCTCCAAGCAAGGAGCACTGCCATTTGCAAGGGGGTGGCCCACGGTGATAAGATGCATAAGCTATGATTTTACACATCGAGCTGCTATCCTTTTTTGCATAACTTTATTGAGACACAGCGAGGCCAATAATACCACCCCCACATGACTAGGAGCAATTTAATCGACAACATCATCGTAACTGCACTAGGACTCTATCCAACTCTGTCCAAGAGTAGTACGATTTTGATGTTTCACATCTGATTATAATGGCATAAAATAGGAGCCTTGAGTTCATATGGAACCATTATAAGATGGCCGCCGCGCATGTCATTTACATTCCACACTCCTCCGATCCCGGGTTGACGTCATTCCTGGCACGCCCTCCCGATTCCCGTCACTTCCGCCTGCAAGCATTCATAATCGGATGGACGCCGCTTCAAATTCTCCGGCATCCATCCAGCGGCAGGGCAGGTAATGGGCCAGAACGAAGGGGACTGAATGTGAGCAATACTCCGCTGCTTCAACTAGACAACGACAGGTACGTTGAGCATGCTTGGGGCTGACTTCGACTCTCTTGATCCACAGAGATTCCCCCTCGAGACCGCAGGGATAGCCGAAGAGGCACAAGACTTTGCTTTTAAGGGGTAATCAGTATGTAATTTTAGAATGAGTGTGTATGAGCTATGGGTGAATAGACCTCACGTATCTATAAGCATTTCTCATGACCGAACTTGGGTATGACATCTCCCGGCATTACGTGATACTTAATTACGTGATAATAACTTCACGCACAAATGCGCTTTGCATTACCTAAGCACTGGTGGCCACCATGATGATAAACGAGTGTTTTTGTCACACCGCACTTCGGTAAAACGGGTATGCACAGCCATCACAGGCTAGTGCATGAGATCTCACCAATGATAAAAGATACAGACAGCCGCTGCTGTCACACGTGCACATGTGGCAGTGATAGTATGTCCAGGGCACGTTTTCCCACACACTGCTAGCACGATATGTCAGGCGATAACGCAACAGTACAATAAATTTATTGTGGATCGCTATTCGCCATTACTCATGTATGTCTCTATATGTGTGTCTTGTTCTTTTCCCTTTGGCTCTAACCATAAGGTAACAGGTTGGAACACGAGAGAGGTGTTCCTTTAAGCGCAAGAAACGCATACAAACCTGAGAAAAGGTACCATAGGAAGATAGGGTGTCTTTTCCCTACTCCTATTTATTTATTTTTTTATTTCACTTTCACATGGTCCTGACGAAGCGCACGGGGATCCAGTAGGGACCCAATGATAGCGCGAAACATGTTGACCAACACGCACACTCACAGTCACACACGGGCACTAGGAGCAGTGGAGTAATACCCTGACCTCTATGTTATTTGTCAATAGAGGTGCCCCAATGCCCCTGTATAATTCTTTTATCCTTACCTCCCGGACCAACGAATAAACTTTTTCTCACGGTACTGGTGGGGTAATTTTAAAACACTAGCACCAACCCTTTTAGGCCCACACACCCGCATGCACAACTGCGGCGTCTCCTAAAAGATCTCCGACAAAGAGCCCTCTCGCGGGCCCGTGGGGACAGCAGCGCCACCCCCACGAGGAGCAACGCCCGATGATGAAGCATGACACCCGAAAGGGTGTGTGAGGGCACTAATTCCTAAAGGAGAAATTCCCCGACCTTTGTCAATTGGGAACCACATATAGAGACTTCCTTCTTTTTCCTTCTTTTTCCTTCCATTTCCTTCGCCAACATAACCAAATCGGTTATGAATCTTAACTTCAGGAACAGTTACCATACAGTGATTACATATTAGTTCTTGGGAGCATTGGTACTGGACCTAGGCCCTTTTTTCTGAAACTGCTCCCCGTCCCCCATTCTTCAGTGTTGCTTCATTTATTGATACACATGAACGTAGCACTTTCATTTGTTGCTCCAAAATTGCATTAGTTGCTCATACATAGTGAACTAAACCTCAGAAAGTGGTCCTTTGTGTATGGCTTTAGAGTGCCAGCAATTCTCAATATGCACTTTTTTGCAGTAGGGTGGGTTTTATATATTGGTATTTTATTATTAAATGTTACTAACTATCTTTCTCATTATTTTACCTCTCCATCTTAGAATGACATGAAGGTAAGAACTGATTTGTATTATTTCCCCTTTTTACTCCAGAACATATTATATGTTGATTCTGAATAAGTCTGTTTTAAATTACATTTTTAGCTCAAGAGGTGTAATATGTGAATTGTAATTTTAAGGAAATATTATGTAAGAAACTGGGTAATTGGTTGAAGGGGTGGTAGCCCCGCTCATGCAAAAAACACATTCCTTCTCAGGGTGAACCACAGAAGTCACTAAATTAACCTGTGCGTAACACTCTGGAAGCTTGGCACAAAGCAGTCAGGTTCCACTTAGAGACAATTTGTAAAGTATTTCAGCAGCATACAAACAGTAATAATATGAAAACACAACATGAGAAAATCCCAGATCAATTTAGAAAAATAGACAATATTTTAATAAATAAAATGGCATAAAACAAATTAAATTCAATCAGTATTACCGGATTTATGAATGTTAATTTTTTTTAGTTAAATCTAGCTCCTTCATGATCAAAGCTGGAACCGCAGGTATCTGGTCATGGAAGACCAGGTGAAAGTCAATAGTTAAGTAGGACTCAGTGGAGCTCGCGGGGTTTATCCGCAGAGTCACCAAACCCTGTGGAGTATTGCTTCGGGATCCCCTAGTTGATACATGTGACTCCAGAGGTGGTTTGTGGATCACATGTAGCCTAATCATCTGTTGATGCTGGAACCGTTTGGCATTATTATACAATCTGTGACTGCAATCCAATAATTAAAGCTCCCCAAATACTTCTAGTCTTGGGAGCTGTGCATCCCTGGGATCCCTTGATAAACATGTGCTCTCATTTACCCCCAGAGCTCCCTTTTATTTCTTCTTCCCCAACTCACCTCCCACTCCTCAAGCAACCATGCCATGTCTGCATCATTATAGTCCTTCTTTTTGCAGCTCTGAGTCCCGGAGGCAAGGGGCAGCAAAGGGGTGCTGGACACACAGAGCAGCAGAGGAAATGCGAAACAAGCAGACATCATCAAGCGTGGATAACAGGGACTGCAAACCTGTGAGCTTCGATAGGTTAGGAGGAGCTCACTAGAGCGGAAGTAAGTGTTAATAGGCTTTAGGGAGAGGCAAACTCTCATAGGCTGTATTAGAGCCCTCATCAAAGAGAGGAGTTTGCTTATAGGTTGGATAAGAACGCAGGATTCCTGGTCCATTCTAAAATAAAAGCTGTGAGGCCATGTCATACTGAAGAAAGCTCTTCTTTGGTGCCTCCTCGGGGCACATATACCCTCAGCTTTGCTTCCTGATGTGGTGTCCCCCAGGTCTCATCACTCAGCCCCACGCTCTTCAACACATGCACTGCTGGCCAACATTGTCAGATCCTACGGCCTCAACATCATTTCCTACACAGATGACATCCTACTCATCCTCTCACGCACTGACGACCCCACCACCAGAACCAACTTCCACTAATACATGATAAACATCACTGACTGGATGAAGAACAACTACCTGCAGCTGAACGCAAACTAGACAAAAGTATGGAGCTTTGGCAACAGCGGAATTACATGGAATGACTCCTGGAGGCATTCAGACCTAGGACCTGCACCCACTCCCTCCAATCATGCCAGAAACCTCTCAATCACCATTGACAGCAAGCTCACCATGAAATGACAGATCAATGCCATTTCCTCTGCCTGCTTCCTCACTCTGCACATGATGCGTAAGATCCTCAAGTGGCTACCCCTATGCACAAGACGCACCATGACACAGGCCCTCATCACCAGCTGACTGGACTATGGCAATGCCCTCTACTTAGGAATTGCCACACACTTTTTACAGAGACTTCAGACCATACAGAATGCCACAGCCAGACTCATCCTCGGCCTTCCCCGATAAATCTACATCACATTCCACCTCAGGAAAGTCCACTGACTCCCTGTACAGAAGATATGCCAATTCAAGCTGCTGACCCACGCACATATGGCTTTACACAAGGCACTACAGAACTAAGGACACACCTACATTAACCACTGCCTGAACTTCTACCAGCCTTCGGGAAGACTACACTCTGCCTCCCTTTCACTTGTCCATACTCTCCACATCTGCCAAAGCAGAAGTAGAGGATGCTCCTTCTCTCACATTGTAGCAAAAACCTGGAACAGCTTCCCCATGCACCTCCAGACTATCACCTCACTTCTGAATGGCCCTCAAAACCTGGCTGTTCGAATAAGCCTCCAGGCCTGTAAGCCTGGATTCCCTATTGGGTGATTAGCCGCACTTTATAAATCCTGATTGTCCCAATTGTCAGTCAGTCAGTCAAAAACATCTTTATTTTATTCAGATATTCAAATATCCATAAAAGAAAAAGCACATTGAAGAACAAATAGAAACATATAAAGTATAAAATATGAAATAAAACACAATTCATCACACAAAAAAGTGATGTATAAAAGCACTACAGTTTCAGCAGGGCAGTCTTGACCGGGAAACAACAGGGCCTTCTTAATCAGAAAGCATGGTACACCTGGTCCAAACTGCTGCTTTAGGAAAAAAGGCTACATATAAGCTTGTCTCATCATTCAGCATTTGTAGGAGGACACTGAATGCCGCCTTAAAATTCGTAATATTGTGTTTTTTTTAATGAGCAGAAGTAAAAAGTGCTTCATACATCTTAAATAACATTTGCAAAAAAGTCCCTCATAGACTGACCAGAACTCCCCTCACAGGGGCAAGGGCATGCATCAAGGTTCATCTAAAAACTCAGAGGGAAGCTTAATAAATATTTCAATGTGCCTGCTCAGAATCGAAACAACAAACTATGTTCCCTGCATCCTCTTGCTGTAAAGAGGCAGCTGGTAGGAGGGCTGACTACAGCCATGTTTAAATATGTTGTCACTGTTGGCTCCTCCCCATCCACGTTCAATCTAGTGGTACGCTAAAGTGGCTTATGCCTTTTTCCATGCTGCCAACCAAATTAATGCAGGGCATGCTCTAATGTGATCTTTAGTATATGGAAAGCCCAGTTCTCCATGGCATATCGCATAGGAGGATGATATAGGGACCAACAGCACCTTCCTGCAGAACCCATATCCCAGCTCCATATGTTGTGACAGGAGTGCACTGAGTTTTGTAAATATGCAACATGGGCCAAAAGTACCTCCTCCTGGTGGCTGGGGTAGATTACATGAATGAATGAATGAATGAATGAATGAATGAATGAAAAAATATTTATAAAGCGCGTAGCTACCCCGAGGCATCCCAGTGCTAATAGCAGCAGCAGACAGAGAAGACAGGCTACTAGGCGGGCTCTTTGAAAAGCCAGGTTTTAAGGAGTTTCTGGAAGGACAGAAGATTGGACTCACGACGTAAGTGAGTAGGGAGAGCGTTCCAAGCCCCTAGACAGCTTAGACTGAGAGATATGAGGCATCCAGGACCCAGAAGCAGCAAGGGTGACCCCAAATAGGAAAAAGTGTTGATGCATCTTAAACTGTTACTACCTAGAAAAAGGGTTGCTAACTGCTGACACTTTAGAACCACATGCCATAATGTAGGATTTAACAAAGTTGGTTTGTAAGTCCAAGGAACCCATTAAGTTCACAAAGGCATACACCAGCTGACACAGGGCTTTGGGAGTTCATGCCATCAGCACTGCGTCAACAGTGTAAAGGAGAGACAGGAGCTGTAGATGGGTACATCGGGGGAAGCAAAGACTCAAAAAGAGTGACGTTTATTAATATATATTATAAATAAAAGAGGGGCCAAAGTACAACCTGGTCTCACTCCCGTAAAGTGCTTTCCATCCGTACTTATTCTCATCCTAGCCTTCATATCTCTGTGCAAATATGCCATAAGTACATCAGTGTTTCATCCATCCCATAAGAGAGCAAAGTTTCCCATAACTTGGAGAGATTGACACACTTAAACGCTTGCGACAGGTCCATAAATGCGAAGTATAAAGGGGAACGTATATCTTCCAATAATCAGACATTGCTCAACAGTCCCCACTCGATTTCTGAACCTGTATGAATAAATCCTGATTGATGAGTTTTTGGTGAAGCTCTGGGTGAACACACCGGGAAACTCCTCTCCGCTGGTGATTGGCAGAGTTTTTGCTGAACTCCACGCTTGAAACGGAGCACGGAGTGGCAAAACACTGCAACCTCTGCCGGCGGAACAGAGTTTATCGCCCAGAACTATAGTTACATTGAACCGTGAATGTTTGTGGATCGGATACAAGGGATGGATTAGGCACAGTCTCGGCTTACCTCTGGACATAGAAAAAACTCTCAAGAAAGGTTCTTGAGAAGGTAGAGTACAGCTGAGCAAGGCAACAGGCTGTGTCTGAGGAGGACTTTTCGATGCGAGGGAGTCCCTGGATGAACTCTCATTAAAGCCACCAACAATAACAAGAAAAGCTCTATGTAGGAAAAGTTGGATTTCCAGCCCGTTGAGGTTATCATCATTGAAGGGGAGGTGGTTATCATTGAGCCCTGTGAAGCTTTTTGTCTTTGAACTTGTACAACTCTTTCAAAGTCAAAAATCTCCAGTGGGATAAAGTTGCAGGCTGTTGCCAAAGAGGGCTCCACAAGGCCAGATACCATAGTGGAGAAGTGTGGCTCAATGGTTAGAGCGGCAGACCCTGATGCAGAGATCTGGCCCGGGACCAGGGTTCAATTCCCGCCTCGGCGGGTCTTGGGCTCAATTTCCTCGGACCTGATAATTCTCGCCTCGGTGCCTATTCTAATCATGGGTCCCACTCTGCAACTCTGGGCAATAGCTTGCTTAATCTCCACAACGGCCCCAACAGCGCTGGGAAGCCTGGCTTCACCCTGGGGGTGCCCAGGAGTGGACATTTCACAGGGAAAAGCCAGGAAGGGTTCCACAGCGGTATGCGTACAGCGCCTGGACACCCCTTTGGGGGTATGGGTGCGCTTTACAAGTACAAATTTCATTTCATTTCATTTCATTTCATACTTAACAGCATTCACTGCTGTGGAGAAGAACGTAGCAGTAGCTATTGCAAAGTCAGGCTGACCGATGATGTACTTTGGGTGGATTGGCTGGCAGATAGGTCCCAGTGTTCTGTCGATTTTCCAAGAACTTTATAGTGGAGAAATACCACTAATACCACTAACAAGGGTCCAAGATTAGGGGGGGCACTACTTGAGGGGTGAGGTCTCACTCCAGCAGAGGTCAGCATCAGGGTTCAAGGCTTCTGGAGCTTCCTATGTCCCTCAAGATCACACAGGAGGCCACCAAACTAGCCCTTGGAATCACTTCTGGTGGTTCTGGGTTCAAGGAGGTGGGCCAGTTCTTCTTCTGGCTGCAAGTCAATCCTTCAAGAAGCAGGACAGTCCTCTGGTAGCAGCAGGGCAGTCCTCTGGTGCCAGAACAGTCCTTCTGAAGTCTTTCACCGGCCCAGAATTATACTTAGGAGTTGCTTTGTAGGTCGAATATGCATACCTAGTGCCAGCCTTTTGGTTTTCTAAAGTTCTTCCCTTACCCTGTCAAGGCTCAAAACTGACTGGGGTGACAACACACTTGTGCCAGGCTCCTTTTTGTGTGCTGGAGTCAAGTCCTTTGAATTGCAAGTGAGGCAGGGAACAGCTCCGACCCAACCATCTTTGCAGGATGGCTTTGGGCCCAGCCCCTTCTCCTAAGCAGTCTGTGAAAAATCTTGGAGTGAAGCCTGATCGGTCTCTCTCCATGAAGGACCAAGTAAACGCCACCTGTGGCTCACGCTTCACCTCTATGAAGCTTCTAAAAAAGACTCTTCCTTGGCTCCCCGACAGTGCTAGAGAAACTCTTGTCCAGGCTCTCATAATCAGTCATCTGGACTACAGAAATGCTCTGTTAACATCAGTAAATGACTCTTTGTTGACGAAGCTGCAGGTGGTACAGAACACCGCCGGAAGACTAATTTGTGATCTTCTCTCTCGCTCCCCCTCTTCCCCTATTTTTCGGAATCTCCATTGGTTGCCTATCAGAAAACGGGCCATTTTTAAACTCTGTTGTCTGACACATAAGGTACTTCATAAATCCCGCCTGTTGACTTGTCAATGCGTTTAATACCTTATCGACCTGTGAGACGCTTTAGATCCTCAGATAAGGCTCTTTTGACTATCCCTCGCATTCAGACCTCAAATCAGGAAGGTAGATATTTTTCCTACAATGCCCCCTGTCATTGGAAAAAACTCCCCACTAATCTTTGCTTATGCTCAGACACTATAGCCTTTAAGATGGCTTTGACAACCTGGCTGTTTTAGGAAATTCCTCCTTCTCAGCAGTGCAGCGCCAATATACTCCTTCAGAAGTGACTTGTGCGCTATAATAAACGTCTATATTATTATTATTATTATTATTATATTTATTATATGGTTAGGACAAACATTGTCAACTTTCTAAAAGTGTCATTTTCAGGATTGTGGCTTAAAGTCTGACTTTACATTTAAAGGGGATTTTACATTAGAATTAATTTGAAACTAAACATAATATCTCTATCTGCTCCCAAACCAAAGTTAGCACATAATGAATGTAATAACATATCCCAGTATTTGACAATGGACGAGATAGGCCTTACAGTAGTGAAAAACAACTTTATGAGTTTTTTTACTACCAGAACATATTAAACTGAAACCCACATGTCCTACTTTGTAAATACAATAAACCCTTCCCTATGTGCCGTTTAGAAACTACCTTAGGGATAACTTATATGCAATGAAAGGTTCAGGCTTGTCAAAAGGCTTATATTGCCAGGTCAAAATGGAAGTTTAAAAACTGCAATCCAGGCTACAATGTCAGGCCTGAGAGATGTTTTAAATGAGTGGGTGGCACAAGGAGTGCTGCGGGTAGCAATTAATTTATAGGACCTGAATACATGAATTACCATATAGTAGGGGTTTATAAGTAAATTAAATGTGCCAATCGGGTTTAGGCCAATGTTAACATGTTTAGGCAATGAGCACAAGCACTTTAGCACTAGTTAGCAGTGATAAAAACAAATTTAGAAAACAGGAGATGTGAAGGCAAACAGTTTGGGTGAATGCCATAGAAAGGATTTCAGGTCTAATACATTGCTTTCCACGGAATAATCTTAACATATCATTGTCACCCAAAAAATTATTATTGATTCAAAAATATTGGAGCACAATCAACATTTCAGATGGGTGACTGTAGTGTGTTGCCTCCCATATTGTTGATGGGCAGCACATGGAAAATAAGGACAGAATCAGCTTGAGCACATTGTTCATGAATTATTAAACACATTTCAATAGTTTTGCGGGAGCATGCAGATACTACCAGTGAAAACCTTAGGGTATCGACAAGTACCAAACTCAACTGAGAAGAGCTTGCTCTGCATCTAAACGCAACCATTGCAAAATCCCTTGCAATTACTTTGTATTCCCATTTTGCATTAGTTCCAGGGTCTGTAGGACATAAACAGCATGTTTCAAGCAGGCTGCACTTGTACTTATGCTTCTATAGCCTAAATAGGATGGATTCTATTACAAGTGGGGTATCTCCCCCTAGCTATGTATGAGGACATAATAATGACTTCTTCTTTTCTGGTTTTGCTAGACATACACAGTAAACTCTCTGGATCAGTCTGATGGTTTCTAGTTCAGTTATCATCATTTCCTCTACATTGAATCCACCATAATCTTGCAGGGCAAGCTAGCTAAATGGTGCCATGTTTAAAAAAGGAGAAGCTTTTATACTAGTTATTTCTCTACCAGTTATGCCAAGGGAAAAATAAAGGCTTTAAATATGTCACAGATGTTTGTTTGTCTGTATGCAGCCCACTAAAGATTGGCTAAGACAATTTGAACAATCTCTCTAGGCTCAAATGGCATAGACTGAGATTTTGTATCAATAACATCCTGAAACAATTGAGGGCAGCTCTTTGTTTTGTTTTTGTTACCAAAAAGTGGCACAGTGTGATTTCTCTCTTCTTAAACTTTCTGAAGATAGTAATATTGATTATGAATATACTCAAATATTTAGAATACTTCCACTAGCCCCCAATTGTCTAATCCTACCAACAGTGCTTCATTCAATTCAGTAATGCAGTTTTACTTCAGCCCTGATTACTCTTGTCCTGGAAATGAGAGAAATATTGCACTCAATATACTTTGACAACACAGGGGCCGATTACGATGGCGTGCGGAAACTAAACCGCCTTACTCCTTATTGGATCCGGGACTGACTGACTCAGATACAATTATTGCTTGAAAAATTAAGCAACATGAGGCATAGCATGCCTCATTATTAACTAGACATTTTTCTCTATTAAATGGAGTCAGGTTTTACCTGCCTAAATCTATGATGAAAAAATGCTGGGAGCTCGTGCTCATAGCACAAATCATAATGACGATATGTGTGGTAACAGGTGTTACTGCACATATCACACATAATCAGGATGACCGCAAAGGGGTAGATTTACCATTTCTAATCTAATCTAAGGCACATTTGGGAAAGTGTTGGACTATGAGGGGATGTATTCCCAGTCCAATCTAAGCCACATTAGAAAATAGTGTAAAAATATATTTACTTATAGATAAAAATACTGGAAGAGAAAAACATACATTGTTAAAACAGCCACATAATTATGAAAGTATATGAATATTTCTTTAAGAAATATTATGTAATATGAAAAAATATTTTTAGAAAACAATAGCAATATTTGAAAATATTTGAAACTATGAATCACTTTTAAAAAAATCAATATTTTTTCAAGGTATACACACAATTTAAACTATTAAAAAATTAAAATAACGTAAATATCTTTTATTTAAATATCGTTTGTTAGTAATGAGGGTCTCTAATTCGCAGTGGCTGGCACCCTGTCCAAGTAGGGACCTTTATTCTTGTCAGGGTAAGGGGGTTGCACAGCTTAGATAACCCCTGATCACCCCCTACATAGCTTGGCATGAGCAGTCAGGCTTATCTCGGAGGCAATGTGTAAAGCATTTGTACAAAACACACACAGTAACACAGTAAAAACTCCACAAATGGAAGCCGCACCAGTTTAGAAAATATGCAATCTTTATTTGAATAAATAGTTCAGTCCATAGGAAAATATGGATGCATCAATAAGGATGCATCACTTTTATCACAAAGTACCTGGGATGATTCAAATTCAAAGACAAAAACAGGCTCAGGGGATGTGAGGTGCCGGAAAAGCAAAGCAATGCGTCGATGTCTTACTCCAGTGGAAGTAAAGCATCAATTCCTTACTGCCAGGGGAAGTGATGCGTTGATTCCTTACCACAGCGCAAAGGAGGTGATGCGTCTATTCCTTACCGTCAGGGGAGGTGATGCATTGATTTCTTACTGTGAGGAGAGGTCATGCATCAATATCCGGACCCGTGGCCTTGGTTCCTCACTGCTGGGCCACGTCGATAAAAAACTTGGTGCACAGGTGTGATGCGTCGAAAATCCAGATGCACTGGGTCGATATGGCGGCAGCGGCGAAACAGGTGCTGCATCGATTTCCAGCTGCGTGGATGGGATACATTGATTTATTCAGCCGCACAGCAGGGCATGTGTCAGAGTTGGAGACATGTTGCTCAGGAGTCAACCTGTGCCGATGTTTTATCTGCATGGCAGGCAGTGTGTCGATTCTTTGGCCGCACCACTGTGATCCTTTGGTTTTCAGCCACCCAACAGTGCTGCATCAGGAAAAACAGAAGCTTAAGGTCGATGCATGGATCTTCTTAGTCCTTTGCAGCAAAACCACCTCCAAGGGCCCAGAACTGGAGTTGGCACCACTTTCCAGGTCATAACTCCCAACAGAGGAGCTGAGGGGCTGCAGATTAAGTCTTTGATGATCCTGAGACTTCTTAACAGGAGGTAAGCACACACAAGCCCTTGGAGAGCCTTGGCAAGCAGGATGTAGAAAGAAAAGTCCAGTCCTTTCACTGCCCAAGACAGAAGCAGCAAGCAGCAGGCCAACACAGCAAGCACACTGCAAAGTGGTAGTCCATCTTGACAGCTTCCCCAGCATTTCTTCTTGGCAGAATGTCCTCTTAGTCCAGAAGTGTTCTGAAGTTATGGTGTCACAGCTCCAGTTCTTATACCAGTTTCTGCCTTTGAAGTAGGCAAACTTCAAAAGAAAGTATCTGCAGTAAACAAGACCCCGCCTTTCCTCGCCTGGCTCCAGACACTCTACAGGGTGATGGAGACAGCTTTGTTTGAGGACAGGCAGAGCCCTATTCAGGGGTCAATGACAACTCCTCCCACCACTCTAGTTTAGGAAGACCCATCAGCCTGGTGATGAGCCATCAGGATATTCTGGGCACACCTCAGCTCCCTTTGTGTGACTGTCTAGAGGGAACACACAAACACCCCAGCTGTCACTCTCCCTCAGACATGGATTCCACAGGCAGGTAGAGGCACAGAATGGTAAGCACGAAAATGCCCACTTTTTAAACGTGGCATTTTCAAACATGCAATTCAAAAATCAACTTCACTAAAAGATGTATTTTTGAATTGTGAGTTCAGGAATTCCAAACTCCAAATATTTATCTCTTCCAAATTGGAAGTTACACTTGTACAAGGCAGCTCCAATGATTAACTATGAGAGAGATTGTCCTTGCAAAAGTGAAAAACAAAATTGTCAGTATTTCCCTATTTGGACACATAACACACACAATCACATGTCCTACCTTTTAAATACACTGCACCCTGCTAATGGGGCTACCTTGAGCCTACCTTAGGGGTGCCTCACAAGTAGTAAAAGTGAAGGCTTGGGCTGGCATTTGGGTGCACTTGCCAGGTCGACATGGCAGTTTAAAACTGAACTCACAGACACTGCAGAGGCAGACCTGAGATATGATTGCAGGACTACTCATGTGGGTAACATAATCAGTGTGGCCTCAAAAGAAAACTCACTTCCTACATTTTTCATTAGCTATAGTCTGTTGCTGATTTATTTTGCAAAGCAGCGTGACATGGTTAATTATACATTTTGTATATGACAAATTTGTAAGTCTGGGCAGAGAACTCCGGTCCGCTCACAGAGTTTTCTGCACTCCGCGTTACGCGGAGCTCGCGGAGTTCCGAAAAACTATGCTCCGCTTTGCAGAACAGAGTTTTTTCCCTCGCTCGTGTTCATCAACGTCAAGTCGGCGAGCACGAGTGAGGAAAATCCACCTCCCTGCGAGATTTTTCCTTGTTCACGATCTTCAAGTTGGCGAGCGCAAGCTTTTAAAATCAACCTCCCGGCAAGATTTCTCAATGCGGGTGGTCGGATTTCTCATTGTGAGTGGTCTGTATACTCGTGACCGCTCGCATTGAGAAACCGCCCACTCGCGTTGAGAAACCTGCTGCTCGAGTAAAAATCTACTCGAGCAGCAGAAAGGAAGCAGCGCTCGCTTAAGCTGTGCATGGTGTCGTTCGCGATGATTGCACACTGCGTACAAGCACCTGGCACTGAAAAGCACCGCAAACTGCATTGATCTAAAGAAACTCCTCCGCTTGCGGAGCTCTTCGTAGCACGGCAGAGGGTTTTTTTTGCACTTCATGGAGTTCCACGTAGCAGAACTCCGCGAGCTCCGCCCAGGCTTACCAATTTGTTGTAAGTGCGGTAGCAAAACACTGTTTACTGAACTGTGTGAAACACAAAATAAGAAGGTGAATAATTAACTGCAGCGGATGGTTGTCCATCACAAGTTTTGAAGTAACTAACCTGTTAGGTCAGGTGAATGGTTTAGATAATTTAAACCTGAGCTCAACCCCTGGTATCTATGATACAGAGCAGACAGGCTTAACTTAGAGAGAAAATGAGCAAAGTATTTTAGAGTACCAAGACAGTTAGAAAGCCAAAAACACAAAACAATAAAAATCCCACTCCATTTTAGTACAATTGAATAACAAAATAATTTATAATGTGATACATATTTTTTTATTTTTTTATTTATTACTTAATTAACTTCCCACATTATAACACACAAACCCAACAGCCCAAACTTAAAACATATATAACATAGAGTATACCACAATGTACATAATTGATAATCAATTAGCTAATTATTAAATAATTAATCATTATTTGTTAATTAATTATTACTTAATTAATGTCCCATCCTATGTCCCTACAATCCCAAGTTATTATGGAATTTACATAATTAATAATCATTTAAATATTTAATAACAAAAAATAATATTTATTAGTTAAATGATTATTACGTAGATAACTTCACACCCTATACCCCTACAAACCTAGCAACCTGCAACAACACTATAAATTACTATTAGCAATGAAATTAGAATGTATAAATCACAGTCTTGTTAGCCCTGCTGCAACCAATCCCATATTATACCTTCATACCAATATCAAAAATAGAGACGTCCATATTTTCTTGTACAGAGCCTGTGTGTCCACCCAGATGATTGGCCAGGGTAATGAGCATTCCTCTCCTCTACATTCACTCAAAACTGGTTCTGGGTATAGCCCTCCTCCCACTTGGTATAGTGCCAGCCTGATTAGGATACAAAGGCTACTCCTCTTCAGGTGTAACCTGATATTTGCTTATGACAAAGCAGGCATATTTGAAGTTGATTAGGTTCCTGGACTCACTCCAACTGGTCGGCCTTCCAAAGGAAGAAAACACCTCCCTACCCCTAGAAAATTGTCCCTTCTCTGGGAGCAGTTTTGTACGTCATTAATGCTAAGTACATCCTGGGCAGCTGCTGGAGAGGTAATGCAAATTAGTATCCAGGAGATCCATAAATAAAAAAATAGCTTTTGAAAAGTAACTTTTCCAAAATATTTAGTAAAAATCTGACTCCACCAATGAATTGGGCGTTTAATAAACATACAAATAGTGGTTTAATTGTTTTAGTATCTGGGCACACACAGTGCACTGTACTAGAGACTTACTAGTAACTCAAATATCCCAATTATGACACAATTTACATGGAGAGCATATGCACTTTAGCACTCAATAGCAGTAATAAAATACCCAGAGTCTTATAACCAATGAAAAATAGGTCAAAAACAGGAGGTCACAAAGCAAAAAGTCTGGGGGTAAACCTGCTGAAAAAGCCATGTCTAATATACACTATTGTCCAGTCATAAATTCAGCTTCATTCTTTGATACGCATTGCATAATTTTATTTAAATGCAATGTAGTTTTACTTAACAAAAAAAACCTCTTGATTCAGTACAAGCAGACAGTAATACGCCTGCTGCTTATTCATTTAGCAAACATATGTTTACTTGGCATGTACATGGGCCATCTTAGTTTGGGTACAGGCATTTTTCAATTTGAGTTCTTCATTCTGGGTTCCCCAAATTATAAGATAGCTCTTTCCTGCAAATTAAATGTCACAATTATGAGGACTGTCTTGCAGACTAACTGTAACTCGTACAAATGCCAGGGACCATTACTTTTGCAGCTTTATCATATTGCTCCAATCCCACTTCTTTTAGAGCTAAACATAGTCAGTTTTTTGTGACCTTGGTTTGAATGGTAAACTTCATAACTTGCGCTAAATTGTTTCCGCCACACTTGTCCATTCTGAGATGTATCAGTTTTTGTGAAGAAAATATATCAATCTTTATATAGCGTATCTTTCTAATGGACCATTATGTGGATTTATACTTTTGTCAATACTGACTATACAGAAGTACAATGCATTTTTTTTGTTGCTCCTGAATTGCATTGGCTGCTCATTAGTAGGCAGCTATAGCTTTGATAGTGGTCCTTTCTGTATTGGTTATGGCTTTGGAGGACATTCAAGTGTGGGTTTCATATAATGGTATGTTATTATTACATTTTGCTAACTAGTCTTTCTTGTCACTTTCTCCTATCTATCACAGGATGTTGTGAAGGTAAGAACAGATTTATATTATTTCCCCTTTTTGCAAAAGAGTGCATTGTAAGTTGACTCTGAATATATCTTTTTTAAATTCAAATTTAAAACAGACAAATTCAAATTAAATTCATGAGGTTTAATGTGTGATTCAACATGTTCCTGAAATATTGCTTAGTGCGTCATTGTCAACCACTAATTATTATTGGTACAAAAACATCAGGGAACAATGAAAACTTCTGATTGGTTATTGTGCTGTGCTTGCTCCCAAACATGGTTAAGAGGAGCAGAATCAGCACCATTATTAACCATATTTGAAATGTTATGCAAGTAAATTAAATTACTCCCAATGAAATGCTTAGGTTAACATCATGTGGTGAATTCAACTGTGAAGAATATTGATACACACCTAAATGGCACTAGTGCAAACTCTCCTGCAATTACCATTTATTCCAATGTTGTCTTACTTCTAGAGTCTACATGCCCGCCAGTAATGTTTTATCCTACACTATAAAAATGGATGCTGCCATCATTTTTATAGCAGAGGGTACTGTTATTCATGCCTCAATAGCCCCTAATTCTGTGTGAGGACATAATAGTGAGTACTGTTCTCAGTATTAAGAGAAATAAACACTAAACTCCCAGTGGCTGTCTGAAAGATTTCAGAATTGTTGGATAGTTCAGTTATTTGCTGTGGGTCTCCATTGAATCCATCCTTATATTGCAGGGTAAGCCAGATAAATAGTGCCATTGTCAAGGAAGGAGTATCTTTTACACAAGTGATTTGCTAATCACTAAGTTCAAGCGTAATTAAAGGCAGTAAATATGTCACAGCTGTTGTTTTCTCCTTTGGCCAGTTCAGGACAAAATAAGCAAGACAATTTGTGCAATCTCTCTACACTCTAATGTCATTAACTTAAATTCTGTATCCATAACTTACAAATTAAAATTCATGCAACTCTTTTTTTGTTTGTGCCACCAAAAAAATGGCCCTATGTGATTCCTCTCATCTTAAACATTCTGAAGACCAGAATATTAATTATGAGCACAAAAACTATTTAGGAGACCTCCACAAGCCTGCTAATTGTCTATTGTTCCGAACTGTGCTTCATTTAACTCAGCAATGTACTTTTACTAAGGCCCCAACTCTTAGTAATGGGTGAAACATCAGTCTTGATATGCTTTGATACCACAGAAATCAGAATTGATCTGGTATGATAAATACCACTCAAATACAACTATTTTCTTGAAAATGGGGCAAAATGAGGCCTAGTACTCAACTCAATTTACTAGACATTTTATCTCTGATACATGGAGTAAGATTTTACCTTCCTAAAATTATGAATGGAAAATGCAGGGGTTTGGTGCTTATTGCACAAATCATAATGAAAATATGTGTGCTAACATGAGTTACTGCACATATAACATGTAATTAAGCCAACTACAACCGGGCCATGGCATATTCTACACATTTATTCCCCTAGCAAGCACTCAGTCAAATAGACCAATTCTCCATCTTCTACCTCACTGTGACCAAGATCCATCATCCAGACAAATCCTAGAAAGGGTACTAGTATCACATCCTCTTATAAATGCCACCAACCTTAGACAGCAAACAACTTTTCATGCAAATATATTCAAACAAGCATTAGCACAGTCAAGGGGTTTTGCTTTTTCAAGAATGTTTTATGTTCATACACATAGGTGCATTTAAGCATGTGCACATGAATTTAATGGATAGATTGTTGTGTAAATGGGTGATTGTATGATTAAGTCCATGTATTGCTTAACCATTGGTTCATACATTTATTATCCCGCTATGAACTCATCTGGTTCATCTATGCAACACTCTGTTTATGTACTCACTAACCTATTCAACCATTCATTCATTCATTTACCCATTCTTTTATTGATTTATTCTCACTTTCACCCACAAAAACTTGAAACCTTGTGAAAACCTTTTTTTACTTACAAAACAGACCTATTGACTTTGTCAGTGCTTCCTCTTGTGTGAGGCCAAACTGCAATAATAATACTGATCTGTAAGTAGATATTGTTTTGAAAAAATGCATGTTTAAAATGCCCAAAAAATCATCCATCGTCTAAAAGACAGCTCATGCAATGTTGTGCAGCTATTATACAACTGAAAGAATGACGTCTATAAATATCTTGGTTGGATCTATAATGTTCGAAAGAGCAAACAACTCTTTGATTGGCAGCATACAGAGCTCAGTTCAAAGACGCCATTCCAAGTATGTGGAGACATATTGTCGCAGATTCAGGGCCCCAAGGTTCCCAGTGGTGACCATTTACTAGGGGAAGCCATAGATGGTTCAGCAAATTAAACCTGAACCTCACAACGACAAATCTATCCCTCTCGTTAGGTAAAAGAGCTAGATAAGGCTCCATACCTTGTACAGTTTTTAATAGCATGTGCCCACATACTGTGTGTTTCATCAACTCTGTGTGTTCGTTAAAAACAAGTCTCTCACCCTTTTAAACTCCAGAGGGTGCTGGGAATGATGATTGTCTAATATATCAGCCCTGCCCATGCTGGCAAAAGCTGCCTTTTCTTAGGCAAAACAAGGGATTTTCTGCGCGTGGTCAAGGGACAGACTGTCGGAAAGGATCAATCTGTTCAGCTGGGTACCCTCCTCAGTCCACGTCTTAATCCAGCGAAGCAAAGGCCTGAGAGAAATAATGTCTTCAATTTATCTTATGACATGCTCTTCATAAACAGAAAAGGCTGGAGTACTTTGCAGAACCTGCAGAATACATCTTAAAAACATATTTTCTGTGAGCTAGATCTTATCGATTGTGATGTATCCCCATACCTCACTGCCATAAAAAGACTTGGAAACACACTTAGCCTGGTGAAGCTTAACTAAGGTGTCTGGTGACCATGAGCCCAACCTCTGCGCAAAACTATTTACTGCCCCCATGGTCTTGACCAGGTCACATCTCCTTCCCTCAATTTGGGGTTTGTATCAAATAAAACCCTGAAATACAAGAAAGCTGGAACTTTTGCCAAAGTATGACTCCACACTTTAAAGGTTTTGGAACTGGTGGATCGGGAGCCAACTACCATGATATATGATTTTGTGAAGTTAACCACAAGATCAAATTTGTCCATGAAGCAGACAAACTTGTCCAATAATGACTGCAGTCCCACAGCAGTAGGCACCATGAGGATCTCATCATCGGCATACAGCAAGACCGGTAGCGATCTTGTTCCCGCTTGACCCACTCCCCTTGTGCAAAATGTTCAGTGAGATCAATACTCTGTGAATACCTCACCACAACCAAGTTGTTAGCATGTAGGTTTGATAAGAGGAGTATTATTTCTGGGTCCACACCCATCACAAGGATTAAATCCCAAAACATCTTATGGTTGACTCTATGAAATGTAAGCATGAGGTTCATGAATGCCAGGTGTAGTGATCCTGGCCGGCAACAATGTACTTTTTATAATTAAGTATAGGTTCAGGCACAGATCAGTTGTTGACTTGCCTGGCCTATAACCATATTCATCATTTGAGAGTATATCATTCACATCTGCCCACAGCTCGAACCTATATTAAAGTACCCTCTCAAGGACCTTCACTGCTGTATCGATAAGTGGAATTGGTCTATAACACTGGGTATTGTCCTTGTCCCCCTTCTTAAATATCGGAACAATTACAGCAGTGGACCATGAAAGTGGAGCGCCCTCCCTCACTGCAGCATTTAGGGCTAGCCCCCAGACCTCAAAGTTATGCCTCAACAAGTCAGAAGGTATACTGTTGGGTCCTGTTGCCTTGTTACAAGATAGTGCCTGGATGCCCTGCAAAACGTCCTCTAGAGTAAAAACAACATTAGCTCTGTCCAATACTAAGCCAGTCTGGTTCTCCACACCATCAGCTAGTCCAAAGCTATACACACTTTTAAAATGATCTACCCATTGCTGCTCCAAGATGTGATGATATAGAGCAGACCTTGACGTTCGGCAAAACAAGACTTATTGATCACCCTCCAGAGACGGGGACTGTTTCTTGTTTGGCTTGCTTGGGCAAAATCATCCCACGCAGACCTGTGTAATATAAGCTTGCCATTGATTAAGGCCTTCTTATATTTCTTCTGACATGAAGCAGAATGCTCCCTGACACTGGGGACCTGCTTTAGCGCAACCTTCAAGAGATGAAGGGACATAGAGCAGTCTCAATCTAACCATTTGGGCTCCTGCGAGCTATGTTTTGTCACTGGGACCGTTAACAGTGCTGGTGCCTTCTAGGCAATAGGTGCAATAGGTGCAAAAGCAGACAAGATCACTCCCCCTTTAGGAATTAAAATCCAGAAAGGCAGATATCTCCTGCCAGCACACAGTAGAGAGTGACAGATTGAAATGCTTTGGGTCTACTTGCAACCACCTCAGTAGTCTACCCTGGTCAGAGAGAGTATGGACCCACCTTGTGTCTCCACCAATGGCTTAATCCTGCCCTTTACTCCTCTGATGATTAGGGACAAAGTATTATGGCCATTGAAGGGGCTGTGAACTAAGCACACCCCCTCCCTTTAAATGTGGGGAAAATATGTGGCTTAACTGAATTTATTAACTTCTCTAGAGCAAAAACCAGATTATAAGTGTTTAAAAATATGTTGCACTCACTACCCACCGACGTATGAGCCCTTTGGAGCCCATCTGCTATCATACGTTTGGGCTTCATGGTATCTAAAGGTATGGGGCAGGCACACAGATGGCAGATGAAATCACCTGCAATGTATAAGCGTATCCTGAGCAATGCCATGACCCACCAAGGAGTCAATAGTGGATCGTAAACTGGGGAGGATAGAGGCCATGTACAGCCCTGATTTCACATTACAAAAGTTGGTCAGTACTATAGGTGTGGATCCGGGGACATGCAGCTTCAGGGCCTGAGACAGATGTGAATCCCACTTAAGGTCTTTGATGTGACCACATAACTCTAATGCCACAAATGTCCAACCCCCCTCCCCCCCCGGCCTTCACTGACACCACTACAGGAGAAAAATATGTTTTATATCCTTCCAGGAAAATGAGATAAGTTGCTTCCCAGGTTTCCTGCAGACAAATTACATGATATGTCCTAACCAACTGGACCCAGTTGCTGTCATTAAACTTAGTAGACAGACCAGTGATATTCCAAGCTAGTAGCCTCAACCCATCCAAGTTACCGGATGGAATATCTGAGGGGGGAGTTGAGGGCAGGATCAGTAGTGGGAGTGTCTCAGAGGTAACGAGTCAGTCTCAGGACTCAAGGTTATTCAGTGGCTCAAATCTGTTACATAGAGGCAGATACGGAGCCGGTGAAAGGAACCACAACAGACCAACCAACTCCGTACTGGGATCCACAATGGTTGGCACAGAGTGTTAGTTGATCAAAGTGATTTGTGTGAGCTTAGGGTAGTCATGATACACCCTCCTGAACATGATTATTGTGTAATAAATCTCCATGCATAAGTAAGAATGAGACCTGTATTGTTTTTTACATTTTGCAGGCCACTAGAGTAATGCAGGAGTATTGCAGGACTACTGCAAGACCTCTGACACACACATGAAAAACATTGAATTGGTTGAAATCACTGTCAGTCTAAATTTAGAGGATGTTTCGACCTTCTTAACTTCATTTATGATTCATGCTTAGGTGGTTAGAGTTTGTACTGCGCCTTACACAATTATTTGCATTTTTGCTATTTTTTTGGTGGGTCAACTATGGCTTCATGTGAGTAAAGTCAGCTGAACACCTGTACCTATGGCAGAGAGCAGACAGTCATAAATTAGAGTAAAAATGAGTAAAGCATTTAGAACTACAAAGACAAACGTAAAAAAACTCAACACCATAAAAATCTCACTCCAATGTATTACCCCCTTGTGCCTCTGCAAATGGGGGTGCATGCATGGGGGGCACATGTAGTCCCCCCCTATATTTTTGCAAACCCAGTTCCTTCAGGGGGAGGAATGCACAACATGGTGTATTCCTTCCCGTGAAGGAACGTACTTCGGCGGTCCCACGATGGTGCCTTTCTAAGGCTATCTTATGAGCCTTAGAGAGGTACCTCCAAGGGACCCCTGAAGCACATCTTCCTCACAAGGATTACAGTTGTAATCTGGTGGAAGGTGTGAGGACATATTTGGCTTTATTCCTGCAGAGCGCTGGTGTGTCGCTCCACAGGAGGACCGTCAAAGTCGTAATCAGGCCCTTAGTGAGTGTAATGAAGGAGCACACGTGGAGTCCTGTGCGTTGTATGAAGTATCAGTTCCTTCATTGTCCTTCTTTCTTAACACCAACTAGCCAACATGAGTTTCATCAGGCACCACCACTCAGGAATTGGTAATCAAAGTTCTCATGGACTAGTTGATCTCAAATAGATGACCACGATATTCAAAGGAGAGTAAGATCCCCCAAGTACGAGTCTCTTTATTTTTAGTTATCGCATCAGTATTCAAAGGCCATGGTGTGGGCTGTATTCTAGAGTGTCAATGATCAGGCATGCTATCGGTTACAGCATCTTCATCCTCCGGGGGTCTTGTTGTGCAAACGTTTTCTAAGTCCCAATTTTTCATACATTTTAGCAGAACTCTAGTTAGATACAGCTAGAGGTTCCAGGACATCAGGAATATAATTCGGGGGTTAAGACTTACTCCTACAGTGACCACCAAAGGGGTCAAGTTCACATCCAGTTGCTTCTAATCAGCTGGGCACTTCAGAGAAAAGGCTTATTGCAGCTTGGTATATCCCTGTACCCTAGTACAAGTGGGATAAGGTCTCATACAGCACTTCTGTGGTCACTCAAAATGGAATCTGGGTGTAGCTCTCCTCCCACTAGGTTTAGTGTCAGCCTGACTAGGGGCACACAGGTTGGTCATATTCAGATGTAACCTGACATTTGATTGAGATTGGTCAGGACCCTTTAAGTTGAAGAAGTTCCTGGGCCAACCTCAACTGTTCTTCCTGAATGAAACACATCACTACATCCAGGCCAATGTCCTTGCTCTGGGAGCAGTTTTCACACTTCATTAATACTAACTACAGGCTTGGCAGCTATTGGAGAGCTATTTGCATAAATCTTCTCAATTCATTACCAGCAGGCAGTAATGGGCCTGATACTTGTTTGTTCAAATAAATATGTTTTTGCTTGGCATGTACAGGGTCCATCATAGACTGGGTGCATGCATCTTCAATTTGAGTGCCTCATTCTGGGCTCCACTTATTGTGAGATAGCACTTTTCTGCAAATTAGATATCAAAATGAAGAGGAATTTCTTGCAGAAACACTTTGGATATACAAAAGTCAGGTACCACTACTTTGTGCAGCTTTATCATATCCCTTCCAGTTCCACTAGTTTTTAGCGGGAAACGTAGGCAGTTTTTTAAGGACTTCAGGACGTATGGTAAACTACCAGCCTTGTACTAAAGTGTTTCCCTCTCACCTGTACTTTTTTATTTGTTTTTTGTGATGGCAATATATAATTTTTTCTCCTCTTTATAAATGGTAATTTTCAAATAGACAATGATGTGCAACTATACTTGTATCAATACTGACTTCATTGTACACTTTCATTTGATGCTACTAAATTGCATTGGTTACTTATGATTCATGAACTAGGCCTTGAAAAAGTGGTCCTTTCTGGGTCATTTTGCAGTGTCAGAGATAGCATGTTGTTAATAAAGAGTGGGTTTAATACAGTGCTATTTTATTATTAAATTTTGCTAACTAGTTTGTCTCATATTATTCTCCTTTTTATCTTAGGAGGCCGTGAAGGTAAGAGCAATTTTATTTTACCTGTTTGCACAAACACGTTTTATAGGTGGACTCTTAATATGCCTGTTTTTAACTGAATTTTTTTTACCCATGAGGTTATGATTTGTTTGTTTCTTAAAATATTGCTTTGAAGAGAATAATCTTAGGGAGAGAAACTGACAGATTGTTTCTAGCAGAGAGTACTGGTACTTATTTTTCTACACTCCAAGCAGAATGGACTCTATTATAGGTGGGATATTTCCTCCTAATTATGTTTGAGGACACATTAATGAATTTTCCCTTCCCTGTATTGATAGAGTTAAATAGCAGACTATATGCAGCCATTCTGGGCTCCACTTATTGTGAGATAGCACTTTGCTGCAAATTAGATATCAGAATAAAGAGGAATTTCTTGCAGAAACACTTTGGATATACACAAGTCAGGTACCACTACTTTGTGCGGCTTTATCATATCCCTTCCAGTTCCACTAGTTTTTAGCGGGAAACGTAGGCAGTTTTTTAAGGACTTCAGGACGTATGGTAAACTACCAGCCTTGTACTAAAGTGTTTCCCTCTCACCTGTACTTTTTTATATGTTTTTTGTGATGGCAATATATACTTTTTTCTCATCTTTATAAATGGTAATTTTCAAATAGACAATGATGTGCAACTATTCTGGTGTCAATACGGACTTCATTGTACATTTTCATTTAATGCTACTAAATTGCATTGGTTACTCATGATTCATGAACTAGGCCTTGAAAAAGTGGTCCTTTCTGAGTCATTTTACAGTGTCAGAGATAGCATGTTGTTAATAAAGAGTGGGTTTAATACAGTGCTATTTTATTATTAAATTTTGCTAACTAGTTTGTCTCATATTATTCTCCTTTCTATCTTAGGAGGCCGTGAAGGTAAGAGCAATTTTATTTTACCTGTTTGCACAAACACGTTTTATAGGTGGACTCTTAATATGCCTGTTTTGAACTGAATTTTTTTACTCATGAGGTTATGATTTGTTTGTTCCAAAAAATATTGCTTTGAAGAGAATAATCTTAGGGAGAGAAATTGACAGATTGTTTCTAGCAGAGAGTACTGGTACTTATTTTTCTACACTCCAAGCAGAATGGACTCTATTATGGGTGGGATATTTCCTCCTAATTATGTTTGAGGACACATTAATGAATTTTCCCTTCCCTGTATTGATATACTTACATAGCAGACTCTATGCAGCCATCTGGAGGGTTCAATTGTCGTTGAAAAGTCCAGTTCTCTTTTTTTTCTTCTCCATCAAATGCACCATCATAGCACAGGGGAAGGTAGCTAAATGGTGCAATGGTTCATGAAGGAGTAGTTTTTAAGCTAGTGACTTCTTAACCACTCATGCCAAGGTTAATTAAAGACTCTAAATATGTCATAGCTGCTTTCTTGTTTTTAGACAGTCTACTACAGAATAGGCTAAGACATTTTTAGCTATATCTCAAGGTTCTTATGTCATAGAGTGAGATTTTGTATCCACAACTTCCTGAAACATTTTCACACAGCTCTTCGTTTTGTTTGTGTCACCAGAAAATGGACTATGTGATTCCACTCACCCTAAACATTCTGAGTTTAAATATTGATTATGGATGCACTCAAATATTTAAAAGACGTCCACTAGCCTACTAATTGTCTAATGCTGCTAACAGTACTTCATTCAACTCAACAATGGAATTTTATATAAACCTTGATTACTCTTGTCCTGGAAATGGGTGAAATATGGCAATAGATATACTCTGACAACGCAGAGGCAAGAATTCACCCCAGATATGATTATTCCCTGTAAAACCTTTCTCTATTTACACCATGTCGCATTTTGTCAAACCTGTTGATTCCCAGGATTTGCAATACATATGGGTTACTGCCTTGTCTTTATTGAGAAAGTCTAGCAATACAATATGTCTCATCATGATTTCTGATTGCACAGTGGTGCTATAATGTCCTTTTTTACTTTCCACATATTGGAGTCCTCAGAGGAACTCAAGAATGTACATGCAAAGATCAATGGAAGATGTGGTGAACTGAGTGATAGTTCTCTCTTTCCCATTATGTGAAGTATATGTTGTACAGCTCGTGCTGTGCTTCCAAGCCTTATACTTTCTACATTTGTGAAACTCACTCAGCGTCTCCAGCCATGTTGTGTTGGTAAGTGATTGGAAGTGACTATGTAATAGAATATTTTTAATGGATATTGACTTACACTATTTCATCGACACATGACTACTGCTGGCCTCAGAACTGGATCTGACCTCAGAGTGCTCCAATGTATGTTCATCACATGCCTAACTTTATTAGATTTACTTTTAACATTGGTAATAAAACTGATCTGACTGTCTAGAGGTTCCTTCTTTTTCCAAGTTTATAATAGCTCATCCTGTGTTTTTTTGGTTGACACTTTGTTCCATGGCAATTGTAGAATCTTCCCAGGATAGCCTCTTTCTTTGAGCCTACTCAAGATGTTACTCTCTTCCATATTGTAAAGTTTGTCTGTGAAGCTGTTTCTTTTGGCCCACAGCAATTCCCCTTGTGAAATGCTCCGTTTGAGTTCAATAGAATGATGGCTTCTGTGTGTAATATGCTTTTGCAACCAGTCTCCTTCCTAAACAGTTTGGAAGTCAGCTGTCCATCTACTACTGACAGGAGGCCATCCAAATATTCAATAAAGTCTCAACTTATTTTGTGCGTGAAGCTGAAGCTGAGGTTGTGCTAATTTATCTGTAACCTCTCCACAAATTCCTCAATTCCCTTAAGATAAAAATTATCTATATAACTGACCCATAATATGACAAGGGAGGAATATATATATATATGTAGGTAGTTATAGTTAGGACCTTGTTTCTATTAAAAAAGTTTTTGTTTTTTTGGCCAATATCTTTGGGGCCAATTGATGAATCTTTGAGAATTTTTCAAAACTAATGGCCCGATAACTTTAGCTGCTGTGTTGAATCGAGTCACAAGAAAAAAGGTCAAAAAAGGTTACAAATCAAGAAAAGGGGCAGGGTAGAAACACTCTGACCCCATAGGCCTGCTCAGGGGGTCCCAGAAGAACCCCTGGGGCCAAACAAAACATTTTTATTCAAGTTTTTGTCAGGAGTCGCGTATCTGGCTAAAAATTGTAAAAAAAGAAAGCGTGGACTCCCACTCTTCATTTAATTAGACCCCCGGGCGGGCCAGGTCCCAGGGGCAATGATCAAAATACATGTGGGGGCCAGAGCGGGACCCCACAGCCCAAGTGACCGCCACCTCCCCGGGGCTTTATTTTTAAAATAAATAGGAGGGAGGGATCCTGCCCCCCATGCATCCCCTGGGACAACCACCTCCCCAGGGCTAATTATGTTAAATGCGGGGGCCATGTGGCCCCGCCGCAGCCCCGAGGACCATCACCTCCTTGGGGCTATATTAAAAAATTAAGTGTGGGAGGGCTTGAGCCCACCCCACACAGCCCGAGGGCCTGCTCCAGAAATTTAGAAAGGGGGCATGGCCTCTGACCACATCTCAACAATGCAGCGGTGTGGGGATTACTAGAGGTAACAGGAGGGCTGGTTGGCCCCCAGTGACCCTCAGGAGGGAAGGGGACTTCATCCCCAAACCAAGAGCATGCCAGGAGGCGCGTTTTCAGAGTGGTGGAGAAAGGGGGCTTGGCATGCAACCACCTCTCATCAATTCTACTGTGTGGGGCTTACTGGAGGTAACAGGTAGGCTAGTTGGCCCCAAAGGACACTCATGAGTAAAGGGGTCTTCATCCCCCAACCAAGAGCGTGCCAGGAGGTGCGTTTGCAGAGTGATGGACAAAGGGGACGTGGCCTGCTATCAGAACTCAGCAATCCTGCTGTGTGGGACTTATTGGAGGTAATAGGATAGGTAGGTGGCCCCCAAGGACGTCCTTGGGGGCTAACTCCCCCTCCTGTTAGCTCCAGTATGTCCCACATGGCAGGATTGCTGAGAAGTTGTCAGAGGCCATGCCCCCTTTCTCCACCACTCTGAAAATGTGCTTCCCTGTGCAATACTAGTTGGGGGATAAAGTCCCCGTGGCTCCAGAGGGACATTGTGGGCCAAGAAGTTATCCTGTTACATCCTGTAAGACCTACACAGTACAATTCCTGTGAGCTTGTCTGAGGCCCAGCACCTTTTCTCCACCACTCTGCAAACGCGACTGCTAGTTAAAAAACCATAGAATCACTGAAAAAAACACAGATTTCAGGGACGTTACAGTTAGATATTAGCGTTTAACAAACATAAGAAATCCACTGAAAAAATCACAGGTTTCAGGGACATTATAGTTAGAAACTAGCATTTAAAAAACCTTAGAAATTCACTGAAAAAACCACAGGTTTCAGGGATGTTATAGTTAGGAATTAGCATTTAAAAAACCCTTAGAAATTCACGGAAAAAACCAGAGGTTAGAGGGACATTAGTCTGACATTACACTCGTACAAAACCAGAGAAATTCAGCTGTTAAAGTGTCTAAGTTAGCTGAGCTAACTATAACTCGCCACCACGCAATGCACTGCTTATGACCTCACATATTAAATGGTCTGGTCAGTGACATCACTCATGACATCTCTGTCTTATTAGGGTTCTACTGCAATTTGTTGCCATTCAGTCAATCAAGCAGGGCCTCCATGCGGTTGGCAAATTAAACCCTTGCTTTTGCAGGATCCCCATCATATGTGAGCAGGAGTTGAGTATCATATGCGTATGAGATGATCTTGATGTTATAGGATTCCACTATATATGCCAAAGGGGACATATAAATGTTGAAGAGAGTGGGACCAAGGGAAGAGTCATACCGCACCCCCCACTTCAACATTTGTCTTTCTGAGGCATATGGGTTCAACCATGCCACCTGCTCACGTCCTCTCAGGAAGGAGCTCAGCAAGTCCAACGCAGAACCTGTAACCCGCAAATGTTCTAACCTGTGCAGCAAGATTCACAGTATCAAACGCTGCTGACATGTCCAACTGCACCAAAGCCACATTGAGACCGGAATCCAAACTAAACTTAATGGACTCCGAGACCTCTAACAATGTGGACTTGGTGCTATGTCTGGCTCTAAACCCTTACTGAGAGGGGTGGAGTAGATTATTCTCTGTCAAGAAGGTGGTCAGTTGATGATTTGCCACCTTCTCAAGCACTTTAGAGGCTACTGGGAGTAATGACACTGGCCTATAACTAACCAAGGATTTGGGGTCAGCATTGACCTTTTTCAATAAGTGGATCACTGTGGCTCTTTTCCAGTCATCTGGTACTAACCCTGGCTGAAGGAAGATCACAAATAATTCCTGATACAGTGGAACAATAATGTCTGTAATGGACTTCAAAATGTGGGGCAGAATGGGATCTATTGGAGACCCAGGCCTACAATTCACAAAAAAAGCAGTCACTTCTTCCTTTGATGGCAGCAGAAAATTTGACAATGTCGACTGTGATATTACGTCATCTGGATCTCCTAATTCTAACTCTCCCAGAGTCTTATTCCCCCTTGATAGATTGCACAGAATTCTGAGGATTTTCTCCTCGAACAAATCACTCAAATGGGACATTAGGAGCTGACTATGGTCCAGCAGAGGAGATGGGAATTTAGGGTCTGTAAAGTTAGTCACAAAAAGTCTCCTTTCCACCATTCTCCACCTCCCTCATACACTGTGTGTAAAAGGTGCTACAGTTCTTCTTAACATTTCTATGAAAGAATTTCAAAGCTGTTTTATAGCGGATTTTATCCGAGTACTGATACAAGCACCGCCAAAGTCTTTCTAACTTCTTACATGCTGCTCTTTCAGGAGCCAATTCCATTGATAACCAAAGTGCTGACCGAGTTTTAGTAGCTTTTTTGGGGATCCTGATGGGGCTTCACTATCAGCCGCCCTCCTAATCCATGAACTCACTGCAGTGTCCCCATCCTTAACAGAGGGAACTCCTTAAATAATCCAATTGCACCCTACTCCAGCATCTATAATCATTCTGTGGCACGTAAGGTCAGGGAATCTTTAAATACTCCAAAAGGCAGAAGAAAGTGATCTGACCATAGCACTGTCTGAGGATATTCCACTTTGAATGTTATGTTAGAAAATATATCATCTATAGCATGACCCACTATTTTGGTAGGTCAACTAGAGGCACTGACTAAATTATTATTAAAGGAGGATAACGTCTCTATATATTGCATCATTAAGGGCTCCTCTACCATGTCTAAATGGAGGTTAAAGTCTCCGAGCATGGTAAAACTAGTATGAGAAATACAATTAGGGACCAGCACTGATAAAGAGGTGAGATAAAATCTCCCACATAACCCGGGGGCGATGGACCAATATCCCTGATAGGCAAAGTTGTCCATCAATAGCTAGGTTAAAGCCCAAGGTTTCTGCACCTATAATCGCTTCTGAATTAAAGGTCTTACAAATATATGATTCCTTATACACTACCACCAGCCCTCCTCCTCTTCTTCCTACCCTGTCCAGATGCACACAGACATAAGACTCAGGAATAGCAAAATGCAAATTTGGGCAGGCATCCACCTTCAACCAAGTTTCATTAAAAAAAAGTATATCTAGAGCCTCCTCCTTTAAAAGATAGTATATATCTAGAGCATGTTTATGCAGAGAACACACATTAATCAGTGCTGCCTTCACTTCCCTCTGACAGTTTCTTGGAGCTGATATAGTAGTGACCGGGTGGTTCAAGGGAGAAAAAACATATTTACTCTTGCCATATGAGACAGGATCAGTAGCATCCAATAGAAAAGGCCTGTACCCTATCAAATGCCCCCCTCTCCTACCTATGAGTTGCTCTGATGTATAGGTCTCAGTAGGTCGACTATCTGGGGTGGAACCAGCATAATGCCTCGTGCTGGCCATGGGTGTGCCCTTGGGGTGACAGCGACATGTCTGTTGCAAGGTTGAGCTGAGGCCACCATTTTATAAACTAAGGGGGATATTCACAAGAACGTGCGCTAAACATCTCCAAAAAATCCTAACGCAACTTCACACATCGCAGTCTATCGCGGGAAAATAACCCTGTGTTAACGTGGAATTCACAACACGTCGGTACCATCCGATAGCCTCCCGAAACCGCGGCCAATGTCCGCGATACAACCACTGCGACGGCGATAAAAACACAAACCCCAACGCGTAAAAAGATGCGATGGGCCCAAACGCTATAAGAAAACAGTGATAACCAGCGAGAGGCCAGCAATACCCACGCGTAATGCGGGAAAATGCACAAGAACAGCATATGGAAAATGCCACTAAAAAGGAAATCAACTGCGGAGTATCACGGATGCACCCTGACTGACTGCAGAGGACAACATGAACCCCCCAATCCCCAGGGAGGAACACCCAGGAATCCAGGGGTCGTGGAAGGGCAATGAGAAGAGGAAGAGGAAGACGGGGTACAGTCTGCAGGGAAACCCGATTTTCGTCATGGATGAGATAGAACACCACCACCAACTGTACGTCACCTCCAACGTGTCATTGGCAACAAAGAGGCAAAGATGGCACACCATCTCGGACCATGTGAATGCCGTTGCAGCGCTGAGGAGGACAATGGAAGAGGACAAGAGGCGCTGGATTGATGTGAATGTCAAAACCAAGCAGAAACTCGCTGCCAACACGAAAGCAGCAACGCACTTCGGAGGAGGGGGTCCAGCAGAACACCAGGAGCTGAATGACATGGAGAAGATGGTGGCCACAATCACCAGTCGGGAGACGGTGACAGGAGTTGGGGATCCAGACACTGCACAACATGACCCAACACTACATCAACAGGGTGCGTACCGACCAGGGATTGTGGGGACGTGGGGAGATGGGCCCAATGGCACACATGCACAATTAAGCAGAGCACACTGCACACCCACAATGACGCAGGATCATGTCCCTGATCCCACGGGTACACTGCAGCACACACACAAACACCAAGTAGTCCCATGTACACCATGTGCCCAAAGGGGCCCCCACCCAACACATCAACAATCACATAACCAACACATGCACACGTGCAAAACACAGCAAACATGCATATACGTCAGCCACACTGACAATGCAAGAGACACCACATGACGAGTAGCATGGCTGCAGTCCAATCATCATGACAATGTACACGGCACGACACTGAGGTGGCTGAGTGCGGACCACAACCAGAAAGGAGCAGGTCACACTCGGACACAACCACCTGCACAAACAACCCCTGACGTCAACGACACATCTGCGGACAAACCATGCCCAAGAGTCACAACTCGACAAAGAGCACAAGTTACCCAAGTCTGCAACATCTCAGCACTGTGGAAGCACAGAACTGAAAGGCACACCGCATGAAAGGGATAAGTGGCAGCCAATTTAGAGTCGCAGGAGCGACTCACCCACCGTGCAGCATACACACATAAGAATAAGTGCACCTCGACATTGACAACATCCTGGTACATACAGCAAGACCTCCACAACAGAACACAGAACACAGAACACAACTGGTGCCGCGTATGTGCACAACATGGCCAATCACATCTGGCACAGCAGGAAACTGTGACATGACAATGTACAAGTAAAACCTGTAACCTGAAAATATTTTTTATTCACACATGCTGTGCTTGTGGACATTTTGTACTGTCCCATGATTGCCAGTGACGGCCACAATGTGACGTGCTCATGAGAAGAAATTGGCAATGAGGGTGTTCCTACGGGCCATTCCTGCTGCAGCTGCAGTGGGATGTGGGCCACCTGCCCCATCGTCCTCATCATCGTCCGGTACTTCTGGAACTTGGATCCATGGGGCATTGGTGCGTACACAGATGTTGTGCAACACACAACATGCAACGATCATCTTGCACACGATGTCTGGGCTGTACAGGAGGCTTCCACCTGTGACGTCCAGGCACCTGAAACATGACTTCAACACGCCAAATGTGCATTCCATGATGCCCCTGGTGCGTATGTGGGCCGCATTGTACTGCCTCTGGCGGGTGTGTTCGGGTCTCGGAGGGGAGTCATCATCCAAGGGCAGAGTGCATATCCTTGATCACCTGTGACAGTGCAGAGAGAAAAGAGTCAATACTTGGTTCGGCATGATGTTTTGGCAGGTCCACTAGTCCTGTGACGCCTGTGCTGGCTGTGTATGGGGTGAGTGTAAGCCAGCCCTCAGGGAGTAGCTGGTGCTGGCAACAACTTCAACAGTCATCAGGCACTCAGGAATGCAATGTTCGAACAGCAAGGGAGCATGACTTGAGTTGCACAGAGTTAGTGGCCCCGGATGCACAGCGGCTGACACGGGCCTACCGCCACATGACGCTGACTTGCGGGAGACTGGGGTAGGGTCATGAGGGCAGAGCAGGGTCCTGTATGTATCAAAGGTGGTTTTCACGGAGTGTCTCGGGGGAGAGTGCGAGGTGTACCCCCAGGGCATGATGCAGAGGGCACATACCAGCTGTGTCCGGCAACATGGCAGATATGAATGCCACAGACTCATGCCAAACACCAAGTCCGTACCTTCCCGTTGCTGATGACAACCCCCAGGCCACAGGCTCAGACACCAACAATGTTCTGCCGGGGGCTGACGGTGACTCAGGGTTAGTGGCACCAGGTCAGTCCTTGCTACTGGTTGACCTCCTCCGTAACGGTGATCCGTGTTTCCACCGGACTGAAACGCATCTTTCTCTCACTCCTCTCCCTGCGTTCACTGGCATGAACTCTGCCATTGATTAATGAAGACTCAGTTGTAGATGTGGGACATACTGGACTGCAGTGTAGGCTGGCTGCAGCGGTGGAGTGTCAACCAATGAGGACTCCTGGGGGCCTGTGTCACGGAGGACAGCGATGGTCTGAGGAGGCTGCCACGGTCACGGGCATGGGTCTTGGAGCTAGCACCGGCACGTGGTGGGCCCTCTTTGACACACGACGGTGTCAGCAGTTGAGCAGTGTGGCCTTGGAGTGCTGGGGCGGGCAAGCCGGGTCTGGGTATCAGCGGCCTGGGGTGCAGCAGGTGCACAGGCTCGTAGGCCCCGCTGCTCATGGCATTGGCCTCTTGGCGGGCTGAGAGGCGCCGCCCTGGCAGTGACGTTGGCCATTCCGGGATAGCACCACGCTCAGCACCACAGTGTTTTTATCCAAACCCCTGTGCAGGCCTGGCGTAAGCCGGGCCAACCCACTACGCTCACGCACACAGGCGGGGGATGCAGCAAGCGACATTTCCGTGATCTAACCCACAGCCTGGGGTGACATAGTTGTGTCCACTGTTCACTGCTCTCCAGACACCAGCAGTTGATGTCTGCATGGACATATCTGTGGTTTGCATACCCAGGTCTGTCCAGCACATTCACGCCACACTTGTTGTTGTGTACATTCCCATTCATGGGTCACTTGCATCCTTTGCACATGCCAGTTTTCCGCTTCTCCACACGTTCAGCTGTTGTGTGGCTGTGGTGCCATGATATAGCTGGCTTGTGTACATGGGAAGCCCAGGATCCCAATGGAGTTGTGTTGTCGTGTCTGGTAGGTGGGCATGTTGATTCACATGTTGTATGTGGTTTGGTCACCTGTGCATTCCCACGGTTGTGCATTGTGTGATGGTGGCTTTGAGGTGTGTGGTGTGTTGATTTGGTACTTACCAACGAGCAGTCCAGTTCAATAGGTGCCATCCTGGAAGCGCTGGTTGATGATGGACTGTCGGAAGATGTAGGAATCGTGCACACTGCCTGGGTAGTTTGCGACGACATTGGTGAACATTCCCCGGTGGTCCACTATTGCCTGCACGTTGCGGTAGATGTGTGCAGTGTCCGCAGGGGGCACAAGTGGGACATGTGTGCAGTCAATGGCCCCCAACACGTGTGGGAATCTAGCAATGGCGTAGAAGCCTTGCTTGGTCTCCAGCTGTTCCTGCGCAGTGTGGGGGAAGAGAAGGTACTGGGGTATGAAGCTGATGATGGCATCCAGGACAGGTGTGAGGAACTTTGATAGGGCTGGCTGTGAGACACCTCCAACTCTGGCCGTTGTTGGTTGGAAGGTACCAGAGGCCAACGTGTGCAGCACAGCCAGCAGCTTTGTCTGCGGAGGGATGTTGGTTGTCCGCTGTGTTGGGACCGTCAGCCTGTGGCCGATGTGGGTCATGATGCGGAACATTGTTGTCCTTTTGAGCCTGTAGTGGGCAATGACTTCCTCAGGCGTTAGGTCTGTGAGACTGGTGCGTTTCGGTAGGTCCGCTGTCTTACTCTGTGTTGCCTCTGTGGTGGTCCGGGGGGGTGCCGGTCTGGGTCCTGGGGGTGGTGGCGGTCCTGGGAGGTAGTGGCGGTGGGTGTTGTGGCCCTGTTGGGGCTCCAAGCTGCATGATGAGTAGCTCCATGGCATCGGTTGTTCTTCGGGTGTGGCTGTGTGAGGGGCTCCATTGCCTACTGCAGGTAGTCGTCCTGCTTAACACCAGCAAGAGGCAGGTGTTAAATACCTGCTGCTACCACGGCTTATCGCGTGGTTTTGACTCCGATCGCGGATCTGGTAGTTCGTTGTGAAGGTGGTGTAGTGGTGTTTTCGTGTGTTTTTGCATGGGAACGCCTACTCTGCATCTCATTAGGGTTAGTTGGTGGAGTCACCCGTGGGGATAAAATTTGCGGCAGTTATCGCGGGAATACGGGCGGTGTCTGCAGTTTGCACACGCTTGTGAATGGGGCAAATCTAAATCCACTTTTGATGCATTAAGGTGGCAATAACTCGGCTATAAGTCCTTGTGAATATGCCCCTAAGCCTCTTCCCACATGTCCGTGATGCTATGGAACACTAGAGCATGCCCAAAATAAAATGGCGTTGCTCCATGACCAAAAACTTTTTCTCCCAGCAACCCTGACTGTGCCCCCAGCCTCTGACGTGGTAGGATCTCCCTTTTCCACGTGCAACAGGAGTTAAAGCAACTGAAAGCAATGCCTAAAACCTAATCTACATGTGTTACAAAAACAGAGGCGTACAGAAAAATAAAGTCTCATTTAGAAAAACGGCACACAATTTTTATTTCATTACCTTTCAACATTTCAAGGTGCATGATAGCAATCGTGACCAAAAATAAGGCACATGCTGGAAGAGTTGCATTAGGTGAATTTCCAAAGGATATAGGGTGACAAGAAAAAGTCAGCTTACTCAATAGGCAGTGACTGCACACTGGAGTCTGAAAGCTGCTGGTAATGTATCACATGGTCCACATACATACATCAATAACGATTCTCCTCAAGGGGCTCATTATATGCCCCTTGAGCAAGTTGATTGCCCAGACAAAGATTTTGCTGTAAATTCATATGACAATGCTTTATGAAAGTCATGTATCTGAATGACCTTGATGTACAATTGCCAAAATAAGGTGGTCTGTAGATTATTAATTATTGCATAATTGCATTTGATGCAGTTATTTCAGCATTTCTATCCCTATTGACAGTTGATTGATACCTCTACGCATTTATTCCTAGGCCTTACTGGTTTATGGGCAGCTCTTGTAGCTACATTCATCACTCTGAGAAAGTTGGCGATTTTCTGCCCTTAGCCCTTCTATGACTGCAGCCCTTTTTGGGTCACATAACTAGGTGCAATTGACAGTTAGACTTTGTGATTTTTCCCCAAACAGTCACACAATAGAAGGATTAGGTGTGCCTGAATGGGCCATCTGCTGGCAGGATGAAGGGCAGTGCTGAGCACAGCCCCACTTGCAACTGAATAGGGAGTGCTTTGCTTACACATAGGACCTATCACCTCCACTTTGTCACTGCAGCTAGCTTGGAGCCAGGGCAGGGGAGTCTGGAAATTCAATGCACTTCAAAGCCACTGTCTAGAAATGTCTCCCACTTTCCAGAAGGAAGGCTCCGTGGTATAAAGTAGGACATCGGACACCAACTTTTCAGAACAATTCTGGACCTGTGGATACACTGCCAGGAAGAAGGACTGCTGTACTGCTGAAATGCTGGAGTGCTGACCTGCTGCTGCCTTGCTGAATTGCTCACTTTTTTCCCTTTCTGACCTGCTACCCTCTTGCCTGGGGAAGCAAGATTGGACTTGCAACTTGAATCTAGGAACACCAGATTGATGCCGAAGGGCTAGGTTGCTGGTCTCCTCATCTAAGCATCAGGGACACAAAAGGCTCCCTTTGACTCACACATGAACCCAGCCTGAGTGAGTCCTGATCCTCCAAGTGGTATTCCATCAGTCCTGGACCCTTGGTTGTGGTGCCAAAGGTGACCGATTCTCGTAAGATTAGATGTCCGTGGTTGGTGTTTGATCTTTTAGGTGCTGAAATGAATAACTCTGATTCTACTGATTGAATTTTTGTCATTATGTTGTCAAATAATGTATTAAAATTGTCTATATTTTTATAAATTGGTGTAGGTTTTATCTTGTGTACTGTTTTCACTTTGTTACTGTTTGTGTGCTGCATAAATACTTGTTATGCCTAACTGTTTTTTCTGGCAAGCTACCCAGGGGTATGCACAGGTTAATTAAGTGACTTTTTGTAGTTCCCCCTGAAAGGGACAGTGGCTGTTGCTTGACTAGGGCTCATAACCACGTCAACCAACAACCCAATTTCTCCCATCAGTGCCAGCAGTGTGGATCAGGACTTATATTTATGCAGTACTATACAGTGATTTGTGTTACACAAACATCCCAGATAAATAATTTGACATCAGAGTGACCCCTTTTTCAATTCTTCCTTAGTTTTTTCAATTGGCCATTTGTAAATGTAAGTGCCCTAACAGCAGTGTGGATCAGTACTTGTAATTGTGCAGTGCCATAAAGTAATTTGTGTAACACAAAATCCTAATTAAATAATTGAATATCAAATTGAGCCTTTTTAATTCTCCTTAGTCTTCCATTGGCAGTTTTCCTTTTTTCTAAATTTAAGCACCCTACCCTTCTCTTTTTACCATGGAGATGGAGCTGATCAATGTTGACAACCTCAATAGGCTTGAGCAGCAAGGGCTCTGTAAGGAAAGAGAGTTGAATGTGGGCAGGAAAACTTTCAAACACGATTTGTAGAAAGCCCTCTGGGTCTATGAAGAAATGTAAAGGTTGCAGGTAGCAACAGTAGAGGATGACCATGAGGAGGACATGGACTCAAATAAAGATGAGGAGCAGGACCCAGAAAGGAACCCTGAGCTGCAGGGAGAGTCCAACTGTACCCCAAAGAGAAACAAGGATACCCAAGATGGGGCTAGGAACAGAGAATCTCCAGGGGCTCTCACAAGTGGAGTTGGAAGACAGAAGGGAGGAGTTGCCCAAATTAAAGCTGGATAAGGAGAAAGCTGAGAGGGCCCTTGTTGAAAAGAAAATACTGTTGGAACTTGATAAAAGAATGAAGGAGGTGGAGCTAAATGCAAGGCACCCTTCAGGACCCAACTGCGATGGTGACAGCGTACCAATTGTGTGTGCTAGATAGGTGACAGTCTGCATACCACAGAAGGTGGTGCCTATGTGGTCGGAGATGATTTAGCCATGCGGTTTGCTACACATGATATTGCCCTCAGGGTGCACAAGGTCCAAGAGGAATACTGGGAGGAGAGCTTGTGGAAATGCATGCCGACAGTGGGGATGGATGCTATCCTTACACAAGAGGCAGGGGATCAGACAAAGAAGGCCCCATGAAAGGTATACTTGCTGTTAAATTTGGGCTGACATCTGAGAGGTTCCATCAGAGGTTCAGGGCTGCAACAAACTCCCAAACCAGTACCTGAGTGAACTTTTTAAATTATGCCAACAAGGCATTGAAGGGCTGGGTGAGGGGCAGCAAAGGCAAACATTTTACTGGGATGTACAACATAATTTTGAGGGAGCACATGCTCAATATATGTTTTACAGAGCTGTGCTGACACCAAGTGGAGAGCATTATTACTGATCCCAGGAAGCTTTTTAAGGAGGCAGACCCCTGGGTCAGCACCAGAAAGTCTAAAAGGGCACCTCGAGGTTCCCAACAGAAGAAAGAGGTTGGGGGAGATAAAAATAATATCAAGGGGTTCTCTCAAGGCCCCTAATACACTTCACAGAGGGTCCCAATCCTAATATGGCCACCAGAAGAAAGGCATCATAGACAAGAATACTGGAAAGTTTGTCCCTAAGTCCTAAGAATGCTACCAATATGGGCATGTTAAGGCAGATGCCAAGTGCTTCAAGAGGGCACCACCCCAATCGTAGGCAGTCACAGGGTTGGCTAGTGTAGCACTTGAGAAGGAGAGGGCCCCAGCTAGTGAGGTTACCGTAGTGTCCTTGGGCAGCAAGGAGATGGGGCCCGAAGCTCACATGCCCTCAAATACTATAGGGAGTATGTTACCATCAATGGGCAGAGTGTGGAGGCTCTGAGGGACACAGGAACTAGAATGACTACTGTCAGGTGTCATTTGGAATCCTCAGAGCAAGTGATATCCAATACATTCTACCAGGTTGTAGTAGCAGACATCCGGGAGAGGCACTACCCTGTGGCTCTGGTTCCCTCTTACTAGGGTGGGGTCTCAAATCCTGTGAAAGTTGCTGTGAGCTCTGCTATGCCTGTGGACTGTCTGTTGAGGAATGACCTGGTGCACACTGCCTTGAAGGAAGCAGAGCTCAGGTCACACCTGGAAATGATAGGGTTGCCTGAGTGGGTCTGTGCGGCCACCTGGTTCTTGACTGCCCAGGAGGGGAGTCAAGAAGGTCTGGAACCTGGAAGAATGGCCCAGACAGCTGCCAGGAATGGGGCAGTAGAGGGGCGTGGGAACCCAGACCTTGCATGTCCCATGACACAGGTAATTGGGGCACTGGAGGAGGTGACCCGGCGCCTACCAGGGAGGACATTGTCTCCCTTGGTCACCTGCCTGAGCTTGTTGTATGGCAAGTGAAAGAGAGACCCACCAGGAAGGAAATCTTCAAGGCACAGAAGGAGTGCCCTATCCCTGAGGGCCTGAGCCAGCAATCTGAAGTCCAAGCAGCTGGTGAGACCTATGAAAATCACCTCATATATTGGGAGAATGACCTTCTTTATTGTGAGCCTAAGGCTCCTGGGCATGGGGCAACTCATGTGCCAGGCTAGTGGGAAGACTGGGAAAAAGCTAAAAGCTATATCCAATGCCTGTCGTTGTTACACCATTTGAGGCAGTGGGCATTGTAGGATCCTTGTACCACCAAGACAGCCTTAGACAAGAGGTTCATCTGGGTCTTGGTGGACCATTCCACTAGGTGCCCCAGGCAATCCCTCTGAGGACTCTCACTGCACTGTCACCAGGGCACTCATGGGGATTTGTGCCACAGTGGGTTTCCCCAAAGAAGTGGGGCCAGACAGGTGCACCAACCTCATGTCTGTGTACAGGATGTCTATCAGCAAGGAGTGTGGAGTCACTCATAAGTTCTCCACACCCTACCACTCACAGACCAATGGGCTTGTTGAAAGTTTCAACAAGACCCTAAAAGGCATGATTATGGGTCTGCCTGAGGTCATGAGCCAGAAGTGGGGCATCCTCTTACCATGCCTGCTTTGTGCTTAGAGGTAGATACCAAAGAAGGGAGTGTGGTTTAGCCCATTTGAACTTCTGTATGGTTACCCTGTCAGGGGACCTCTTAGTCTGGTGAAGGATGGGTGGGAGCAAGCTCCCAAGAATCTCCCTCAGGATGTGTTTCACTAAATGCTAGCCGTTCGGAACCAGATGACTAAGTTCTGAAAGAAGGGTTCTGAGAACTTGGAGGTTAGCCAGGAGGTAATGAAGCAATGCTATGACTAAGCAGTTACCATGATAGAATATCAGGATGGACAAAAAGTATGGTTGAAGGAGCCAATGCAGTCCAGGTCTGCCAAGGACCCCTGGACAGCTTTATGAGGTGGGTAACAGGAAGGGGTGAGAATCGAAAATTGTTAAGGTGGTCCATTTTCCTGCAGGGAATGGACTTTGTGGTGGAACACCATACTTGGTCAGACCCCACCAGTGCTAATGGTCTACCCAAGTTTCTGTGCCTTAATGAAGGTGAACATCATAGTTCGGGTACATGCATGTTTCAATTTGAGTGTGTCATTCTGTGCTCCACTTATTGTAAGATAGCAGTTTGCTGCAAATTAGATATCTAAACTATGAAGAAATTCTTGCAGAACATCTATAGCATATACAAATTTGAGGCACCACTACTTTGTGCAGCTTTATTATATCCCTTAAAATATCACTACTATTAGGGCTAAACATGGGCAGCTATTTGGTGAACTTGGGTCGAGCGGTACAATCCCAACTTTCTATTAAATTGTTTCCCTCTCGCCTGTATTTTCTCAAATATATCAGATTTTGTGCTGACAATATATTCATCTTTATAAATGGTATATTTCTCATAGAACTTGATGCAGCATAATAATTTTCCCAATATTGACATCATTTCTTGATACGTATGTATGTTGCATTTTCATTTGTTGCTGCTAAATTGCAGTGGTTGCTCATTAGAGGTGAACTAAACTTTGGAATTTGCTCCTTTCGGTTTGGCTTTAGAGTGTAAGCAATAATCAAGATGCATGTTTTGCTGCAGAGTTGGTTTATATCCTGGTATTTTTTTATTAAATTTTGATTTCAAATCATTTTCCTAACTTTCTTCTCTCTATCTTAGGGTGCCATGAAGGTAAGAACTGTTTTTTTTATTATTTTCCCTGATTGCACAAAAGCGTAGTATATGTTGACTCTGAATATGTTTATTATAAATTACATTTTTAATTCATGATCTTTGATGTGTTATTTTTTATTTTCATGAAGCAATACTTTCCAGGGTTTATTGTTAGTGATTCATTGTCACCCACAAAATATTATTGGTACAAAAACACAGGTACACAATCACATTCTCTGATTTGTGATTACACTGTGTTAGGTTCAAAATATTTATTGGGGCAACATATAGATAATAGGAACAGAAACTGCATAAGTCCATTGTAATGACAATATGTGTGGTAACAGGAGTTACTGCACATATCACACATAAACAGGCTGCCCACAATTGGGTCATAGTATTTTCTCCACACTAATTCACCTGACAAGAAGTCATTCAAATAGGTCAATAATGGTCAATAAAGATTGGAATGTATTCATAAACCATTGATTCATGCATTGATTATTATACCAGTAAGATACGATTCACCTCATTTATCTAAAGAACCATCTGTTTGTACTCAATAAGCTATTCATTCATTCACTCATTCCTTTATTGAGTCATTCTAATTTTTGCCCACAAAAACTCGACAACTCATAAAGAATTGATTCCATTTACAAAACAGACATAATGACATTTGTCCTGGCTTCCTATTTTGTGAGGCCTTACTATTAAATAACAATCCTGATCTATTAGTAGATATCATTTTTTTAAAAATACATGATTAAAATGCCACAAAATTACCCAATGCCTAAACATCAGCTCAAGCAATATTGTGAAGTTTTCATGCAAAATTTGTTCATGAGTGGTCACGTATCCCATGCCATGGTAGAACATATATGAGAGCACAATGGCATAAAAATCTAAAAATAAATAATGCAGTGGAAAGATGGCACCCCTCCTTACAAGGGACCTTAGACAAAGCCTCCCTACACCTTACCAGTCCCTACAAATATTACTCTAATAATAAACACATATACAAACTAAATTTAAAACTCTGAACATCATGCACATATTTAAATAATATATTGATCATTAATATTCAGGTAAAATATATATCTTTAATTTTAGGCAAAATCCAGTAAGACTGAAAAGGAAAAGTACTTAAATAAAGAATAATAAATAAACAGTAAAGCACCGAAACACCTTTTAAAATGGTGACAAAGAAACAAAAATAAACACAATGCATAATACCCTAGAAAGCAAATAGTAACACAAAGATCTTTAAACTACATAAATATTGCCGACCCATAAAAAATAAAATAAATTGTAACATGTTTTTGAAGCTGAAGTCCATGAACTTGAAGTGTGATTTTTCCCACAAATTACACTTAAATTCATGAGGTGGAGCAATCACATAATTATTGGTAATTCTATGTCAAAGAGTAAAGTGGAATTACTGAAATTACTCCAAATACTGAGGCATAATAAAAAATCTCCCCAGGCCTAGAGATCACTAGATATGAAATCGTCCAAGCAATCTCTCACTTGTGCTGCATTAAGGCACCACGGGAGGAGGGTTTTCCAGTGAAATTTTCAAATGGGTTAAACTAGATGCCATAGAATCACTTTAAAGTGCCTTTAAAGAAGTGAAACACTCCAATGGTCTATGTTGTTATTATGATATTGGTGTTTTTATAGCGATACCCTGAGGGTATAATGATACCCTGTGTGAGGATAGCCTTAGGGACATACTTGAAAAGCCTGGTCTTCAGTTTCTTGCAAATCTCAAGAGTAGAGGAGGAGATTTTGATGTGTTAATGGAGGTATTTCAAGGCATTAGGGGCCAGGTGTGAGAATGTTCACCCCCTAGCTCTGCTTTTGTGTATGTGCGGGGTGCTTGTGAGGCACAAGAGATTGTTCAGGTAGGCAGGGCCAGTGTTGTGGGGCACTTTGTAGGTGATAGAGGGGAGATTGAAGTTTGCACGCTTGTGTATTGGGAGCCACTGGAGTTAACTAAGGTGTGGTGTAATGTGGACTCTGTGCAGGAGGTTGAGGGCTATTTAGGCTGCTGTGTTTTGGATGTCCTGCAGTATTTTTGTGCGCCGGTTGGCTATCCCTGCACCCAGTCCATTTCTGTAGTCTAATCTGATGGTGATGAGACCTTTATGTTGAATTGAGTGGTCATATCCAGTTTGTGTCCATGATGATTCGGAAGTTTATTGCTTGTGAGTAGCGATTGGAGGTTTGTCCAAGGTTCCATGGTGAGGCATTGTTCCTGAGAACAACCTCTTTCAGTTCAATTTGAGGCAGTTAGATTTCATCTAGGTGGTCACTTCTGTCATGCATGTAGTGAACTTGTTTCTGGTGTTGGGTGTTTTGTCTGAGAGGGACAGTATCAGTTGCATGTTGCAAGCATAAGTGAGGATGATTATGTAGTGAGCTTGATTGACGTTGGTCAGTGGCATCATATATCCCCCACTAGACGATCATATCTAGCCAATAAAGTGATTTCTGTCTTCCCTAAAAATGGGAAAAACACCTTGGACCGTAGCAGTTACCACCCCATATCCTTTCTTAATATGGATTTCAAACTGCTTGCCAGTTTCTTGGCTACGTGGATTAAACAAGTAATTCCGTACCTCATTTATAACCCAGTTGACAAAAGGACATAGTACTGGGCTGTACCTCCTGTAACCATATCTGTATGCTCTCACACCTACTTTGGCTATTTAAGGACTCCGAACAGGACACACATGCCTTGTCGCTCAACGCAGAGAAGGCATTTGACCATATAGAATGGGATTTTATGTTCCATATGCTACAAAAATGGAGTCCTGGGGATGATTTAATTACCAAAGTCCAAAGTGAAGTATCTCTATAACTCCCCTAGTGCAAAGGTCGAATGCGGTGGGTTCCTTGCGAACCCCTTTCCTATCCACAGGGAAAATGGCCCTTGATGTTCCTATAGGCCCTAAAACCCCTGGCAGTGGCTACCCTACAATCACTGGACATCAGCGGTATCCCCACACCTGCAGGTGTTTCCAAAATCCTCCTGTGTACTGATGATAATCTCCTTACACTTACCAATATAGACACATTACTCCCTTCTCTCACATTGACCATTAATTATTTCTCCGAGACGTCAGGCAATAAGATTAACTGGTGGAAAAACTTGACTTTGCCAATGTTGCATTTCTGATGAGAGCTGCCATAGAGGGGTATCAGTTCCAATGGAAATCAGAATCTTTCAGGTTCCTTGGGGTATACAATAACAGGGGCCTGGTAATTTGGAACCCTAATCACAAATGCCCAGTCAGACTGTAGGGGATGGACGCACCTCCATCTCTTGATATGGGGTAGGTTACAAGCCATAAAGATGGTTGTGGTACCCCAATTCACATATTTCCTAGGGATAGTCTGGTGAAGGATGGGTGGGAGCAAGCTCCCAAGAAACTCCCTCAGGATGTGGTTCACTAAATGTTAGCCCTTCGGAACCAGATGACTAAGTTCTGAAAGAAGGCTTCTGAGAACTTGGAGGTTAGCCAGGAGGTAATGAAGCAATGGTATGACTAAGCAGTTACCATGATAGAATATCAGCATGGACAGAAAGTATGGTTGAGGGAGCCAATGCAGTCCAGGGCTGCCAAGGACCCCTGGACAGCTTTATGAGTTGATGAACAGGAAGGGGTTAGAATCCAAATTTGCTAAGGTTGTCCATTTCCCTGCAGGGAATGGACTTTGTGGTGGAACACCCTTCTTGGTCAGACTACACCAGTGCTAATGGTCTATCCAAGTTTCTGTGCCTTAATGAAGGTGGACATCATAGTTCGGGTACATACATGTTTCAATTTGAGTGTGTCATTCTGTGCTCCACTTATTGCAAGATAGCAGTTTGTTGCAATGTGCTGTAAATTAGATATCTAAACTATGAAGAATTTCTTGCAGAAAATCTTTAACATATACAAATTTGAGGCACCACTACTTTGTGCAGCTTTATCATATCCCTTCAAATCTCACTACTTTTAGGGCTAAACGTGGGCAGCTATTTGGTGAACTTGGGTCAAGCGGTACAATCCCAACTTTGTATTACATTTTTTCCTCTCTCCGGTATTTTCTCAAATCTATCAGATTTTTTGCTGACAATATATTCATCTTTACAAATGGTATATTTCTCATAGAACATGATGCAGCATAATAATTTTCCCAATATTGAGATCATATCTTATTACGTATGTATGTTTCATTTTTATTTGTTGCTACTAAAATGCAGTGGTTGCTCATTAGCGGTGAACTAAACTTTGATATTTGTTTCATTCGGTTTGGCTTTAGAGTGTAAGCAATACTCAAGATGCATGTTTTGCTGCAGAGTTGGTTTATATCCTGGTATTTTAATATTAAATTTTGATCTCTATTCATTTTCCTAACTTTCTTCTCTCTATCGTAGGGTGCCATGACAATAAGAACTGTTTTTTATTATTTTCCCTGATTGCACAAAAGCGCAGTATATGTTGACTCTGAATATGTTTATTATAAAAAAATTTAACTCATGATGTTTGATTTGTTATTTTTTATGAAGCAATACTTTCCAGGGATTATTGTTAGTTTTTCATTGTCACCCACAAAATATTATTGGTACAAAAACACAGGTGCACAATCACAGTCTCCGATTTGAGATTGCACTGTGTTAGGTTCAAAATATTTATTGGGGCAAAATATAGATAATAGGAACAGAAACTGCGTAAGTCCATTGTAATGACAATATGTGTGGTAACAGGAGTTACTGCACATATCACACATAATCAGGCTGCCCACAATTGGGTCATAGTATACTCTCCACACTAATTCCCCTGACAAGCAGTCATTCAAATAGGTCAATAAAGGTTAATATACATTGGAATATATTCATAAACCATTTATTCATGCATTCATTATTATACCAGTAAGATAAGATTCACTTCATTCATCTATAGCACCATCTGTTTGTACTCAGTAAGCTATTCATCCATGCATTCATTCACTCATTCTTTCATTGAGTCATTCTAATATTCGCCCACAAAACCTCGACAACTCGTAAAGAATCGATTCGATTTACAAAACAGACATAATGACATTTGTCCTGGCTTCCTATTTTGTGCGGCCTTACTATTAAGTAACAATCCCGATCTATTAGTAGATATCATTTTTTTTTTAAATGCATGATTAAAATGCCACAAAATCACCCAATGCCTAAACATCAGCTCAAGCAATATTGTGCAGTTTTCATGCAAAATATGTTCATGAGTGGTCACGTATCCCATGCCATGGTAGAACATATATGACAGCAGAATGGCATAAAAATCTAAAAATAAATAATGCAATTAGAAGATGGCACCCCTCCTTACAAGGGACCTTAGACAAAGCCTCCCTACGCCTTACCAGTCCTTACAAATACTACTCTAATAATCCAAATATACAAACTAAATTTAAAACTCTGAACATCAAGCACATATTTAAATAATGTATTGATCATTAATATTCAGTTAAAATATATATCTTTAATTTTAAGCAAAATCCAGTCAGACTGAAAAGTAAAAGTTCTTAAATAAAGAATAATAAATAAACAGTAAACCAAAGAAACACCTTTTAAAATGGAGACAAAGAAACAAAAATAAACACAATGCATAATACCCTAGAAAGCAAATAGTAACACAAAGAACTTTAAACTACATAAATATTGCCGACCCATAAAAAATAAAATAGAATGTAACATGTTTTTGAAGCTGAAGTCCATGAACAAGAAGTAATCCTCATGCTCACTAAATGTGCTCTTGAAGTGTGATTTTTCCCACAAATCTTCCCAGGCCTAGAGATCACTAGATATGAAATCGCCCAAGCAATCTGTCACTTGTGCCGCATTAAGGCCCCACTGGAGGAGGGTTTTCCAGTGAATCTTTCCATTGAGTTAAACTAGATGCCATAGAATCACTTTAAAGTGCCTTTAAAGAAGTGAAACACTCCAATGGTCTATGTTGTTATTATGTTATTGGTGTTTTTATAGCGATACCCTGAGGGTATAATGATACCCTGTGTGAGGATAGCCCTAGGGACATACTTGAAAAGCCAGGTCTTCAGCTTCTTGCAAATCTCAAGAATAGAGGAGGAGGCTTTGATGTGTTGTGGGAGGTAGTTCAAGGCATTAGGGGCCAGGTATGAGAATGTGCACCACTCGCTCTGCTTTTGTGTATGTGCGGGGTGCTTGTGAGACACAAGAGGTTGTTCAGGTAGGCAGGGCCAGTGTTGTGGGGCACTTTGTAGGTGATAGAGGGGAGATTGAAGTTTACACGCATGTGTATTGGGAACCAGTGGAGTTAACTAAGGTGTGGTGTAATGTGGACTCTGCGCAGGAGGTTGAGGGCTAGTTAGGCTGCAGTGTTTTGGATGTCCTGCAGTATTTTTGTGCGCCGGTTGGATATCCCTGCACCCAGTCCGTGTCTGTAGTCTAATCTGATGGAGATGAGAGCTTGGGTGATAGTTTTCTTGGAGTTGTCTGTTAGCCGCTTAAGATTTTCTTCAGCATCCCAAAGGTGTGGAAGCAGGACTAGACCTTTATGTCGACTTGAGTGGTCATATCCCGTATGTGTCTATGATGATTCCGAAGTTTATCGCTTGTGAGTAGCGATTGAAGGTTTGTCCAAGGTCCCATGGTGAGGCGTTGTTCCTAAGAACTATCACTTCGGTCTTCTTCGAGTTCAATTTGAGGCAGTTAGATTTCATGTAGGTGGCCCCTTCTGTCATCTATGTGGTGAACTTGTTTCTGGTGTTGGGTATTTTTTCTGAGAGGGATAGTATCAGTTGCATGTTGCCAGGGTAAGTGAGGATGATTATGTTGTGAGCTTGATTGACGTTGGTCAGTGGCATCATATAGATCCCACTAGGCGATCGTATCTAGCCAATAAAGTGATTTCTGTCTTCCCTAAAAATGGGAAAAACACCTTGGACTGTAGCAGTTACCACCCCATATCTCTTCTTAATATGGATATCAAACTGCTTGCCAGTATCTTGGCTACGTGGCTTAAACAGGTAATTCCGTACCTCATCTACACCTCAGTTGACAAAAGGACTTTGTACTGGGCTGTACCTCCTGTAACCATATGTGTACATCTCACACCTACTTTGGCTATTTCGACCACATTTCACATTTTGACCACTATTTCGACCACATTTCTCCACACCTGAAAGCTTTGAATTGGCTTCCTCTTGAGGCTAGAATACAGCTTAAACTGGCCTGTATCACACACAAGGCCTTATACTCAAACTCCCCTGCTTATCTTGCACAGAAACTTGTGGTATCCGGAGGAACCAGAAACTCCCGATCCGCCAGAGACCTCCTGCTACAACCTGCACGCTTCCGGAAGAAAATAACGTACAATCGGGCTTTCTCTGGGGCCGCTCCGAGAATATGGAACTCTCTCCCGCCCACCATCTGAAGAATCCCTTCACTGACACGCTTCAAAAAGGAGGCCAAAACCTTCCTTATGGGTAAATGCCTCGTTTAAATGTTGCCTCCAACCAGCACAGAGACTCTGATTAACTCCTGACTAGCGCCTCCCCTCGGATTACCTAGTCACCTCTCCTAGAAACCTGGGGACTTGTTTCGAGCAACTATAAAACGCAAACCGTACATTCGTGTCCACTATCTTTCATATATCCTGCACCCTGCCCTCTTTTACCTTTTGTATATTATTGTGATTCCAAGCCTATTGTACATTTCTATGTTTCCTGTAAAGCGCTCTGATACCCTAACGGGTCAAGTTCGCGCTCTATAAAACACAAAATAAATAAAAATAAATAAATATAAATAAATAAGGACTCCTTACAGGACACACATGTCTTGTCGCTCAACGCAGAGAAGGCATTTGACCATATAGAATGGGATTTTATGTTCCATATGCTACAAAAATGGAGTTCTGAGCACCTATACTCCCCTAGTGCAAAGGTCGAATGCGGTGGGTTCCTTGCGGACCCCTTTCCTATCCACAGGGAAAATGGCCCTTGATGTTCCTATAGGCCCTAAAACCCCTGGCAGTGGCTACCCTACAATCACTGGACATCAGCGGTATCTCCACACCTGCAGGTACTTGCAAAATCCTCCTGTATACTGATGATAATCTCCTTACACTTACCAATATAGACACATCACTCCCTTCTCTCACATTGACCATTAATGCTTTCTCTGAGACGTCAGGCAATAAGATTAACTGGTGGAAGAACTTGGCTTTGCCAATGTTGCATTTACGATGAAGGCTGACATAGAGGTGTGTCAGTTCCAATGGAAATCAGAATGTTTCAGGTCCCTTGGGGTATACAATAACAGGGGCCTGGTAATTTGGAACCCTAATCACAAATGCCCAGTCAGACTGTAGGGGATGGACGCACCTCCATCTCTTGTTATGGGGTAGGTTACAAGCCATAAGGATGGTTGTGGTACCCCAATTCACATATTTCCTAGGGATATCCCCAATTCCTGTAAAGCTCTTGATATTGAGAACTATAGTTAACTCCATCATAAAATTAGTAATGGGTGACATGAAAACACAATTCAGTCTCTCCAAACTGATTAATCACAGACGCTACAGGGACCTGAGACTCCCTTGTGTGGAACACTGCCGTACTGAGCTACACCCATCAAAACTAGTTTACTTTGGCCAGAGACCAGAGACATGCTCCTATAGGTCCATTTGAAAAGGCAGAGCACACAGTGTGGCCCTGATAATGCCAGACATTACACCCAGGCATCGCTACTGGGAGAATGCCAGCCTGTGCATAGAGGGGTTCCACTTATGTCGGGAGCTTTGGTAAGGGAAAGGCATACACACCATGAGTCACTTGTTAGCTCAAGGGACTCACAAACACTTCGTGGTGCTGCGTGTGGATTTCAATCTGTCCCCCTCGCAGGCATGGCATTACACCAAGCATAAACATTGCCTGTAGCATACTAGGGGAACAACCATTGGATGTTCCTGGCTCCCCCATTTATCAATATATAAAACACAGGGATCTTGTTATGGGAGTAATGTTCCTCAAAAATTCTATAACCTGATAGCCTGACACTTACATTCCACCCCTTTTCTATCCATGTTGTGCGTGAAATGGCAACTTACTCTATGAATTAAATACACTGAGGCTGATAGGGTGTAAGTTGTAGTGAATGAATCCAGAATGAAATTGTGCCTTTTCAAGTCACTGCAACATTGGTACTTAGCATCTCAGCTTACGAGAGCAAGGCTGCTTTCTCCTCTAAACGCTAGTGTCGTAACCAAAAAGGTTGCGACACGGCACATGTTTTATATTATTGCACAGATTCCAACCATTTCTGGTCTCAGGTAAGTATAACACTGAGCCACACACTAGACATGCTTTTATAATTAATAGGAAAACTCATCCTTTTACTTGATACATCAGATTTGCTCATAGTGACAGGCCATCACCAGCGTTTATTAACCTCCTCTATGACTGTTGCATCTTGAGACACTGGAGGGCCCCACACATGATGAATGGCTGCAAGAAATATATTAAACAGCCTCCATTGAGCACCCTATCTACAGACTACACGATAACCTAGACATATTTCTGCACGTCTAATCATTTTTCATTGGTCTACCCCCAGCCTTCATGTATGGATAGCAGACGCTTTGAGCTTTGGGATGGGACCTGTCTTTTTTTTTGCTTTGGTGTTTTCTTCTTCTCTTATCATAGATGGAGTATTTCCTGGTGACCACACCCCACGTCCTTTTGATGAGTTAGCTGTATTGTGTACCTGGTCGGAACCAAATTCCATCCCTTCTCCTGGTACAACTCTGCCCTACACATCCCCACCTTCCTTATTCATCTCCCTCTTTCCTTCTTCATCACCCATACTCCCTCGTAAATTTGCTCTTAGTGCCAACTGCATGTTAACCAATTATTTATTGGTCATTCAGGGATGCTCTATCCAAAGGCTGGTCATCTCCAGGTGCAACCAGACATTTGCTTTTGACAAGGCAGGTGACTTCAAAGTTAATCAGGTTCCTGGACCCACCCCAACTGGTCTTCATACCAGAGAAGGAAACACACCATCCTACATCTAGGCCATTGTCCCTTCTCTGGGAGCAATTTTTATACCTTATTAATGCCAAGTAGAAGTTAGGGAGCTGTTGGAGAGCTAATGCAAATTAGCGTCCATGACCTATAGGCACAAAACAAATACATTTCTAATAGTAACTTTTCCAAAATATTTATGGAAAATCTGACTATAGCATTTTACTTAGCATTTAATTGAGCATTTGATCATTATTAATAATAGTGGTTTATTCATTGTTCTAATGGGTTTCAAACTTGAGAGAGCAGAATTAATGTTTTAATCTGTACCTCAGATTTACAGAGCTTGACACAGTGAAAATAACTGTTGGGGCCTTGTCATCGTACCATGCACCTTAACGTGTGAACTTGTGAAAATGAGTTTCAAAAGTGGTTATGTTGACAGGTCGGACTGTAGGTTTAATCTGCTGCAGTCAGGCTAAAAGCCATGTTTCTCTTCCACACTAGTGGATTGCATAATAATTGCTGCAGTCAACCAGTAACAATACATTTTCCATGCCCTGGCCCCGATTCACAAACGTAAACTTACACTTTTGTGTAAGTTTACTACATTTTGGTATTCACGAAGGTAAACTTAAATCAAAAGTCTATCTTTACTACTTTTCGGTATTCACAAAGGTAAACTAAGACCAAAAGTCTAACTTCACTAGTAGTAACTTTCCTTTGTGAATACCAAAAAGTAGTAAAGTTAGACAAAAGTGTATGTTTACCTTGGTGACTCAGGCCATCTGTGTGTACATTCTACATCATATGCTATGGCCTTAAAGGAGAGTTAATATTACAATGAGGGGTTAGTCATTTTCTACATGTTTTAGGGGTCAGGACAGATACACTGGACACTGGTCAGAACTGCCCCACTATGCAGAGTATAAAAAGCAGAAATACAAACCACCCAAAAAGAGACGTCTTATCACATGCAGTACTTACTATTTTACAGCCATATCTTTAGCTTAACTTTTTGATACATATTGCAAAATTTAGTTCTGGAATAACTTTTTAAAAAAACCTTCACATGCCACGACTAGCAGATGCTAATGGGCCTATTGCATGTTTGTTCAAACAAATATATGTTTGCTTGGCATGTACTGGGTCCATCCTTGTTTGGCTACATGCATATTTCATTTTGAGTGCCTCGTTCTGTGTTCCACTTATTGAAAGACAATATTTTGCTACAAAGAGAGACCCACCAGGAAGGAAATCTTCAAGGCACAGAAGGAGTGCCCAATCCCTGAGGGCCTGAGCCAGCAAGCTGAAGTCCAAGCAGCTGGTGAGACCAATGGAAATCACCTCATATATTGGGAGAATGACCAACGTTATTGTGAGCCTAAGGCTCCTGGGCATGAGGCAACTTATGTGCCAGGCTATTGGGAAGACTGGGAAAAAGCTAAAAGCTATTCTTATTCCAATGCCTTTCGCTGTTACACCATTTGAGGCAGTGGGTATTGTAGGATCCTTGTACCACCAAGACAGCCTTAGGCAAGAGGTTCATCCGGGTCTTGGTGGACCATTCCACTAGGTGCCCCAGGCAATCCCTCTGAAGACTCTCACTGCACTGTCACCAGCGCACTCATGGGGATATGTGCCACAGTGGGTTTCCCCAAAGAAGTGGGGCCAGACAGGTGCACCAACCTCATGTCTGTGTACATGATGTCTATCAGCAATGAGTGTGGAGTCACTCATAAGCTCTCCACACACTACCACCCACAGACCAATGGGCTTGTTGAAAGTTTCAACAAGACCCTAAAAGGCATGATTATGGGCCTGGCTGAGGTCATGAGCCGGAAGTGGGAAATCCATTTACCATGCCTGCTTTTTGCTTAGAGGAAGATACCAAAGAAGGGAGTGTGGTTTAGCCGATTTGAATGTTCACCCTGTCAGGGGACCTCTTAGTCTGGTGAAGGATAGGTGGGAGCAAGCTCCCAAGAAACTCCCTCAGGATGTGGTTCACTAAATGTTAGCCCTTCGGAACCAGATGACTAAGTTCTGAAAGAAGGCTTCTGAGAACTTGGAGGTTAGCCAGGAGGTAATGAAGCAATGGTATGACTAAGCAGTTACCATGACAGAATATCAGCATGGACAGAAAGTATGGTTGAGGGAGCCAATGCAGTCCAGGGCTGCCAAGGACCCCTGGACAGCTTTATGAGTTGATGAACAGGAAGGGGTTAGAATCCAAATTTGCTAAGGTTGTCCATTACCCTGCAGGGAATGGACTTTGTGGTGGAACACCCTACTTGGTCAGACTACACCAGTGCGAATGGTCTATCCAAGTTTCTGTGCCTTAATGAAGGTGGACATCATAGTTCGGGTACATACATGTTTCAATTTGAGTGTGTCATTCTGTGCTCCACTTATTGAAAGATAGCAGTTTGTTGCAGTGTGCTGCAAATTAGATATCTAAACTATGAAGAATTTCTTGCAGAAAATCTTTAACATATACAAATTTGAGGCACCACTACTTTGTGCAGCTTTATCATATCCCTTCAAATCTCACTACTTTTATGGCTAAACGTGGGCAGCTATTTGGTGAACTTGGGTCAAGCGGTACAATCCCAACTTTGTATTACATTTTTTCCCTCTCTCCGGTATTTTCTCAAATCTATCAGATTTTGTGCTGACAATATATTCATCTTTACAAATGGTATATTTCTCATAGAACATGATGCAGCATAATAATTTTCCCAATATTGAGATCATATCTTATTACGTATGTATGTTTCATTTTTATTTGTTGCTACTAAAATGCAGTGGTTGCTCATTAGCGGTGAACTAAACTTTGATATTTGTTCCATTCGGTTTGGCTTTAGAGTGTAAGCAATACTCAAGATGCATGTTTTGCTGCAGAGTTGGTTTATATCCTGGTATTTTAATATTAAATTTTGATCTCTATTCATTTTCCTAACTTTCTTCTCTCTATCGTAGGGTGCCATGACAATAAGAACTGTTTTTTTATTATTTTCCCTGATTGCACAAAAGCGCAGTATATGTTGACTCTGAATATGTTTATTATAAAAAAAAATTTAACTCATGATGTTTGATTTGTTATTTTTTATGAAGCAATACTTTCCAGGGATTATTGTTAGTTTTTCATTGTCACCCACAAAATATTATTGGTACAAAAACACAGGTGCACAATCACAGTCTCCGATTTGTGATTGCACTGTGTTAGGTTCAAAATATTTATTGGGGCAAAATATAGATAATAGGAACAGAAACTGCGTAAGTCCATTGTAATGACAATATGTGTGGTAACAGGAGTTGCTGCACATATCACACATAATCAGGCTGCCCACAATTGGGTCATAGTATACTCTCCACACTAATTCCCCTGACAAGCAGTCATTCAAATAGGTCAATAAAGGTTAATATACATTGGAATATATTCATAAACCATTTATTCATGCATTCATTATTATACCAGTAAGATAAGATTCACTTCATTCATCTATAGAACCATCTGTTTGTACTCAGTAAGCTATTCATCCATGCATTCATTCACTCATTCTTTCATTGTGTGTTCATTCAGGTGTTTCATGAAGACTCTATCTCTGACCCTCTACCCCTTCGATGTGGGGTCCCTCAGGGATCCTCCCTGTCCCCCACTCTTTTTAACGTATATATGAGCTCCTTGGCAGGTGTTGTGGAGCCTTTCGGCATTCAAATTGTCACATATGCCGATGATACGCAGCTGATTGTCTCTTTTAATCAGCTCAACACCATCGTCCCGGACTGGGCAATGTGTCTTCGAGAGATCGCAGTGTGGATGGAGGGTTCATTTCTGAAGCTCAACGGATCTAAAACGGAGCTTATGTTCCTGGGTAAACCTTCTATACCCAACATAATAACTTTGTGGCCGAGTTGTTTCGGTCCTCCACCTCCCCCCAAAGATTATATCAAGAGTTTGGGAGTCTGGCTAGACCGTAACCTCGATTTTGGGGAACAAGCAAGGAAGGTTGCTGGTAGCTGTTTTGGGCTGATGAGGATGCTACGGAAAATCATTCCCCTCCTTCCTATCTCCGCAAGGAAAGTGGTAGTCCAGTCCCTTATACTTTCTAGGCTCGACTATGCCAATGCCCTATACTTAGGAACATCTTGCTCCACGATTAAGAAATTACAAACTGTCCAAAATTGTGCGGCACGACAACTCATGAATATCCCCAGCCGACAGTCAGCAGGGGCCGCTCTGGCCGCCCTTCACTGGCTGCCTATCCAACAGAGAGTGCAGTTTAAGGCGCTCTGTATCACACACAAGGTGCTGTTAGGCCCTAGCCCACCTATCACACGATCTCTCATGTCCTTTTATCATCCTGAGAGAACCCTGCGATCGTGTAATAAACGGCTGGTGGTTGTTCCTAGAATTAGGAGGGCCCGCACAGGGGGTCGCCTTTTTTCATATAATGCTGCTAGGCTTTGGAACTCCCTCCCCCTTGACATTCGGTGTGAAACTAACCATCTGGCCTTTCGGAAACGCATAAAAACCTTCTTGTTTCCATGACTGAGATGTAGACTATGAATTCGGCCTCTAGCGCTGGGATGCCTTTGGTAACCATGCGCTCTATAAATGCTTTACAATTACAATTACAATTGAGTCATTCTAATATTCGCCCACAAAACCTCGACAACTCGTAAAGAATCGATTCGATTTACAAAACAGACATAATGACATTTGTCCTGGCTTCCTATTTTGTGAGGCCTTACTATTAAGTAACAATCCTGATCTATTAGTAGATATCATTTTTTTTAAAAATACATGATTAAAATGCCACAAAATCACCCAATGCCTAAACATCAGCTCAAGCAATATTGTGCAGTTTTCATGCAAAATATGTTCATGAGTGGTCACGTATCCCATGCCATGGTAGAACATATATGACAGCAGAATGGCTTAAAAATCTAAAAATAAATAATGCAATTAGAAGATGGCACCCCTCCTTACAAGGGACCTTAGACAAAGCCTCCCTACGCCTTACCAGACCTTACAAATACTACTCTAATAATCCAAATATACAAACTAAATTTAAAACTCTGAACATCAAGCACATATTTAAATAATGTATTGATCATTAATAATCAGTTAAAATATATATCTTTAATTTTAAGCAAAATCCAGTCAGACTGAAAAGTAAAAGTTCTTAAATAAAGAATAATAAATAAACAGTAAACCAAAGAAACACCTTTTAAAATGGAAAAAACAAAAATAAACACAATGCATAATACCCTAGAAAGCAAATAGTAACACAAAGAACTTTAAACTACATAAATATTGCCGACCCATAAAAAATAAAATAAAATGTAACATGTTTTTGAAGCTGAAGTCCATGAACAAGAAGTAATCCTCATGCTCACTAAATGTGCTCTTGAAGTGTGATTTTTCCCACAAATCTTCCCAGGCCTAGAGATCACTAGATATGAAATCGCCCAAGCAATCTGTCACTTGTGCCGCATTAAGGCCCCACTGGAGGAGGGTTTTCCAGTGAATTTTTCCATTGGGTTAAACTAGATGCCATAGAATCACTTTAAAGTGCCTTTAAAGAAGTGAAACACTCCAATGGTCTATGTTGTTATTATGTTATTGGTGTTTTTATAGCGATACCCTGAGGGTATAATGATACCCTGTGTGAGGATAGCCCTAGGGACATACTTGAAAAGCCAGGTCTTCAGCTTCTTGCAAATCTCAAGAATAGAGGAGGAGACTTTGATGTGTTGTGGGAGGTAGTTCAAGGCATTAGGGGCCAGGTATGAGAATGTGCACCACTCGCTCTGCTTTTGTGTATGTGCGGGGTGCTTGTGAGACACAAGAGGTTGTTCAGGTAGGCAGGGCCAGTGTTGTGGGGCACTTTGTAGGTGATAGAGGGGAGATTGAAGTTTACACGCTTGTGTATTGGGAACCAGTGGAGTTAACTAAGGTGTGGTGTAATGTGGACTCTGCGCAGGAGGTTGAGGGCTAGTTAGGCTGCAGTGTTTTGGATGTCCTGCAGTATTTTTGTGCGCCGGTTGGATATCCCTGCACCCAGTCCGTGTCTGTAGTCTAATCTGATGGAGATGAGAGCTTGGGTGATAGTTTTCTTGGTGTTGTCTGTTAGCCGCTTAAGATTTTCTTCAGCATCCCAAAGGTGTGGAAGCAGTGCTAGACCTTTATGTCGACTTGAGTGGTCATATCCCGTATGTGTCTATGATGATTCCGAAGTTTATCGCTTGTGAGTAGCGATTGAAGTTTGTCCAAGGTCCCATGGTGAGGCGTTGTTCCTAAGAACTATCACTTCGGTCTTCTTCGAGTTCAATTTGAGGCAGTTAGATTTCATGTAGGTGGCCCCTTCTGTCATCTATGTGGTGAACTTGTTTCTGGTGTTGGGTATTTTTTCTGAGAGGGATAGTATCAGTTGCATGTTGCCAGGGTAAGTGAGGATGATTATGTTGTGAGCTTGATTGACGTTGGTCAGTGGCATCATATAGATCCCACTAGGCGATCGTATCTAGCCAATAAAGTGATTTCTGTCTTCCCTAAAAATGGGAAAAACACCTTGGACTGTAGCAGTTACCACCCCATATCCCTTCTTAATATGGATATCAAACTGCTTGCCAGTATCTTGGCTACGTGGCTTAAACAGGTAATTCCGTACCTCATCTACACCTCAGTTGACAAAAGGACTTTGTACCGGGCTGTACCTCCTGTAACCATATGTGTACATCTCACACCTACTTTGGCTATTTAAGGACTCCTTACAGACACACATGTCTTGTCGCTCAACGCAGAGAAGGCATTTGACCATATAGAATGGGATTTTATGTTCCATATGCTACAAAAATGGAGTCCTGGGGACCTATAACTCCCCTAGTGCAAAGGTCGAATGCGGTGGGTTCCTTGCGGACCCCTTTCCTATCCACAGGGAAAATGGCCCTTGATGTTCCTATAGGCCCTAAAACCCCTGGCAGTGGCTACCCTACAATCACTGGACATCAGCGGTATCTCCACACCTGCATGTATTTCCAAAATCCTCCTGTATACTGATGATAATCTCCTTACACTTACCGATATAGACACATCACTCCCTTCTCTCACATTGACCATTAATGCTTTCTCTGAGATGTCAGGCAATAAGATTAACTGGTGGAAGAACTTGGCTTTGCCAATGTTGCATTTACGATGAAGGCTGCCATAGAGGTGTGTCAGTTCCAATGGAAATCAGAATGTTTCAGGTCCCTTGGGGTATACAATAACAGGGGCCTGGTAATTTGGAACCCTAATCACAAAAGCCCAGTCAGACTGTAGGGGATGGACACACCTCCAACTCTTGTTATGGGGTAGGTTACAAGCCATAAGGATGGCTGTGGTACCGCAGTTCACATATTTCCTACGGATATCCCCAATTCCTATAAAGCTCTTGATATTGATAACTATAGTTAACTCCATCAACAAATTAGTAATGGGTGACATGAAAACACAATTCAGTCTCTCCAAACTGAGTAATCACAGACGTTACAGGGACCTGAGACTCCCTTGTGTGGAACACTGCCTTACTGAACTACACCCATCAAAACTAGTTTACTTTGGACAGAGACCAGAGACATGCCCCTATAGGTCCATTTGAAAAGGCAGAGCACACAGAGTGGCCCTGATAATGCCAGACTTTACAACCAGGCACCGCTACTGGGAGAATGCCAGCCTGTGCATAGAGGGGTGCCCCTTATGTCAGGAGCTTTGGTAAGGGAAAGGAATACACACCATGAGTCACTTGTTGGCTCAAGGGACTCACAAACACTTTGTGGTGCTGCGGGTGGATTTCAATCTGTCCCCGTCGCAGGCATGGCATTACACCAAGCATAAACATTGCCTGTAGCATATTTGGGGAACAACCATTGGATGTTCCTGGCTCCCCCATTTATCAATATATAAAACACTGGGATCTTGTTATGGGAGTAATGTTCCTCAAAAAGTCTATAACCTTATAGCCTGACACTTACATTCCACCCCTTTTCTACCCTTGTTGTGCGTGAAATGGCAACTTACTCTATGAATTAAATACACTGAGGCTGATAGGGTGTAAGTTGTAGTGAATCTCACCAAGTGGGTGAATGAATCCAGAATGAAACTGTGCCTTTTCAAGTCACTGCAACATTGGTACTTGGCATCTCAGCTTACGAGAGCAGGGCTGCTTTCTCCCTCTAAACGCTAGTGGCATAACCAAAAAGGTTGCGACACGGCACATGTTTTATATTATTGCACAGATTCCAACCATTTCTGGTCTCAGGTAATTATAACACTGGGCCACACACTAGACATGCTTTTATAATTAATAGGAAAACTCATCCTTTTACTTGATACATCAGATTTGCTCATAGTGACAGGCCATCACCAGCGTTTATTAACCTCCTCTATGACTGTTGCATCTTGAGACACTGGAGGGCCCCACACATGATGAATAGCTCCAAGAAAAATATTAAACAGCCTCCATTGAGCACCCTATCTACAGACTACATGATAACCTAGACATATTTCTGCACATCAAATCATTTTTCAATGGTCTACCCCCAGCCTTCATGTATGGATAGCAGACTCTTTGAGCTTTGGGATGGGACCTGTCTTTTTTTTTGCTTTGGTGTTTTCTTCTTCTCTTATCATAGTTGGAGTATTTCCTAGCGACCACACCCCACGTCCTTTTGATGAGTTAGCTGTATTGTGTACCAGGTCGGAACCAATTTTCATCCCTTCTCCTGGTACAACTCTGTCTTATGCATCCCCAGCTTCCTTATTCATCTCCCTCTTTCCTTCTTCAACACCCTTACTCCCTCGTAAATTTGCTCTTTGTGCCAAGTGCATGTTAACCAATTATTTATTGATCATTCAGGGACGCTTTATCCAAAGGCTGGTCATCTCCAGGTGCAACCAGACATTTGCTTTTGACAAGGCAGGTGACTTCAAAGTTAATCAGGTTCCTGGACCCACCACAACTGGTCTTCATACCAGAGAAGGAAACACACCATCCTACATTCAGGCCATTGTCCCTTCTCTGGGAGCAATGTTTATACCTTATTAATGCCAAGTAGAGGTTAGGAAGCTGTTGGAGAGCTAATGCAAATTAGCATCCATGACCTATAGGCACAAAACAAATACATTTGTAATAGTAACTTTTCCAAAATATTTATGGAAAATCTGACTTTAGCATTTTACTTAGCATTTAATTGACCATTTAATCATTATTAATAATAGTGGTTTATTCATTGTTCTAATGGGTTTCAAACTTGAGAGAGCAGAATTAATGTTTTAATCTGTACCTCAGATTTACAGAGCTTGACACAGTGAAAATAACTGTTGGGGCCTTGTCATCGTACCATGCACCTTAACGTGTGAACTTGTGAAAATGAGTTTCAAAAGTGGTTATGTTGACAGGTCGGAGGACTATAGGTTTAATCTGCAACAGTCAGGCTAAAAGCCATGTTTCCCTTCCACACTAGTGGATTGCATAATAATTGCTGCATTCAACCAGTAACAATACATTTTCCATGCCCTGGCCCCGATTCACAAACGTAAACTTACACTTTTGTGTAAGTTTACTACATTTTGGTATTCAGAAAGGTAAACTTAAATCAAAAGTCTATCTTTACTACTTTTCGGTATTCACAAAGGTAAACTAAGATCAAAAGTCTAACTTCACTAGTAGTAACTTACCTTTGTGAATACCGAAAAGTAGTAAAGTTAGAGAAAAGTGTACGTTTACCTTGGTGACTCAGGCCCTCTGTGTGTAAATTCTACATCATATGCTATGGCCTTAAAGGAGAGTTAATATTACAATGAGGGGTTAGTCATTTTCTACATGTATTAGGGGTCAGGACAGATACAATTTTACAGCCATATCTTTAGCTTAACTCTTTGATACATATTGCAAAATTTAGTTCTGGAATAACTTTTAAAAAAAACCTTCACATGCCGCGACTAGCAGACGCTAATGGGCCTATTGCATGTTTGTTCAAAAAAATATATGTTTGCTTGGCATGTACAGGGTCCATCATGGTTTGGCTACATGCATATTTCATTTTGATTGCCTCGTTCTGTGTTCCACTTATTGAATAACAATATTTTGCTACAAAGAGAGACCCACCAGGAAGGAAATCTTCAAGGCACAGAAGGAGTGCCCAATCCCTGAGGGCCTGAGCCAGCAAGCTGAAGTCCAAGCAGCTGGTGAGACCTATGGAAATCACCTCATATATTGGGAGAATGGCCTTCTTTATTGTGAGCCAAAGGCTCCTGGGCATGGGGCAGCTCATGTGCCAGGCTAGTGGGAAGACTTGGAAAAAGCTAAAAGCTATTCTTATTCCAATGCCTGTCGTTGTTACACCATTTGAGGCAGTGGGTTTTGTAGGATACTTGTACCACCAAGACAGCCTTAGGCAAGAGGTTCATCCGGGTCTTGGTGGACCATTCCACTAGGTGCCCCAGGCAATTCCTCTGAAGACTCTCACTGCACTGTCACCATCGCCCTCATGGGGATATGTGCCACAGTGGGTTCCCCAAAGAAGTGGGGCCAGACAGGTGCACCAACCTCATGTCTGTGTACATGATGTCTATCAGCAAGGAGTGTGGAGTCACTCATAAGTTCTCCACACCCTACCACCCACAGACCAATGGGCTTGTTGAAAGTTTCAACAAGACCCTAAAAGGCATGATTATGGGCCTGGCTGAGGTCATGAGCCGGAAGTGGGGCATCCATTTACCATGCCTGCTTTTTGCTTAGAGGAAGATACCAAAGAAGGGAGTGTGGTTTAGCTCATTTGTATGCTCACCCTGTCAGGGGACGTCTTAGTCTGGTGAAGGATGGGTGTGAGCAAGCTCCCAAGAAACTCCCTCAGGATGTTGTTCACTAGATGCTAGCCCTTCGGAACCAGATGACTAAGTTCAGAAAGAAGGCTTCGGAGAACTTGGAGGTTAGCCAGGAGGTAATGAAGCAATGGTATGACTAAGCAGTTACCATGATAGAATATCAGCATGGACAGAAAGTATGGTTGATGGAGCCAATGCAGTCCAGGGCTGCCAATGACCCCTGGACAGCTTTATGAGTTGGTGAACAGGAAGGAGTGAGAATGCAAAATTGTTAAGGTGGTATATTTCCCTGCAGGGAATGGACTTGGTGGTGGAACACCATACTTGGTCAGACTACACCAGTGCTAATGGTCTATCCAAGTTTCTGTGCCTTAATGAAGGTGAACATCATAGTTCGGGTACATACATGTTTCAATTTGAGTGTGCCATTCTGTGCTCCACTTATTGCAAGATAGCAGTTGCTGCAGTGTGCTGCAAATTAGATATCTAAACTATGAAGAATTTCTTGCAGAAAATGTTTAACATATACAAATTTAAGGCTCCACTACTTTGTGCAGCTTTATTATATCCCTTCAAAACTCACTACTTTTAGACCTAAACATGGGCAGCTATTTGGTGAACTTGAGTCGAGCGGTACAATCCCAACTTTGTATTAAATTTTTTCCCTCTCTCCTGTATTTTCCCAAATCTATCAGATTTTGTGCTGACAATATATTCATCTTTACAAATGGTATATTTCTCATAGAACATGATGAGGCATAATAATTTTCCCAATATTGAGATCATCTCTTGATATGTATGTATGTTTCATTTTCATTTGTTGCTACTAAAATGCAGTGGTTGCTCATTAGCGGTGAACTAAACTTTGGAATTTGTTCCATTCGGTTTGGCTTTAGAGTGTAAGCAATACTCAAGATGCATATCCTGGTATTTTATTATTAAATTTTGATCTCTATTCATTTTCCTAACTTTCTTCTCTCTATCTTAGTGTGCCATGACGATAAGAACTGTTTTTTATTATTTTCCCTGATTGCACAAAAGCGTAGTATATGTTGACTCTGAATATGTTTATTATAAATTACATTTTTAACTCATGATGTTTGATTTTTTTATTTTTTATTTTCATGAAACAATACTTTCCAGGGATTATTGTTAGTTTTTCATTGTCACCCACAAAATATTATTAGTACAAAAACACAGGTGCACAATCACATTCTCCGATTTGTGATTGCACTGTGTTAGGTTCAAAATATTTATTGGGGCAAAATATAGATAATAGGAACAGAAACTGCGTAAGTCCATTGTAATGACAATACGTGTGGTAACAGGAGTTACTGCACATATCACACATAATCAGGCTGCCCACAATTGGGTCATAGTATTTTCTCCACAGTAATTCCCCTGACAAGCAGTCATTCAAATAGGTCAATAAAGGTCAATATAGATTGGAATATATTCATAAACCATTGATGCATGCATTCATTATTATACCAGTAAGATACGATTCACTTCATTCATCTATAGAACCATCTGTTTGTACTCAGTAAGCTATTTATCCATGCATTCATTCACTCATTCTTTCATTGAGTCATTCTAATATTTGCCCACAAAAACTCACAACTCGTAAAGAATCGATTCGATTTACAAAACAGACATAATGACATTTGTCCTGGCTTCCTATTTTGTGAGGCCTTACTATTAAATAATAATCCTGATCTATAAGTAAATATCATTTGTTTAAAAAATACATGATTAAAATTCCACAAAATCACCCAATGCCTAAACATCAGCTCAAGCAATATTGTGCAGTTTTCATGCAAAATATGTTCATGAGTGCCCACATATCCCATGCCATGGTAGAACATATATGACAGCAGAATGGCATAAAAATCTAAAAATAAATTATGCAATTAGAAGATGGCACCCCTCCTTACAAGGGACCTTAGACAAAGCCTCCCTATGCCTTACCAGTCCCTACAAATATTACTCTAATAATCCAAATATACAAACTAAATTTAAAACTCTGAACATCAAGCACATATTTAAATAATGTATTGATCATTAATATTCAGTTAAAATATATATCTTTAATTTTAAGCAAAATCCAGTCAGACTGAAAAGTAAAAGTTCTTAAATAAAGAATAATAAATAAACAGTAAACCAAAGAAACACCTTTTAAAATGAAGACAAAGAAACAAAAATAAACACAATGCATAATACCCTAGAAAGCAAATAGTAACACAAAGAACTTTAAACTACATAAATATTGCCGACCCATAAAAAATAAAATAAAATGTAACATGTTTTTGAAGCTGAAGTCCATGAACAAGAAGTAATCCTCATGCTCACTAAATGTGCTCTTGAAGTGTGATTTTTCCCACAAATTGCTCTTAAATTCATAATTATTGGTAATTTTATGTCAAAGAGTAAAGTGGAATTACTGAAATTACTCCAAATACTCTGGCATAATAAAAAATCTTCCCAGGCCTAGAGATCACTAGATATGAAATCGCCCAAGCAATCTGTCACTTTTGCCGCATTAAGGCCCTACGGCAGGAGGATTTTCCAGTGAATTTTTCAAATGGGTTAAACTAGATGCCATAGAATCACTTTAAAGTGCCTTTAAAGATGTGAAACACTCCAATGGTCTATGTTGTTATTATGTTATTGGTGTTTTTATAGCGATACCCTGAGGGTATAATGATACCTTGTGTCAGGATAGCCCTAGGGACATACTTGAAAAGCCAGGTCAAGAATAGAGGAGGAGACTTTGTTGTGTTGTGGGTGGTAGTTCAAGGCATTAGGGGCCACATATGAGAATGTGCACCACTTGCTCTGCTTTTGTGTATGTGCGGGGTGCTTGTGAGACACAAGAGGTTGTTCAGGTAGGCAGGGCCAGTGTTGTGGGGCACTTTGTAGATGATAGAGGGGAGATTGAAGTTTACACTCTTGTGTATTGGGAGCAGGGCCGGACTGGGAACCAAAACCGGCCCCAGCAAAGTGCTCGGCCGGCCCCCTGGGGAGTTCGGGGTGCAGCCAAGCTGTTTGCCATGGCCGGTGTGGGCTGATTTTGTTATAGGGCCGATTTTGCTGCAAATACGGCCCCCAACCTGGCGGCCCTCTGGTGAAATGCCCGGTGCCCGCTATGGCCAGTCTGGCCCTGATTGGGAGCCAGTGGAGTTAACTAAGGTGTGGTGTAATGTGGACTCTGTGCAGGAGTTTGAGGGCTAATTAGGCTGCAGTGTTTTGGATGCCCTGCAGTCTTTTTGTGCGCCGGTTGGCTATCCCTGCACTCAGTCCGTGTCTGTAGTCTAATCTGATGGTGATGAGAGCTTGGGTGATAGTTTTCTTGGTGTTGTCTGTTAGCCACTTAAGATTTTCTTCAGCATCCCAAAGGTGTGGTAGCAGGACTAGACCTTTATGTCGACTTGAGTGGTCATATCCCGTATGTGTCTATAATGATTCTGAAGTTTATCGCTTGTGAGTAGCGATTGGAGGTTTGTCCAAGGTCCCATGGTGAGGCGTTGTTCCTGAGAACTACCATTTCAGTCTTCTTCGAGTTCAATTTGAGGCAGTTAGATTTCATCTAGGTGGCCACTTCTGACATGTATGTGGTGAACTTGTTTCTGGTGTTGGGTATTTTGTCTGAGAGGGATAGTATCAGTTGCATGTTGCCAGGGTAAGTGAGGATGATTATGTTGTGAGCTTGATTGACGTTGGTCAGTGGCATCATATAGATCCCACTAGACAATCGTATCTAGCCAGTAAAGTGATTTCTGTCTTCCCTAAAAATGGGAAAAACACCTTGGACTGTAGCAGTTACCACCCCATATCCCTTCTTAATATGGATATCAAACTGCTTGCCAGTATCTTGGCTACGTGGCTTAAACAGGTAATTCTGTACCTCATCTACACCTCAGTTGACAAAAGGACTTTGTACCGGGCTGTACCTCCTGTAACCATATGTGTACGTCTCACAACTACTTTGGCTATTTAGGAACTCCTTACAGGACACACATGCCTTGTCGCTCAACGCAGAGAAGGCATTTTACCATATGGAATGGGATTTTATGTTCCATATGCTACAAAAATGGAGTCCTGGGGATGATTTAATTACCAAAGTCCAAAGTCAAGTATCTCTATAACTCCCCTAGTGCAAAGGTCGAATGTGGTGGGTTTCTTGCGGACCCCTTTCCTATCCACAGGGAAAATGGCCCTTGATGTTCCTATAGGCCCTAAAACCCCTGGCAGTGGCTACCCTACAATCACTGGACATCAGCGGTATCTCCACACCTGCAGGTGTTTCCAAAATCCTTCTGTATACTGATGATAATCTCCTTACACTTACCGATTTAGACACATCACTCCCTTCTCTCACATTGACCATTAATGCTTTCTCTGAGACGTCAGGCAATAAGATTAACTGGTGGAAGAACTTGGCTTTGCCAATATTGCATTTACGATGAAGGCTGCCATAGAGGTGTGTCAGTTCCAATGGAAATCAGAATGTTTCAGGTACCTTGGAGTATACAATAACAGGGCCCTGGTAATTTGGAACCCTAATCACAAAAGCCCAGTCAGACTGTAGGGGATGGACACACCTCCATCTCTTGTTATGGGGTAGGTTACAAGCCATAAGGATGGCTGTGGTACCCCAGTTCACATATTTCCTACGGATGTCCCCAATTCCTATAAAGCTCTTGATATTGAGAACTATAGTTAACTCCATCAACAAATTAGTAATGGGTGACATGAAAACACAATTCAGTCTCTCCAAACTGATTAATCACAGACGCTACAGGGACCTGAGACTCCCTTGTGTGGAACACTGCCATACTGAACTACACCAATCAAAAGTAATTTACCTTGGCCAGAAACCAGAGACACACTCCTATAGGTCCATTTAAAAAGGCAGAGCACACAGAGTGGCCCTGATAATACCAGACTTCACACCCAGGCACCGCTAATGGGAGAATGCCAGCCTGTGCATAGAGGGGCGACCCTTATGTTGGGAGCTTTGGTAAGGGAAAGGCATACACACCATGAGTCACTTGCTGGCTCAAGAGACTCACAAACCCTTCGTGGTGCTGCAGGTGGATTTCAATCGCAGGCATGGCATTACACCAAACATAAACATTGCCTGTAGCATACGGGGGAACAACCATTGGATGTTCCTGGCTCCCCATTTATCAATATCTAAAACACTGGGATCTTGATATGGGAGTGATGTTCCTCATAAAGTCTATAACCTGATAGCCTGGCACTTACATTCCACCCCTTTTATTTCCATGGTGTGCGTGAAATGGCAACTTACTCTATGAATTAAATACACTGAGGCTGATGGGGTGTAAGTTGTAGTGAATCTCACCAAGTGGGTGAATGAATCCAAAATGAAATTGTGCATTTTCAAGTCACTGCAACATTGGTACTTGGCATCTCAGCTTATGAGAGCAGGGCTGCTTCCTCCCTCTAAACGTTAGTGGCATAACCAACAAGGTTGTGACAATGCACATGTTTTATATTATTGCACAGATTCCAACCATCTCTAGTTTCAGGTAAGTATAACACATTGCCACACACTAGACATGCTTTTATAATTAATAGGCCATCACCAGCGTTTATTAGCCTCAGCTATGACTGTTGCATCTTGAGACACTGGAGGGCCCTACACCTTCCCACACATGATGAATGGCTGCAAGAAATATATAAAACAGGCTCTTATGAGCACCCTATCTACAGACTACAAGATAACCTAGACATATTTCAGCACATCTAATCATCTTTCATTGGTCTATTCCCAGCCTTCACGTATGGATAGCAACTCTTTGAGCTTTGGGATGGGACCTGTCTTGTTTTTTTGCTTTGGTGTTTTCTTCTTCTCTTATCATAGCTGGAGTATTTCCTGGTGACCACACCCCACGTCCTTTTGATGAGTTAGCTGTATTGTGTACCTGGTCGGAACCAATTTCCATCCCTTCTCCTGGTACAACTCTGCCCTGCGCATCCCCACTTTCCTTATTCATCTCCCTCTTTCCTTCTTCATCACCCATACTCCCTCGTAAATTTGCTCTTTGTGCCAAGTGCATGTTAACCAATTATTTATTGATCATTCAGGGACGCTCTATCCAAAGGCTGGTCATCTCCAGGTGCAACCAGACATTTGCTTTTGACAAGGCAGGTGACTTCAAAGTTAATCAGGTTCCTGGACCTCCCCAACTGGTCTTCATACCAGAGAAGGAAACACACCATCCTACATCCAGGCCATTGTCCCTTCTCTGGGAGCAATTGTTATACCTTATAAATGCCAAGTAGAGGTTGGGAAGCTGTTGGAGAGCTAATGCAAATTAGCGTCCATGACCTATAGGCACAAAACAAATAACTTTCTAATAGTAACTGTGGGACTTGGCCCTTTTTGGCAGGTTCACCCCTAAACTTTTTGCCTTGTATGTTAGTAGTTTTAAGTCTCTGGGCACTTTAGCACTGTGGGCCAGTGTAAAGTGCGTGCACGCTGAGTGCGTGTGGTGAGATTGTCCTGCCCTCCCATAGGAATGCATGGGGGATATGTGTGTCCATGGTAATTCCTGGTGTGAGAGGAGTGCAGGGGCGAGTTTAGTATGTGCGAACTCGTGAGAATAAATGCTGCGCAATGGTGTGCGCAGATTTATTGTGACTGGTGTAGAAATGCCACTTTTAGAAGTTGGCATTTATGTGTGCTCTGTGTCTGCCTGCCTGATGTGAATTGCATGTCTGGCTTGTGAGTGACAGGGGCTGGGAGGTGTGTGTGGCTCCAGGAGGGGCAGGGTGAGTCAGCGCAGTGGTGAATAGAGAGATCTGCATCTAGATGGGAGGGAGGAGTTGCACCTGGGACCTGAATAGGGCTGTGCCTTCCCTCCACAATGCTGGCTCCACCCCCTGTGGTGCGTCTAATCCCTGAGCCCCCACCTGACAAAGGAGAGAGGAGCTGAGCAAAACAAAGTGCTCCAAAGCTCCCCCAAACCAGTTCTGACTGGTATCTCCAAGCCCTGTGCTGTGACACAAAGGGGATTTTGCTGTATAAATATAGGGGCTGTGACCCCATAAAAATGTTCAGTGTTCCTGTTCAGTGTTCCTGATGGAGGGGGGCTTGCTGTTGGTGGGGCCCAGGAGGGACCGCCATGGGGCTGCCTCCCTGCTGGAGGGACATGTCTGCTGGCCCCTGGGCCATGCCTTTCCCCTGGATGCCTAAAGGATTATGGGGACCTTGTACTGATTTTCTTTATTTCTCCAGGACCTGTTCTCCCCTGGAGGAGGACTGCTGCATCCTTTTGCGCCCAGTGAGCGCTATATTTAAATTTCCTGCTGGAGAAAAGGAGCATGAGGGCTCCGCAGCGCTGAGCTGCAATTACGCCCGAGGGAATCCCGACGTAGGGATTCCCCCCGTGATGCCTGAATTGCGGGAGCACACCCCGCATACTTGTGGATCGAGCGGGTGCCCACCCCGCATTTTGCGTTTGTTGGCTAACGGGAGCCCACCCCGCTTTATATTTTAAACTAAGAGGGAGCCTACCCCTCATTGCGCCAGGAGAAACGGAATCACCTCCGCGGCCAGGCCAAAGCGAAGGGAATCTCCGGGCCACGTCTGAACGCGACCCGGAAGTCAGGCATGTCTGCCCGGGACATGGGCGGGGCCTGCCAGCCGACCGGAAGCCTGACTGCGTACCTAAGGGAGGACGGGAGCCTACCCCGCCTCCCCGAGCACCGCGGAAAAGTCCCGGGTCCCAGGAGGGGGCCCGGGTGAAGAGTGAAGGCGGCCGAGGCCGCCGTCGGCAGCGCGGGGCTCCCAGGAATGGAGGGAAGCCCCGCGCCACGAGAGAAATGCTCCCGGAGCCTCGCCGGCTCCACCGAGAAGTCCCGGGTCCCAGGAGGGGGCCCGGGTGAAGGGGAGCAGCACCGGTCCCGAGGGCCGAGAGGAGACCGGAGCTCTCCTGATGCAGCCCGGTGAGTGAAGAGGGCTGGGGGGAAGAGGGGACCGAGGCCCAAGTGCCGGTGCCTACCCCCTGAGCGGCCCCACATGGTAGAGGGCCGCTCCATCATGGGCATGTTTTGTTTCAGAGCCCCGTGTGGCTCCAACGACGGGGGCATATTTGTTTTAAGGGCCAGAGGGGCCCGTGTTCGCTCCAACCTTGGGCCTGATGGTTTCAGAGGCAGCGTGCCTCCAACGATGGGCATATTTGTTTAAAAAGGCCCAGTGGGGCCCCGAGGGCACAGATGTGCCAGGGCCCCTTTAGGTTATCTATCCCAGCTGCCCCGTTTTGCAGAGGGCAGCTGCGCCGATGGAGATTTGTGTTTCTAGAGCCTGCGTGGCTCCAACGTTTGGCCCCATTTGTTTCAAGGGCCATTGAGAGCCCATACCTCATTTTGACATTTCCAGCTGCCCAGCAAGTAGTGGGCAGCTGCAACGTTTAGGCCCTTGAATCCTTGGGGGCAGTTCTGATTAAGTTAGGAGTGAGACGCACTCCTTCGCCCCTTTCTTTTACAGCTGCGCAGCACTTAGTGCCAGCTGCACCGTTTAGGTTTGCGCAAAGTGCGCACCCTGGACGTTCGCTGCTTAGGCAGCGCGCCCTGAACTTTTGGGACATAGGGCATTTGAGCCCCTCTTTGAGATGGCCAGTTGGCCAGGGGGGACTATTAGAATTGTAGGGCGCCAGGCCCTAACGTGATTGATGCCTCTGCTATGGGTTCTACCCTGAGGTTATATGCTAATGTGATTTCTGTCCTAAAATATGGTGCTGGGAAATGTGATGCATTTACCGTGATTTACGCACCCTGTTTTATGCCTCTAATATGGTTTTTACTAGGAGGTGATGTGCTAAGGTGATTTTGGTGCTAGGAAATGTGATTCCCATATTGTGTTTTACGCACCCTGCGTTATACCTCTAAATGTGGTCTTTTAGGATTATGAGGTTTTGCATAATGTGTCTATGCTTGTGATTTTATTATTACCTAATGCGTTTAGGTTGTGAGTTATTCTCTCCTGTGCTTTACGCCCCTAATGTGAGTTATACTTAGGATGTTAGGGTCTAATGGGTTTAGACTTATGAGAGGATTGCATAATGTATTTATGCTGGTGAGGTTGGCGCAGAATGTAATTCGCGCCTAATGTGATACTGTGCATAATGTGGTTTATGTTACAGGCTGATGCTAAGTACAGTGGTTACCAGTGATTACTGGTTGTACGTTTATGATGTGTTCTACATTTATTATCAGTGATACATATACTAAGTTCGCTTTGTGCTGGTTCTGACAGTGGTCCAGTTGGCCCTGTCAGGTGTAAATAATCCCTTGTAAATATGACCTAGTGCCAGGTGGCACGATGTATATTATGTGAGTACTATTCTAATGTGTTTTATGATAATACAAAGGCTATTTTTATATATAACCTTGTGTGGAGTTCCTTTTTGTGGCGTGCCTAGTATGTTGTTGCTGTGGGTGTGTTGCGCAAACGCTTTACACATTACCTCCGGGATAAGCCTGACTGCTCGTGCCAAGCTACCAAGGGGGTGAGCAGGGATTATCTTTGGCGTGTAACTCCCTCGCCCTGACTAGAGTGGTGGTCTCTGCCTGGCTTTGGCGCAAGCCTTAGTCAACCAGAGATCCCATTTCTAACAGTAACGTTTCCAAAATATTTATGGAAAATCTGAATTTAGCAGTTTACTTAGCATTTAATTGAGCATTTAATCATTATTAACAATAGTGGTTTATTCATGGTTCTAATGGGTTTCAAACTTGAGAGAGCAGAATTAATGTTTTAATCTGTACCTCAGATTTCCAGGGCTTGACACAGTGAAAATAACTGTTGGGTCCTTGTCATCGTACCATGCACCTTAACTTGTGAACTTGTGAAAATGAGTTTCAAAAGTGGTTATGTTGACAGGTCGGACAGTAGGTTCAATCTGCAGCAGTCAGGCTAAAAGCCATGTTTTCCCTTCCACACTAGTGGATTGCATAATAATTGCTGCAGTCGACCAGTAACAATACATTTTCCATGTCCTGGCCCCTTATTCACAAACGTAAACTTACACTTTTGTGTAAGTTTACTACATTTTGGTATTCACAAAGGTAAACTTAAATCAAAAGTCTATCTTTACTACTTTTCGGTATTCACAAAGGTAAACTAAGACCAAAAGTCTAACTTCACTAGTAGTAACTTACCTTTGTGAATACCGAAAAGTAGTAAAGTTAGAGAAAAGTGTACGTTTACCTTTGTGAATCAGACTCTCTGTGTGTAAATTCTACATCATATGCTATGGCCTTAAAGGAGAGTTAATATTACAATGAGTTGTTAGTCATTTTCTACATGTTTTAGGGGTCAGGACAGATACACTGGACACTGGTCAGAACTGCCCCACTATGCAGAGTATAAAAAGCAGAAATACAAACCACCCAAAAAAAGACATCTTATCATATTCAGTACTTACTATTTTACAGCCATATCTTTAGCTTAACTCTTTGATACATATTGCAAAGTTTAGTTCTGGAATAACTTTCACATGCCACGACTAGCAGACGCTAATGGGCCTACTGCATGTTTGTTCAAACAAATATATGTTTGCTTGGCATGTACAGGGTCTATCATGGTTTGGCTACATGCATATTTCATTTTGAGTGCCTCGTTCTGTGTTCCACTTATTGAAAGACAATATTTTGCTACAAATAAATATCAAAACTAGGAGGAGTTTCTTGCAGAAACATTGTAGCATCTACAAATGTCAGAAACCACTACTTTGGGCAGCTTTATTGCGTCCCTTCCTTTCCCACTACTTTTAGTGCCAAAAGTAGGCAGTATGTTTATGATTTGGGGTCGAATGATAAACTACAAGACTTGTACTAAATAGTAACCCTCTCTCCTGATCGTTATCAAATATACTGTTTTTTGTGATGACAATATTCTCATTTTTAGAAGCTGTATCTTTCTAATTGATCATGATGTGAATTATACTTTTGTCAATGCTCACTTCATGTATGTTTCATTTTCATTTGTTGCTACTTAATTGAAATGGTTCTTCATAAATAGTGAGGTAATATTGAAAAGTGGTACTTTCTATATGGCTTTTAAGTGCCAGCAATATTCAAGATGCACAGTTCTATTGCCGGGGGGCTTTATGTACTAATATACAAATTTTTCTTAATTAAATGTTGATAATATCACTTTCTGCTCACTTTCTCCTGTATCTTAGGATGGCTTGAAGGTAAGGATAGATTTCCATTATTTCCTCTGTTTGCACTTGTTATAGGTTGACTCTGAATATGTCTGTATTAAATTGGATTTTTGAATCATGAGGTTTGATTTGTGATTAGTTATTTTCATGAAACACTGCTTTCCATGGAATAGTCTTAGTGAGTAATTGTCACCAACAAAATATCATTAGTACAAAAACACTTAGGCGTAATAAAAATTTCAGATTGGTGAGTATAATGTGTTTGTTCCCAAATTGTTGATGTCTCAACACATGGATAAGAGGAACAGAAACAGGTTAAGTCCTTTGTTCATTAATTATTAACCGTATTTCATTAATTTTGCAGGTGCAATTAATTACTATCAGTGAAACACTTAGGGTAACTGCAAATGCTGAACTAAACTGAGAAGGACTTGCTCTGTACCTAAATGGCACTAATGCAAAATTCCTTTCAATTACAATATATATCCCCATTTTACATTAGTTGCAGAGTCTATATAACCCCAGTGAAGTTTGTTCCTGTGCTAAAAAAACAGAACCTGACAGCATGTTTCTAGTGTGATTTACTGGTTATTATGCCTCTATAGCTCAAGCAGAATGGACTTTACTACAGGTGGGATATTTCGCTCTAACTTTATGTGAGGACATTAGAACGATTTCTCCCTTCCTAGTATTCATAGACAAAAACACTAAACTCTCAGCAGCTGTCAGAAGGCTTCCTGTATTATTCAATAGTTCCGTTTTTTTTATTTTCCTCCCCATTACTTACTTACTAGTGCCTACTACCCCTCCTGGGGCGTGAATTGGGCTGAAAATCATGTTTATGCCATATCTGGAGGGCAAATGTGCAGTTTTGTTTCATTGCTACATCCAGCTCCACCCACCTACGAATCCTACCACCAGCGGCATAGCTTGGTCAGTAGGACTGGGGGGTGTAAGCTTCAGATTAACCGACAATCACACTACAATATCATGTTATTATTATACAAGAAGCAGTTCATGAGGGGGGCTTAATCCCTTCCCTCTCAGGCCTTTTCTTCCAATGTGCCAAAACTTTTTGTTGGCTGTTTGGGGTAGTTCGCCCTTAGGCCCCTATATCGATTTGTCAACTTACAGTGTCCATGCCAAATTTGTGTCCTTTTTACCAACATCCTGGGGATTCTAAAGGTACGCAGGGTTTTTGAATTTCCCTGGAGGGAACCAAGACATTTTTGGGGGAAAATTGGAAAAGAGTGCTGCAGAAGAAAGTGTCTGTTTTTTCCAGGCAAATGGTATCAATGAATGGTTTATTGTGCTAAAATCACCATCTTCCCAGCTTTCAGGAACAGGCAGACTTTTGACAGAAAATTAAATTTTTCAAGGCAGTCTTGTCATTTTACTAGTACATAGCCCATTTTTCCTATTTTGTTGTGTTTTCAGCCTTTTTTCAGTTAGTGGTAGAAATGGGCATATAAACAACGATGGATGCCAGAAAGCTATATATTTCTGAAATGTAGACAGAGATCTGAATTCAGCAAGTGGTCATTTGTGTAGATCGTTCAAGGTTTTCCTATTGAAAGTAACTAGTTGAGAAAAAAAGAAATATTGAAATTGAGTTGAAAAAAACAGCCATTTGTGCCTACATTTTCAACTGTAACTTCTTCTAGCTGTGGCAGATTTAAAAAATATATATACTGTACATCACCTGGACCCTTCTATTTGCAGGGATATATAGGCTTGTAGGTTCACCAAGATACCCGGAGGCAATAACTGAGCTGAACCTTGCAATGGTTTTTCATTGCATACAGTGTATACAGAAATCCATTTGGTGAAATGCAAAGAGTGTGTTTCCTAAATGGGACCAAGATATGGAGTTTACAATCAGTAGTTATTTACACATCTCTGAATTTGTGGGTACCTATACTAGCATGTGATTTAGCGAGCATTTTTCAAATTGTCTTCATTTTTACATACTGTCTTACATTTGGAAGGCAGAAATCTAGAGAAAGACAATTGTTAATTACACTTGTTCTACTATTCTGTATTATTCCAAGTCTACTGATAAAAATGGTACCTCACTTGTGTGGGTAGGCCTTGTGTCCGCGACAGGAAACGGCCCAAAACACAGCACACACACAAAATATTTTTCCACCGAAAACTGTCCCTTTTTTGCAATGTGCCTAGCTGTGGATTTTTCGACCTAGCTCAGCCGGTATCTAGCGCAACCTAGCAAACCTATACATTTTTTTAAACTAGACACCTTGGGGAGTCCAGGAAGGGCTGACTTGCATTGCTCTCTCCTTGTTTTCATACTCAGAATCCCTTGCAAACCTCAGATTGTGTCTAATAAAAACATATTTTGCTCAAATTTCTATGATGGAAAGTTCTGGAATCTGTGGGGAACCACAAACTTCTACCCACCCAGCATTCCCCCAAGTCTCACTTGTGTGGATAGGCCTAGTACCTGAGACAGGAAACGGCCCAAACCACATTGTTTTCCACTGAAAACTGACCCTTTTTCCAATGTGCCTTTCTGTGGATTTTGGGCCCTCGCTCAGCCAGTATCTAGTGAAACCTTGTGAAACCTAGCAAACCAGTACATTTTTAAACCTAGACACCCCAGGAAATCATTGATGGGGTGACTCATGTGGCTCTCTCCAGGTTCTATCACCCAGAATTTTTTGCAAACTGCAAAATGTTTCTAAAAAAACAAATTTTCCTCACATTTCTGTGATTGAAAGTTCTGGAATTTGTGGTGAAGCACAACGTCCACCCACCCAGCACTCCCCCAAGTCTCCTGATAAAAATGGTACCTCACTTGTGTGGGTAGGCCTAGTTTCCGTGACAGGATATGGCTCAAAATGTACCTTAGAGATATCAAAATTATCTATCACAAAATGACCTGATTTTGCAAGCGAGTAACCTGCGTTGTTGGTTCCAGGCTCGGCGTCCATCTAGGGAAAACTACTAAACCACACACACTGCCAGCTAAATTATATTCCAGGCACACCACTAGTCAAACACCAGTCCAAACCCACTGCCAGCTAAGAGCCAGTCCACGCACACCACCAGCCAAACACCAGTCCACGCACACCACCATCACATTTGCTTTAATAAAAAAGAAACACAAACCAATTGGTAGTAGATACAAAAGTATAACTGCAAACACAACAGCTCCAACTAAATACATCACACTAATGCCAACCGTGAAATCTGAACAAAAAATATAAAATTATACAAACCAGTCAGTTTACTTTTACGCTCGCAGTTGCTCCCACAAACTCTGTTGCATGTGGTACAATTTAAAACTTGTTGGCACACACACCACAGGATTAGAAGGACAATCAGGGTAGTGCATAAGACTCTCCTTCCAAACACCTCTTCAGAAACAGACTCTACATCTCTTACTGGGAAAATTCACGGGAGGAATGTGATTGGTAAAGTGGCGATCTTTCACTTTAGCCACATCCTACACCACTGCTTCTCCACAAACTCTTGCCTGTTCGACTAAAACAAGGCTGCCTATCACAGACTGCTGAAACTGAACAAATGTGATCTTTGACTCTGGAGAACACTCCTTTAATACAACAAAACATTTAAGGTTGGTAAATGGAATAAATATATAGCGAAACTTCTTATACCAAGTGTAAGCCTTACGAACAGCACTGTATGGTTCCAACTTCTGATCTGCTCTATCTACACCACCCATGTGCTTATTGTAGTCTAAAATTCATACAGGTTTGAAAACTTCAGCATCCTGACCCCAAATAGTCACAGGTGAAGTACTTTCATCATGGAACTTTCATCATAGATGGTAGTCAGCATGTAGACATTTCTACATCAGAAAATTTCACAGCTAGAAGTTCATTGCTACGAAAGGCACTGCACAGTCCCTTCTCAAGTGTTTCACAAACAAGTTATTTTGGGCAACCTTTAAGGTTAGAGCAGATTGTGCCACAAGCAACAGTGTCCACTTTGAACAATTCCCTGAACAATTGCACACCAGTTTAGAAGTTATTTATGTATAAATTATGACCTTTGTTAGAAAGTCCTCGACTAAGTACCCACACATTTTTCTCACTAACTCAGAAAGTGGATGGACAACCAGGGGGGTCAAAACTGGAATCCATACCGGCGTACACTCTGAAATTATAGACATATCAAGTACTACTCTCAGCCAGCATATACATTCCATAACTTGCCCTCTTGCCAGGAATGTACTGCCTAAAACCCAATCAGCTAGTGAACAGGACCAAAGCCTCAGCCACAGCTTTTTCTTTCCCTGGAACATAGACCTCTGAAAATTGATCTACAAGGTGATCAAGGACAGGTCAAATCTTAAAAAAATGGTCACAATCAGGGTGATCATCTGTCAGCACTAAAGCATTATCAACAAAATGCAGCATCCAAAGAAGCAAATACCAATTACGACTCATGGTTTCAGGAAATATAACTGTTGCCATCAAGGGACTAGTAGACCAATATGAAGACAGTGATGGCTTCCTTATCAGGACCATCACAAAATGTAAAACCCAAGAACGTCTTTAACTCATGCAGATTGTGGGAGTGCTCCAGGTAGCTCTAGAGTGGGGCTTAAGTCTTGCACTGTTGTCCCTCAAACACTGTTCAGCAAAAATTAGTCTGGTCAACAATCGCATCCAAAAATGCGTCATCTATAAATGACTGAAAGAAATTTATAGGCAAAAAGATTTCTGTATTCACTGTACACCCTGCTACACCACTAAAGGCAGGCAACACAGACTGTACCATGTTTGGGACAACCTAGAGTTCAGCTCTTCCAATGGGAAGCCTTCAGCGCCACATCTGTGTCTTCCTCTAAAAGAGACATTTTCCCTGGACTGAGACTGGCAGAATACTGGCCTGCTTCTTCTGCCTCAGATGCAGAGTCAGTATCAAAATCTTGGTCATAGGAAGTAACTTGACAAATAAGTCAACAATATGAAATACTGTGTAAAATAGGTAATAAACAAAGTGTGGCTTTATCAAACGGAAAGGAAAACTTCTGGCATATAGTAAAATCTAGAAGGAAAAGGCAATCAATACAAAGCACATAGACCTGTTTACTCTAAAACAACATCACCCACTTGCCAGAGACACCAGCACAGAGGATCAACTGCCCTTACTCTGCACAGACACAGCAAGCACCAGAAGGAAAGAAAAAAAAAACATTGCACATTAAACAAATTATACAACCAGGCGAAGGATGCATAGTAGGTGAAAAGATTACAAAATTAGGTCCTTACCAAACACATTCCCACAAACTGCAGATCCGCCAAAGCTGCAACCGCAAACAAGATTCACCAACAAGACAAAGGAAACAATTTGCTCTACAATAAAAAAGAAAATTAAAATACGAATAAAAATGATAACAAAATATCAAAAGACAATGATATTCCCCCGAAAGGAGGCATGACACCATCAAATTGAAGTGCACCTTACACCAGAAGCAGATCTCCCACCACATAGACAACCTTATTCCCAGGTGACCCAAGTGTTACCACCCACCCTGAGGCTCAATCCACTCACAAATCTCTTGAGGGGGCAAAATCACACCCCAGAGTGCAGATCAGCCTAAAAATGACCAATCTGCCCCATGGTAGGTCAGCATTAAAATAAATATGGGCCACCAAGGGGAGCGAGGCTTCCCAAGCGGGTTTTTCCCTTCAAAACATAATTCCCTGCTATATAGTGGACATCCACCCCCACAAAGGGCAGATTGGCCTAAAATGGCAATCTGCTCTTTGGGAGGGGGGGATACAAAAATATGCCCCCCGCAAGGGGAGTGACTCTTGCCCATCAAAGCAATCCCTGGTGGTCTTCCACACCCAGGGGGCAGATTGGCCTAAAAACAGCTGATTTGCCTTATGGGGGTGGAAGAAGTCTTCCCCAAGGGGTGATACCCTTGCCCAAGGGGCTGCTCCCCGAACAACAAAACAATCCCAGGTGGCCTAGTGGTTTTTCATCCCCAGAGGGCAGATCGGCCAAAAAACGACTGATCTGCCCTCTGGGGGGGGGTGGAATAAACTAAACATATTCTTTCCCAAGGTGAGCAACCCTTGCCCAAGGGGGCACTCCCCGAACAAGAAAACAATCCCTGGTGGGTTAGTGGGCTTCTACTCCCCCAGAGGGCACATCGGCCTAAAAATGGCTGATCTGCCCTCTCCGGAGGTGGAATAAGCAAAGAAAAAGTTCTCCCCCAAGGACTTCCTGCAATGTATGCCAACATATACATCCCTGACATGGGCAGATTGGCTGAAAAAAACTTCTGATCCATCCACTGCCATCTTTGATGGGGAGGTTCAAATGGGCGGCCCACAGGGGAAGCGCCATCGCTTCCTCCGTGGGTGGGTGCCAAGATAGAATGGTTCCATCATCGGCACAGAAGTGCCATGACCGATGACAGACCTGTGCAGTCATCGGCACTGAACAGGTAAAGGGCCAGTGGAAAAGAGAAACGAATGATGATTGTGAGGGATACTTAAAACGGTTCACTGACAAAATATCGACTACCAAAATATCTACATACAAAAATATCAAGTCAAAAATATCTATGTTAAAAATATTGACTTCCTATTCTTATAATTGAAAATAAATATTTAAAAACAAACCATTTTAATTACAAATAAAACAAAGTACAAATGTAGATTTTACAAAAACGTTATAAAATATTAAAAATATTAATATTTATAAATATTATACATTTAAATAACCAAAAACATATTAATGTAAATTTAAACAATATAAAGTAAACTTCAACATTTTAGAATTAATACATATACTATTCCCACTGCAATTTATACAAGAGTCGACAAAGTGTTGTACTCAGGAGGGGTAAAATGTACTATTCCCACTCCAGTCAGTGCGGCAGGGTGAAATTTACTATTGATACTACAGCCAGTGCGAGAAATGCGCATGCGTGGGTGCGCGCACATGCACAGTTTTCACAAGGATTAGCGAGACGGCTAGGAAGAGGATGAGGGCAGCCCGGGGATGCCGCAGTACAGGTAAGTGGTTTTAAATATATTTTATATTAATGATTAATTACTTGTTATAATAGGGGGGTGGAGGTGGAGGCTGGCCAACTCCACTCCGCTGCGGACTGTGCCGAGATTTGCCTTCTCCACGTTCTCCGCAGAACGCGGAGAAGGCAGATCTCCGCACACTCTGCGGGCGGGGCAGAGGTCTCCGCCCGGGGTTACTTAAAACACAGGAATTTTTGAATAACCATGTTTTAAGACCTTTGAAACCAAGATGTGTGTATGTGTGTGTGTGTGTGTGTTTTTATCTCAGAAAGTATTTAAAGATCCCGGGTAAAATCTGAAAGACACCTTACCATTATCGACTGAAAGCTCTCATGTACCCAACTATGGGGTCGATTACGGTGCTGTTCCAAAAGCATTCTGACTAAAACAGGCTCGGAATGCTTTTTGACCCTATTGGATCTGGGGAGTCCGACCGATTACGATGCATCCAGCTGCTTCCGGATACGATTTGGTCGGACTCCCATGACTTCTATGGGAGACTGTGTTCGGACCGAATACACAGGCTCCCATTGAAGAAAGGGGAGGCTGGGGAACATCGTGCACCATGTGGCGAGCACCCCATGGTACCTGCCACACTGGGCATGGTTAGAAAGGGGGGTTCTTTGGATACCCCCATGGGACCGATTCGGATGGCCCCACGTGAAGAGGGGCCTGCTACTGGTCCCCATAGTCAGATTCCGACAGCCGATCCAAGTCAGAACAACCGATTCGGAAAGGCTGTCCGAATCTGACATCGTAATCGCTTGGTCAGAAAGCTTCTGAGTCATTCGGAAAAGCAGCCCATAAACACAAAAGATTCACCTCTGAATGACTCAGACTTTCCGAATGTCATCCGGTTCAGATTCAGAACCTATTTGGAAAGTCTGAACATCGTAATCGGTCATTAGAAAAGCTTTCCGAATCGGTCACAAACAAGGCTTCCGATTTGGCAGACCCGATTCCTATTCGGAGCCTTTCTGAACTACATCATAATTGACCCCTATGTATTAGATAATTCATTTATTGGGGGTGTCACACCTCAAACAACCTCCTCCTCCATAGCAGCTCCCCTGCTTACCATCCTAGCTGGGCGTTTGACCCTAATTGAATACATGACATTCCTTCTGGGTGGGTGGTTGCTCTAACGCTCCGTCCATCATCCCCTTTGGTATCGCTTTGTTCGCCCTAAGTTGGCAGGGTATGCCCAGACGTGGGTCCCTTGCTCACTTTGCCACTGGATTCAAGATAGCCTGGCTGATGAGGGTTTAGAACCCGAAACCGGTCCCATGATGCTAGTTTCCGGTCCAGGGAAGACATGGCTTGGCAGTTCGGGCTGGACTGTTCCCATGAGGCACAGGGTCAGACTGATTTGCATATGGCCATGTCTGAACTGGGGTGGTGGAGTGAGCTAAAGAATGATGATGGATTAAACCCAGATCAGTTGACTGGGGGTGAGTGTTTGATTAGCTCAAGCGCTCCATCCATCATCCCCTTTGGTATCACTTTGTTCGCCCTAAGTTGGCAGGGTATGCCCAGACGTGGGTCCCTTGCTCACTTTGCCACTGGATTCAAGCTAGCCTGGCTGATGGCGGCTGAATAGCCAGAAACCGGTCCCAGGATGCTAGTTTCCGGTCCAGGGAAGACATGGCTTGGCAGTTCGGGCTGGTCTGTTCCCATGAGGCACAGGGTCAGACTGATTTGCATATGGCCATGTCTGAACTGGGGTGGTGGAGTGAGCTAAAGAATGATGATGGATTAAACCCAGATCAGTTGACTGGGGGTGAGTGTTTGATTAGCTCAAGCGCTCCGTCCATCATCCCCTTTGGTATCACTTTGTTCGCCCTAAGTTGGCAGGGTATGCCCAGACGTGGGTCCCTTGCTCACTTTGCCACTGGATTCAAGCTAGCCTGGCTGATGACGGCTGAATAGCCAGAAACCGGTCCCAGGATGCTAGTTTCCGGTCCAGGGAAGACATGGCTTGGCAGTTCGGGCTGGACTGTTCCCATGAGGCACAGGGTCAGACTGATTTGCATATGGCCATGTCTGAACTGGGGTGGTGGAGTGAGCTAAAGAATGATGATGGATTAAACCCAGATCAGTTGACTGGGGGTGAGTGTTTGATTAGCTCAAGCGCTCCGTCCATCATCCCCTTTGGTAAACAAAATCAATAGGCCTGACTGGTCTGTGTGCCATGCAAATTACAACAAAATGGCACACCATGGTGCAGTGTACAGGACAGAGCAGGCTCTTATTAACGCCAGTGGTGGAAAAAGGATTCCCTTATTATTTTATTGTTATTTGACTGTGAATCCCATCCTTGTTAAGGGGTCCCCCCTAGAGAGAATAAGCATTAGCATAGCCAATAGGTCTCGCTTTTGGGAATTTAAGTGTTTATTTTGAAGTTTTTGCTATGTTGTATAGTATTGTGGCTGGTGTGTTTTATGTTGAAAAGTTTTAATTCAAAGTGTTATATGTGGTACTTAGTGGTATTATGCGGAGTGTATTGATGTTGCATTGAGTATAGTGTAATTATGTGGTGTGTAATTATGTGGTACTGAGTGTTGTTATGTATAGTGTATTTATATTGCATTGAGTGTAGTTATAAATCTGGGGTGTGTTATTACGTGGTACTGAGTGATATTATGTGGATTGTATTATTTTAGTATTGAGTTTAGTGTTATTATGTGGCATGTAAATATGTGTCATTGAGTGGTATTATGTGGGGTGTATGTTGCATTTAGTAGAGTGTAATTATGTGGCATGTAATTATGTGGCAGTGAGTGGTATTATTTGGAGTGTATTTTGCAATATAATTATGTAGCATATAATTATGTGGCACTGAGTTGTATTATGTGCAGTGTTGTTGTGTTGTATTGAGGAGAATGTAATTATGTGTAGTTTAATTATGTGGCACTGATTTGTTTTATGTGTAGTGTATTTATGTTGCTTTGACTAGAGTATAATTATGTTGCATGTAATTATGTGTTAGTAAGTGATATTATGTGGAGTGTATGTTGTATTTAGTAGACTGTAATTATGTGGTGTAATTATGTAGTTTTGAGTGTTGTAATGTGGAGTGTATTTATATTGGATTGAGTAAAGTGTAATTATGTGGTGTGTGATTATGTGATTGTGATTGATATTATGTGGTTTGTATTTATGTTGTATTGAGTATAGTGTAATTATGTGGCATGTAATTATGTGGTATTGAGTGGTAATTTGTGGGGTGTATGTTGCAATTAGTTGAGTTTAATTATGTGGTGTAATTATGTGGTTTTGAGTGTTGTTGTGTGGAGTGTATTTATATTGTATTGAGTAGAGTGTAATTATGTGGCGTGTTAATAGGTGGCAGCGAGTGATAATATGTGGATTGTATTAATGATATTGAGTAGAGTGTAATTATGTGATATTTAATTATGTGGCACTGAGTGGTTTTATGTGGGGTTTGTGTTGGATTTAGTATAGTGTAAATATGTGTTATGTAATTATGTGGCATTGAGTGGTATAATTTGGAGTGCATTTATGTTGCATTTTTTGTAGTGTAATTATGTGTTATGTAATTATGTGGCATTGAGTGGTATAATGTGGAGCGCATTTATGTAGCATGTATTGGTGTGTACATATGTGTTATGTAATTATGTGGCAGTGAGTGGTATTATGTGGGATGTATGTTGCATATAGTATAGTGTTATTATGTGTTATGTAATTATATGGGAGTGGTATTTTATGTTGCATTGAGTACAGTGTAATTATGTGGAGTGTAATTATGTGGCACTGAGTGGTATTATATGGAGTGTATTTTGTTGCATTGAGTATAGTGAATTTATGTGTTATGTAATTATGTGGCAGTGAGTGGTATTATGTGGAGTGTATGTTGCATATAGCAACGTGTAATTATGTGATGTAATTATGTGGTTTTGAGTGGTGTTATGTTGAGTGTATTTATATTGTTATGTGATTGATAATATGTGGATTATATTAATGCTGTATTGAGTAGAGTGTAATTATGTGTTATTTAATTATGTGGCACTGAGTGGTTTTATGTGGGGTGTGTGTTGTATTTAGTATAATATGTAATTATGTGGCATGTAATTATGTGTTATTCGGTGGTATTATGTGGGGTGTATGTTGCATTTAGTAGAGTGTAAATATGTGGTGTAATTATGTAGTTTTGAGTGTTGTTGTGTGGAGTGTATTTATATTGTATTAATTAGAGTGTAATTATGTGGTGTATTAATATGTGGCACTGAGTGATATTATGTGGATTGTATTGATGCTGTATTAAGCAGAGTGTAATTATGTGATATGTAATTATGTGGCACTGAGTGGTATTATGTGTGGTGTGTTGTATTTAGTATAATGTAATTATGTATTATGTACTTATGTGGCATTGAGTGGTATAATATGGAGCGCATTTATGTTGCATTTTTTATAGTGTAATTGTAGTGTAGTGCTCAATATGTGCCTGGTATGTGGTCATCTTCTTTCATTACCGTGCGTATATATCACTAGTCCATTAACATGTCTTCAGTCCATTAGAGCATGTAGAAAATTATGGCAAACCGATCACAAGCGAAATTATTCTATTCAGCAGGTTTGCTTGAGTCCATGAAGCCATTTTATTAAAAGAGTCGTGAATTTCCAAAGAAGGGTTTCTTGGCAGACATTCGTGGCAGGAAGCACAATAAATTATGGCCTCCGTTCAACCCCATGGCTGCTTCACTTGACATGTCAGGCCTCAGGAGATTGCATTTGTCTCTGGTGAGCTTCTGCATTTGGGGTTGACAAGTCCCTATAAAACAAAATTGATTTTAATATGGATGATACCATGCAAAGTGCAAACGTGCTGAAATTGCATTTCTCTGTGAACTGGTTACACCCTCCGATCACTTACACCTGATGCATTTAACAGGCAAGAAGACGCAAGCAGATATGTGCCAGAGCCAACTACACAACAGCGATTGTAGATAGAGACAACCAGGGCGTGCCAGATTGCTACATAAGGACCAAAAATGGCACTGTTTCTAGTGGAGGGGGAGAACTAAAATGGCAAAATGTAATTTTACTTGGTGCTCCGAAATTTCTTGTACAGTCACTGGACAAGAGGTCACCCATCACGAGATAAGACATTTTCTCTTCTAGACACGATACCTCCTCTGAGTGTCAGCACAAGCAAGGGTTGTGATGACACAGCTGGCAGTAGCTGATGGTGTGTTGTGTATACTTCAGACGTACATTGTCTGTGATCCAAGCTACTGGCGCAAACAGTTGAGAGATTGACAAGTTAATTGTGCAATGGGCTTGCAAACCAGACTCGCAGGTTATCGCCTTTCCGTAGCACTATAGAAAGATCCGCAAGTAGGGACTTAGGGATAAGTTGGGTCAGCTGGATGGAATGGCATACAAAGGGAAAGAGTGTCCAAGAGAGCCCGGGTAGTGGAGTGGAAACATGGTAGCCAGGACTTTAACAGTGATGGAGCGATGGGAATAGATCCAAGGGGGACAGGGTGAGATGCACAAGTCGAAACCATGAATAGGAGGAAAAACCAAGGCGTGGAGGGATAGTTGAAACAAGCATGCGCGCCTCGCGCTGAAAGTAAAAAAAACTAGTTTGAGGAGGAGGCAGCAGGGGGAGGGGAGAGAGGAGGGGCCCTGCGCCTGTTTCCCTTGCGGGAGCGAGCAGGAACCATCTGTTAATTACAAACAGATGGTTTCAAAGCTCGCTCCCGCAAGGGAATCGCCAAACGTGCACGCGTTGCCATTCAAAGCAATGCAATGCGTGCACGTTTTTGCCTGAAAAACGGAATCGATTTCTAAAGATCTCCTCCTATGCAGCGCATACGCACTGCGTAGGCGAGACCTAAAAAATCTTTATTAGGTAGCCTCACTTGGAATTTTCTTCACAAACTAAGGGGAGACTTCGAAAGGAAATAAAAACACTCAATTAGTCATAAAGCTTAGAGAGCATTTGTCAGGTATCAAATAGTTAGCAATTGTATATCGATGTTGTAAACCTGAGCGTCAGCTACAAGTTGCTTATAGTAATGGCAGGAACATCACTCTCGCACTTTGATTTCCATGCTTCATAAGAACTGGTGTGTTCTGTCACTGTAGAAGTTAGCTGCAACTATCTCTGTTTCATATTCAAATGTTCCCACTAATTCATCACGCAGACTTGTGTTTGTGCTAATACATCTCATTCACTCTAGTTGCAATTTAATTATTTCCAAATATTTGACGTAGTTGTTTTTCAGAATGAAAATTTGCTGAGAATTATGAATCATTCAAGTATATTTTAGTCCTTAGCTTACCCTTTTAATTATTCTTATTGGTATGCACATTACGTATTTCTTCCTCCATCAATTACAGTTCAAGTGATGGTGAACATCTGTGGTTACCAATTTGTCAAAACAGTTCCAAAGTGCCTCAGGCAGTGCAAATGATAACGTAATTTACTGATTTGGAACTAATAATACGCAGTTTGTTCATGCCCTCCCAGCACTCATATTATTTTTACAGCTGAGAAAACATGGTCTTAAAACAAAGTCTGTGTTGGTTTCATGAAGCTATGAGATGCAATTTCAATTCAACACAGTAAAAAGAAACACAAAGTAACACCACACCACTTTGGTTGATATAAATTTTGTATATTTTGCCCACTTGAGGAGATATCCATGTAATGTCTACAGCAATCATATTTGATAAACATTCTGACCTGCTACTACCAATTTGTGTGTTCAGTTGGTTTTTCACTTTTTACAATGCAAGCCTCTGGGCTGAACTCTTACTTCCGCTAATTATGCCCTAAAACAACTACTGTCTGTTGCACTTGCGAAACATTTAACACATGATACTTCTGAATAGTATAGTTTTTGTAGATGCATCGTGTACAGAACTTCCTAACTTGGAGAAAAATAACTAAATAAGGAATTTAGGTGCAAAGGCATTTCCCTAAACAAATGTGTAATTCTTGTTGAAATGTGAACAGAAATATATTTTGGTTTTGATGCAGAATCTTACATAAAATTAGATTTTATAGATTTTAAATACACTGTCATCTCCTCAACCATAAAATCTTTCCTATTTAGTTGCACAGTTTTATATCTACTCTCATAAAACACGTTTGATGATGGATAATCGATGGAGTAATTGAACTCGAAAAGTGTTTATTTTTTCTATCAAACAGTTGCTATTATTGGTCACTATTTCCAGCAATGTGGATGGTGGTGATAGAACTTAAAAACATGTGATTTTTAAAGTATACCACGTTGTTTGCCCTCACTGATTAAGATTATACAAGTTGCCGGTTGGGGCACATTGGAAGAAAACAGAACAAACACAAATTAAGCACAAGGGGGTAGTCTGAGGAAAGTTCTTAGAATTTATAGTGATCACAGGTTTAGTGGGAATTGTGTTCTTGTCAAGTGCAGAAATAACACCCAACGGCTATTCAGAGACATGATTGTAATTTGTAACAAGCATTTTCAAAACAGGAGGGAGTGAAAAATACTTAGCTAAAAGACATTCACTTTGACAACACCTATAACGCTCGTTGATGATGGTCTGGCCAGTGGATTTGGAGGTTTCTCCAGGTGTTGATGAAGGTCTGGACTTGGTTGGTGGTGGTGCCTGTTATCCTCCAAGTTTCTACTCCATACCGAAGGACCGATTTTATGTTGGTGTTAAAAATGCTGATCTTGCTTTGCAGCATTAGGTCACTGAAGCTCCAGATATTCTTTAGCTGAATGAAGGCAGTTCTTGCTTTGCCAATTCTTGCCTTGTCATTGGCATCTGGTCCACCCTGCTTGTCTATGACACTGCCCAGGCAGGTGAACGCCTCAAACTCGTCCAGTGCATCGCCTGCAAGAGTGACTGCAGTTGGTGTTGGCTGTGTTAGCCTTCAGGATCTTGGTTTTCCCCTGTGGATGTGGACATCAAGTTGTGCTGATTTGGCTGCCACATTGTTGGTCTTCTCTTGCATCTGCAGATAGGTATGGGAGAGTAGGGGCATGTTGTCCGCTAAGTCCAAGTCATCAAGCTGCATCCAAGGTTTCCACTGGATTCCGTTTCTTCTACTTGCTGTGAATGTCTTCATGATCTAGTCTGTGCTATAAGGAAGAGAAAAGACAAGAAAAACAACACTGGCAGACTCCAATTCTCACTTGTAAGACGTCTGTGAGTTGTCCTCCATGAACTATCTTGCAGGTCATTCCCTCGTAAGAGGTCCTAGTGATTCTTTTTTTTTTGTTAATATATTTTTTATTGAGCGTAGGGAACAGACATAGTACAAACAAATTTGCAGACTCTCCAATCTCATATAAAAAAAATAGACAAAAAGTTTAGCAAATTTCATAATCCACTAGTGCATAATAAATATGACCCACAGTGTATACTAAGAGGCAGAAAATATAAAACCTATTGCATATTAAGTCTCATATTTAAAATGCATGGTAAAAGAAAAAAAAACATAAGTACATGGTCCATTTTACATGGTGTATAAAAACCAGCATTCTAGGCGTCAAATCCATGATGGCGTGTGGCCCCAACTTAGAAAACCTCTATAGTTACACTCTACGCCTTGAAATTCCATAGTAATAAATCACATAGTATCATTTATTTGTGTAGTTGTGACATAGCCCTTCCATATGTTCTCAAATTTCTGCACCGCCCCTATCCTCTTTGCGTAGGCCTCCTCAAAATTGTAAGACCTCTCCATCTTTTGTAGCCACAGAGTCAGTATAGGTAGTTTCTGAGATATCCAATTTTGTAAAATTAAAGATCTGGCTACTGCTATGGCATGGGACACAAAAAATTGCTCGTATAGTGAGAGCTGATCAACTACGGAGGAGAAGCTAAATAGCGCCAGCGATGCTGATGGAAGGATATCTAATGGAACACATTTACTAATAAACCCAAAAACCTCTTCCCAAAAGTGTTGTAATTTCAGACAAGTAAAAATATATGTGTCCAGTCCTCTGCCTCTGGCAGATTACATCTAAAACAGTCATTCGATAGCGTAGGGAACCATTTATGAAGCCTAGAGGGAGTATAATAGGCCACCCATCTAGACAGGAAGGACATTCTTTGAAAGTTAGCCGCTCTCAATGCCCTGTGGCCAAGCTCACAGACTCGTATCCATTCCTGACTACTAAACTTACAGTTTGTTTCCTGAGCGATTTTTGGGAGCATTAGATCAATGAGGTTCTTATTCTTCTCCTGGCGTAATACCTTGTACCAATTGCCAATGCCCAATAAATTTGATTCAAAAGCAGCTTTTAAAATTACTCTCGTATTCTCACTAATTCCTCTGAAGTTAGTCCGGAAGAAGCATGAAATCTGCCTAAAACTTAGCCAGAGGTCGCAGCTATGTATTTCAAATTGTGTTACTAACGCCTCCCATGTCATCTGATTAGCACCATTATAAAAATCACCCAGTTTACAAAAACCCAACAAAATAAAAAGCTGTACCCCTTTCTGTGGGAGTTTGAGGCCCCATACCTTGCCATCACAAAGAAAGGAGTATATATGGCATGATGGAATATTATAATTTTTATAAAATCGCTGAATGCGGTTTAGTAGTGTATTCACCACCTTATATCAGCATTAGAAAAATGAGCGTAGGGCTAGAAAACAGACTAGTATTGTTGAGCAATTTGTTTAAATTTGGATGCCAAGCTGTAATTGGCAGGGTTCTTGTCAACAAGGGGCTTGATTTGATTTTCTTGAAAGATTTGGTACAAATGGAAGAGAGCTGGAGGAGAGAATATGCTTGTCCGGGCTGTAAAGAGTCACGTAGGTCTAAGGGATGACACAATTGTTTAAAGTAATTTCTTGTAATGTGAATGGCTTCTTGAACTCACAAAAAAGAAGAGCTATGTTAAAATGGTTGGAAGCCTTTTCGCCCCAGGTGATCTTTTTGCAGGAGACGCATCTTAAATCTAACTCCCCCAACTTTACTCTCCCTAAAAAATATGCCCAAGCATATTTTGCCTCAGCCCAGGCGGCAGTGCATGGAGTGGGCATTATTTTGTCTTCGGATTTGGATTGGGAGGTGGGTAAAGTGATTAGGGACGAGGGAGCTAGATGGTTGTGGATAGAGGTCATAGTTAATGGAATATCTATCGTCCTGCTCAATTACTATGGTCCAATTGGTGACGAGTGTGCGCCCCTGGAACAGATATACGAGCTGCTGTTGGGTGTGCAGGGATATATAATTATAGGGGGAGATTTTAATCTAATACAAGACTTACTTCCAATAAGGGGAAAAAGCAATTAAAACCTAAAACAGATAGACTTTTAAAAATTATTAAAGAGGATCTCGCCCTACTGGACCCATGGAGGGTAGACCATCCAGGTACCGCTGAGTTCACATGTTACTCAGGGAGATTTTAAACAGCATCCAGGCTGGATTTTTTTTTGATTAGTAATCAGTTCACAAGGAGAGATTCTTTGATTCTCTCTAATCCATTCTCAGATCACTCTCTAGTATCCTTAATTTTACACTTGCCGGCCCCCAGAAGAAAGAGTAATAGGTGGTATTTTGATAAAGCACTGTTATCAGATCAAAAATGGATTGACGAAACCCGGGATTTTATAAGGTGGTTCTTTAAGGAGAATGTGAATACGGCGCCAGATTTTATAGTATGGGAGGCTTTTAAGGCTACATTTAGGGGACGAGTGGTGGCATACAGTGCTAATCTCTATAAGCTAAGAAAACTGAAGATTGCCGGACTCCAAGAAGCGGTGGAGCAGGTTAGGAGAGAACTTTCAGGGAGGTTAATTAGGGAGGAGGAAGGAGAAGCACTCCATCAGGAACTATTAAGAGCTAAGGAGGAGCTGAAAAGTTTTTTTCTGCTTGAGGAAATTGCTGGAAGTAAAGCTGCCCGTCAAAAGGCGTACGAGGAAAGCCACCATATCGGAAAACTTTTAGCCTGGTCCACAAAAACGCATCAGAGTAAACAGTCCATCCCACAAATTAGAAATCCGAGTACTAGGTGTCTGGTGAATGATAAAGATGATATCGCTGATATTTTTATATCACATTTCAGCAAGATATATGCGGAAGTCCAGACAGTTGACCCTCAAGCTCTTGCGGAGTACTTTACAACAGTCCACCTGCCTAAAGTTAGAGAGGAGGACTGTATGCTTTTGATTGAACCGATTACAATCACAGAACTATGTAAAATCGTTAACAAAATGACAAATGGGAAGGCGAGTGGCAATGATGGGATCCTCATCGAAGTTTATAAACTGTTTTTAAACGAACTCACCCCTTTCTTAGCATTACTGTATAACCAAGTTATGGCTGGAACGGGAGTCCCAGATAGATTCAAAGAATCAGTGATGATTTGAATTCTAAAAAAAGATAAGGACCCTAAAGATCCAAGCTCTTATCGCCCAATAAGCCTATTAAATGTAGACTATAAGCTTCTTATGAAAATCGGGGCAAATAGAATTATGGGCTGTGCGCGGTACTTGGTTCATGCAGATCAAACAGGGTTTTTGCCGGGGAGATCTATGGCTGCAAATACTTTCTATCTGATCCAGGCTATTGACTATTTCTCTGCTACAAAGGAGGCTGCGGCCATCTTAATGATGGACGCAGAAAAAGCCTTCGATCTGGTGGATTGGCAGGCCCTCTTCTTTATTTTGGGGGAGTTCGGCTTTCCACACCAGCTGATTGAGATGCTGGAGAGAATCGATAGAGGAGCCACTGCAAAAACTATTATAAATTCAGAGGAGGCGGGAGAGGTAGTAATAAGGCGGGGTACTAGGCAGGGATGCCCCCTCTCCCCCCTTTTGTTCTCACTTTTTATTGAACCATTAGCGATAAAAATTTGCGCTAACATATCAATCCAAGCCCCCCTATTAGAAATGGCTAAAATAAAGCTATTTGATGATGATTTGATCCTGTACCTGAATCCAGAAAAATCAAACATCCAGAGAGCATTGGTTGAAATTCAGGCATTTACAGAATTAGGAGGATACAGGGTCAATCAATCTAAAACAGAGCTTCTTTTATTTAATACACCAAGAACAGAGCTGCCGGAAGGGTTAAAGTTTTTACCTTTTAAACCAATTAGATATCTAGGCTTATATGTAACAGTGGATTACCTTCAACTGTTTCACCTAAATTACGGTAAAACACTGGATAAAATAAAAAGTCTGTTAAATAGATGGGCATTATTGCCCTTGTCAATAATAGGTTGAGTCTCTCTGATAAAAATTTCTATTCTTCCTTTGTTGTTATTTTTATTTTTAAATCTTCCTTTAAAGATTCCAATCTCATATTTTAATGAAGTCGATAAGGTGTTTCGGGAGTTTATTTGGGCCAAAAAAAAATCTCGAACTCATTTTTCTATTTTACAACTAGATGTTGAACAGGGAGGTCTTGCAGTACCTCACTTAGCCACTTATTACCAAGCGGCATTACTTAACCTTACAACTCAGCTTTTGTCCCCTCTCTCGAAGTTTGATAATTTTTTAATTAATCATATGCTAAGGGAGAGTGCTATTAAATGACTAGCATTCTTGAGAACGGCAAAGTTACCAAAAAAAACAGGTCCTAGTGATTCTTATGAATTTATCTGGCAGACAATAGTGGTGGAGGAGTTTCCAGAGGGTCAGTCTGCCCAAGCTGTCAAATGCCTTCTTAAAGTCAATAAAGTTCACATGGGAGAGTGTTCCATTCCACCGACTGCTCAATGAAAAGGCACAATGTTACAATCTGTTATTTGCTGGATCTATGTCTGTGCAAGATGGGTTGCTGGTCTCACAACTGAGCATTAATTTGGTCCCTCATTCTGTTTGCCTGGGATTTATAGAATAGTTATCCTATGTAGTGCTGGAAATTGCCCTTTTTGCAGGGTTATCCCCAAACTTTTTGCTTCTTCCTCCTATTTTTTTTCCTGACCTATGGTTGTTGGCTATAGGACTCTGGGCACTTTACCACTGCTGATCAGTGCTAAAGTGCATATGCTCTCTGTGTAAATTGTTATTGTGATTGGTTATCCATGATTGGTGTATTTGATTTACCAGTAGGTCCCTAGTAAAGTGCACTGAGTGTGCCAGGGCTGGTAAATCAAATGCTAATAGTAGGCCTGCAGCACTGATTGTGCCACCCACATGAGTAGCCCTGAAAAGATGTCTCAGGCCTGCCACTGCGGTGCCTGTGCACAGTTTGTTAACTGTCATGTTGACTTGGCAAGTGCACCCACTTGCCAGGCCTGACCCTTCCCTTCACTTACACATTGGATACCACTATGGTAGGCCCAAGGTACCCCCCTGGGCAGGGTACAGTATATGTGAAAGGTAGGACATGTACTGGTGTGTGTATGATGTCCTGATAGTGAAATACTGCCAATTTTGTTTTTCACTATTGAAAGGCTATCTTGCACCATAGGACAGAATTGGGAATGCTTTGTAACATTTTGCAAGCATATCTCCCCCTAGGGATAAGATAGAAAAATGGAGTTTGGTATCCCTGAACTCAGGATTTAATAACACATCTTTTAGTAAAGATGGTTTTTAAATTGTGTGTTTGAAAATACCACTTTTTAGAAAGTGGCTATTTTCTTGTTCAATCATCCTGTGTGCCTCTGCCTGTTTGTGGGTGGACTGTCTTGCTTTGGAGTGAAAGGGGCTGGGAGGGTGCAGTGGCTCCAGGAGTCTGGATGAGTCAGCACTAGGCTGAATAGGCCTGATCTGCATTTGGAGTGGTGGGAGGAGTAGCACCTGTACCTGAATAGGGCTGTGCCTGCCTTCCACAATGCTGGCTCCTCCCCCCTGTGGTGTGTCTGAAGCCAAGGCTCACACTGACAATGGATGTTGTTGTGCACTTGCAGAGTGCCCCCCAGAACTGGTTTGAACTGGGCTCAGAGCCCCTTGCACAAAGAGAACAAAGGCATTTTGGGGTATAAGTATCAGACCCAAAACCCCAGACTTTAGATCATTCCTCGAATTCAAGAGGAACCTTTGCCAAGGAGAAGAGCTGGAGAGACTGAGGAGAAGTACTGCCCTTGCTGTGTGTCTGGGGTTGGCCTGCAGTTGCTGTTTCTGCCAAGAAAAGGAGAAGGACTATGCTGTGTGCTATGTCCCCTGCTTGAAGGAGATCTCCAAGGGCCTGAAGTTAGCTGGCCTCCTGTTAAGAAGTCTCAGGGACACAAAGACTTCACCCCCAGCTCCCCTGAACTCTGCTGTTGTGAGTACTGAACCTGCCTTGAGGTGCCTGTGCCAGTTGTGGGCCTCTGGAGGTTGTTGCTGCTGTTTGGGAGCTGGAAGAAAGAAGAAACCGAAAGAACTACAGAAATCCACACATCGAGGGATCGCGGCTGAACAGGACTGACGCAGCGCCGCTTGATGCCACCGCATCGATCGTCGCCGCATCCCGGATTTCCACGCATCGTGCCTGTGCACCAAGTTTTCCATGCATCACCCGCAGACCAGAATCGTCTTGGATTTCGATGCCTCACTTCCCCCTACAGTCCGGATTTGACATCTCACTTCTCCTGTGTGCAGCAGAACTGTCAGCTCGCCTCCCCAATAACTCAGAAACTGACTCCACGCTGTGTTTTCCGACGCTTCCTTTCTCTGCGGCTGTTTGGCCTTGTGAATTTTGACGCATCTTCAGGTACTTTGTGTAAAAGTCATGCATCCATAGTTTTCTATGGTACAAGTTCTTGAAACCTTTTGAAAGTCATATTTTTTGACTGTGTATGTTGGATGTTTGTCGTTTTGGTCTTGTTTAGTTTAGATAAAGATATTTTATCTTTTTAAACTAGTGTGGTGTCCATTTGTGGTGTTTTCACTATGTTACTGTGAGTGTTGGTACAAATACTTTACACATTGCCTTTGGGATAAGCCTGTCTGCTAGTGCCAAGCTACCGAGGGGGTGAGCAGGGGTTATCTAAAGTGTGTATCCCCCTTACCCTGACTAGAAGCAAGGATCATTATTTGGACAAAGGTACCTACCTCTGCCAACTAGAGACCCCCATTTCTAACATGTAGTTTGCGCAGTTACTCGGGTTACCGTTTTGTGGGATCTTGATGAGATATCCCTCCTTCTACTGCTACCTTTCCCTCTTCCCAGATCCTTCCCAAAATGGGGTAGAGCATGTCTACTGATGTTTCAATGTCTGCCTTTAGTGCCTATGCAGGATTGTTTTCAGGACCTGCTGCCTTCCCATTTTTCAGATGTTTGATGGCCTGCAGTATTTACTTGATTGGCCTGTTACAGTCAATTGGCAAGTCCTTGTCACCTGGCTGTATGTCTGGTGGAAAATGCAGTACATCTGGTTCAGCAATTCTTCAAAGTGCTCCACCCATCTTTGTTGTTGGCCTTCCTTACCCATGATTGTCTTCACGGCTTTGTCTTTAACAGGTATTTCTGGCTTGCTGTAGCTGCTGGACAGTTTCCTTGTTATGTCCTCAGCAAACTTGGTCTGAGTACCTAGATTTAAAAAGTTAAAATAAGGAGGGAGGTGATTCAAGTGAAAGCAGCACAAATTTGGAATAAACTCCCAAACTCCCTGAGACTAAATTCAAATCTGCTGAGTTTCATAATAAACGTGAAAACATGGCTCTTCTCCAAAATTAGAGAGATATAATACAGTCTTTCTACCAATAACCTTTGCTGCAAGTAAGACCTTCTGAGTAAACTGACATTACTACCGTGCCAAGATGCCTGTTGGGTGAACGTTGCTCTCTCTAAATCTTAAATATAAATATATATGTTATAGAGTTCTTTCATGATTCCATGGCTTGCTGCTTCCTAGGCTTCTGTGGCAAGACCATAGATGAATCTTCGCTTGTCTGCTGTTAGGCTACTCTTTACTTCCTTATTGGTTTTGATGTACTCGCTTTAGTACTTACGGCTTATGTTCGGCTGGTGCTGATTTGCAGCTTTCTTCACCTTTCCCACTTAGATTTTGTGGAGAGTCTCGGTGGAGATCCATTCTTTATGGTGGTATTTCTTGGGACCCAGTACCTCCTGGCAGGTACTGGCAGGTCACAGATTATATGATCTGCTGTCTACTGGGTCTCTGTGGTCCGCTAGTTCTTGCAGGACTTGAAACTTGTTACTGATGGTAACTGAGTATTAACTAGTGTTGTGTGCTTCCTGGAGGATTCTGGTGTTACATCGCTGATGTTGGTTTGCTGGTTGTAATATCTACATTTCTCTTTCTCTTGTTTCCTTCTCTCCCTCTCTGTATTCATCATCTTTCTTTCCTTTCTATTCTTTCCCTGTCATTCTATCTTCTAGAATCTTGATCGTCTGTAACTATTCTATTCTATTCCTGCGCTTCGGACTGAAAGGACACCTTCGCTGTGGGTCCAGTTACTTCTCTTCTTTTCCTGTTTCTTTGAGAATAAAGAAACTTAAAGACAGCTCCGGTGGATTGTCTTTACTGCCTTCACGTCGCTACATAATTTGGTACCAGAAGTGGGGTAAAATAGGAAAACAGAACTTTCCCGTTCCGTTCCTGATCGCCGCCACTCATGCAACTTCCTCTGCGACGCTAGCAGTTTACTTCGTTACCGTTGCTGCATTCTGGACCCACAAGCCTCAGGTGTGTCATTTACATTTTATTTGTCTTTTCTTCACGGCTCTCTCTCCGCAAGCTTCAAACTGCCGTTTTCACTTGCTCGAGCCAGCGCGTTCTTGACCTCAACTCGCGTCTTGTTTATGACGCTTCGTCTCCTGTATCGGCGTCTCCAAGGCAACCAGCGTCCTCCTGTATCAGCGTTTCCAAAGCAACCAGGGCAGCGCTGCAACATTCTTTCTGCTGCACTCTTCATTGTGACGTCCCTCGAGCAGATTGCTTAACAACATTCTCTGACTCCTCTTTGTGACGTCCATTCAGCTTGACACTGCCTACATTCCTGATTATTAAAGGGTTCTTTTACTCATTCTAACGCCCCATTGTGACTCTGCACATTGTAAAGTGCTGATTCTACAGCCTTTCTCTGAAGCTATTTTGCCATTGTTTTAAGCTGTGGGAGTTCCACTCCAGCTGCGCTTACATTATCTTTATCACCATGTCGTCTTCCGACAATGCTTTACATCCTCCTCCATTTCTACCAAAACCAGGGAAACCGGAAATTCTTTGGAAACAGTGGATCCATATTTTTGAAAACTACCTCATTGGAATTGATGGTTCGGAGTACTCTCCAGCGAGAAAGAACGCCCTGCTTTACAATCACCTGGGCATTGCTGCACAAAAATCTTTGATAACTTACCCAATTTTCCACAACCCCCTGGTGATGGCACTTGGAATGTTTATCTCGAAGCTAAAGAAAGACTTAAAAAACAATTTTCTGAAGAACCAAACGTGCTTTTGGAAAGACACAGTTTCTTCAAACGCAAACAAGGCAGCGATGAATCAGTTGAAGAATATGTTGCCGCTCTACGTGTTCTTGCTTCTACCTGCGATTTCTTGAATTCAACGGACATTTGTATCAGAGACCAATTTGTTTTCAACTGCTTTTCGAAGAAAATGCAAGAACGTCTTCTGACTTGTCGTAACCCTTCTCTTTCAGAAGTTGTTGATATTGGGAAGAGTATAGAACGTTCTATCATTTCCTCCCAAGCGTTGTCAGGTCAAGAAGGTCATTCTCCCATATCTTATGTTTCACAGAATTCTGATTTTTCCAATCCCGTTTCTGCCATCAGAGTTAACAAAGAACACGTTAACAAAGATGGGTCTAAACGCTTTTGCTATCGTTGTGGTTCTAAAAATCACATTGGTAATTTTCCTTCTTGCCCTGCCTTAGGAAGAAAATGCACTAAATGTAAGAAGACAGGGCATTTTCAAGAAGTTTGTAGACTACAACGCACTCCTCATACTCCTCATACTGTTAGAATACACAATGTTGAACTACAAGAACCAAACTACAATACCTCTGTCTCTGACTGCGCTAGTAATTTTTCCAATCTTCTTCTCTCCATTGATGAACCTTTGAGTTCTATAGAATTGGAACGTCCCATTTGCCAAGCTTCAATCAACAATAAATCCTTAGATGTCATGGCTGACTCAGGAGCTCCCATTACTGTATTAGCTGACACCACCTTTGATACCTTATGGAATCATTCTATTTCTTTACAAGCTCCTGACATATCTCCCAAAGCCTTTGGTGATAAGGACATTGACCTTCTTGGTTTTTTCGTTGGTACTTTGCAAGTTTTAGGGAGGTCAACCCAAACCAAAGTGTACGTGGCAGTCAAAGGCAGAGATTTAGTAGGTTGGAAGGATCTTGCCAAATTGGGTATAATTTTAAAACCAGGTCACAAGAATCCCATTGTTTTAGGAGATCTTCCCCTTCTTTCCATCAACAATGGCATTCCCAATGACACTGATCTTCTCACTTCACTCAAAAACAACTTTCCTTCCGTTTTTAGTAATAACATTGGAACCATCAAAGGTTTTGAGCATGTCATTAGACTAAAAGCTAATGCCACACCTATCACTCACAAGGTTAGACCCGTTCCAATAAATGTGAAACCTGATTTAAAAAATTATTGGAATCTTTAACTAAAGATGGCATTATTGCCACGACAGATTCCTCAGAATGGGTTTCTCCCATTGTCCTCGCAAAGAAAAAAATGGAGATCTTCGTCTCTGTGTTGATCTCAGATCCTTGAACCGCAATATCATTATCGATTGCCATCCTCTTCCTCATATTCAGGAAATGCTTTCCAACATTGGCCATTCAAAATATTTCTCAACCATTGATCTACACTCAGCCTACCATCAGATAGCCTTGAGTACTGAGTCTCAAGAACTCACCACCTTTGTCACTCCCTTTGGAGCATACAAGTACTTAAGGCTACCTTTTGGTTTGGCATCCGCGACTTCAGTATTTCAGAAGGCCATGGATGTTCTCTTTAAAGACATTGAACATGTTCAGGCTTTTCAAGATGATATTCTTGTTTTTACTGAAACAAAAGAATCTCATTTAGAAGCCTTACATAAAGTTCTTTCCATTCTCAGTGCCAGAGGTGTTACTATTCAACCAGACAAATGTAAATTTTTAGTTGAACAGATTGATTATTTAGGGCATACTATTACCCCAGAAGGTATTAAACCAAAATTTTGCAATATTGAGGCCATCATTAAAGCTCCTCCTCCTCCAGACAAAGACGCTTTGAGATCCTTTTTGGGTCTATGCGAATACTATGCTCGTTTTGTACCCGACTACTCATCCTACGTTCAACCTCTGAGGTCACTTCTCAAAAAAGGCACTACCTTTGTTTGGACTGATGAAATTAACTCTACATTCACACATATCAAATCTTTGGTCATCAATGCTCCTGCATTAAGCCCTTTTGTTCCAAGTCACCAATGTATTGTTACAGTTGATGCCAGCCTCAAAGGTCTTGGTGCTGTTTTTGGTCAACAAATTCACAACAAAGATCACACTATAGCCTTCGCCTCAAGAAGTTTATCTGATGCTGAAACCAAATACAGCACGATTGAGAGGGAAGCTTTAGCTTGTGTCTGGGCGGTTAACAAATTTAAAACCTACCTTTGGGGCAGCCATTTTATCATCTACACAGATCATAAACCACTTGTCTACCTGTTGCAGGGCGATGGTTTAGGTAAAGCCTCTGCCCGATTGGTACGTATCCTTTCCAAACTTCAAGAATACAACTTTAGCATTAAATACATTCAAGGTGGCAGAAATTTCAGAGCAGATTGCCTTTCTCGTTTACCTTTACCTTCTACTGATGACTCTGTTGACGATTTTGATTGTGTTGTAGCTACCATCGATGCCACTTCTTCATCCAATGGTTTTATCTCCGAGAAAGAATGGCTCGATGCTACTTCCTTGATCCTACTTTAAAAAGGTATGTGATTGTATTGTTAAAGGTTGGCCTCCTATTCGCAATTTGTCTCAAGATCTTAAACCTTTTGCACAAATTTCCTCTGAACTATCTCTTGAGAATGATTTATGTATTAGAAATGGCTGTTTTGTTCCTCCTCTTTCTCTAAGAAATAAACTGATTTCCATTGCTCATGATGGACACTTAGGAGTCACAGCCACGTGTAAAAGCTTAGAGAAAATTATTGGTGGCCCTCTTTGAACTCTCAAGTCTCCGCTTTCGTTGACTTGTGCCCTCAATGCGTTGTTTCTGACAAACATTGGCGAACTACGCAAAATCCTCTTCGCCCTGTTCCTCTGCCCGATGGTCCCTGGGTGAAGGTTGCATTGGATTTTGCCGGTCCATTCAATTTATTACCCACCTCCTCAAGATTTTTATTAGTATTAATTGATTACTACTCCAAATGGATTTACTTTTCATTTGTGGATTCTGCCTCTACCCAATCTGTTTTACAGTTCCTTAAAAATGTTTTCTCACTAGAAGGTCCTCCAAGAGAATTAGTCACTGATAACGGTACTCACTTTGTCTCCACTGTGATGAAAGACTTTTTGACAAGTTTTGATATTAGACATTTACAAGTTGCTTTGTATAGTCCCTCTGCCAACGGTTTGGTTGAAAGAGCTAATCGCTTTCTCAAAGAAGGCATTCAGACTGCTCTTTCCTCACATGTAGATTACAAACTGTTCTTAAAAGACAAAGTGAATGCCTACCATAATTCTCCTCATTCTACCACTGGCTACACTCCTTTTGAATTGTTGAGGGGTAGGAAATGTCGTTCCAAACTTCTACCTTCTTGGTTGGAGCAACATTTTGGTTTCCATGGCACATCCAATCTCAATAGAGATTCTATTATACGACACACAGTTTCCTCAGCACAAGATAAACAAAAATTTCACTATGACAATCTTAAACATGTTCATGACAAAGAATTTACAGTTGGTGCTTGGGTTCTTGTCAAGAAACCATTTGGTGTTAGAAAAGGGATTCTTCATTCTCTTCTCCTTGTAAAATTGAAAAGGTCAGTCTCAGTGCTTGTTATTTGCAAGATATGGGGTGGTGGAACAAGGGAAGACTTGTACCTATATCTGATTTGCAAGCTGACATTCACAAGAAAACAGCTGTACCATGTTTTTCTGATGATTCTATTTTATTTGAGAATACTACCGTACCACTTGCTGAAACAACTAAATCCAATGTTCATTTCAATGTTTCTAATACTTCTTCTTCCGTTGCTATTGCTCCTACATCTGTTTCTTCTGTATCACCATCTAGAAGAATTTGCAGGTTGCCTGTACGTTATAAAGATTTTATTATGAAATAACTTGTTTGTTAGAAAGGGAGATGTTGTAATATCTACATTTCTCTTTCTCTTGTTTCCTTCTCTCCCTCTCTGTATTCATCATCTTTCTTTCCTTTCTATTCTTTCCCTGTCATTCTATCTTCTAGAATCTTGATCGTCTGTAACTATTCTATTCTATTCCTGCGCTTCGGACTGAAAGGACACCTTCGCTGTGGGTCCAGTTACTTCTCTTCTTTTCCTGTTTCTTTGAGAATAAAGAAACTTAAAGACAGCTCCGGTGGATTGTCTTTACTGCCTTCACGTCGCTACACTGGTTCTATCCATCCATGCTTTGTTCAGCTTTAGCTTTAGCCTGGCCATTACATGGTGATGGTCTGATACCACATCTGCTCCTCTCAGTACTCTCACATCAATGTGGAACCTCTGGAACTTCTTGGCAACACAGGCACGGTCAATCTTATCAATCTTATTCTCATTTGAATGGTCTGGTGACACTTACGTTGCCTTGTGTATTCTTTTGTGATGGAATACAATACTGCCTATCGCCAGACTGTTCAGGGCACCTAGATCTGTGAGCCTTTCACCGTTCTCCTTCATGTTGCCAAGTCTATGGTTGCTCATGACTTTTTTGTACCCAATGTTGCCGCTTCAGTATGGTGAAGTCTCTCTCTAGGCATTACTCCAGAATGGAGTCTGTTGTAAAACTGTTATCTTTCTTCTTCTTTGCTGTCATTTATGGATGCATAGCATTAGTTAACCTTTACGTTGATCCATTGTTCTTTGTGCAGAAGGTCTCTGTGATGATTCCGGAACCAGGAGCTTCCCACCCATTCAGAGCTCTGTCTGATGCTGGTGTTATCATCAGTGCTACTCCCTGAGTGTGCGGGGTGTTCTCTTGCGCATGTCCAGAATTAAGCAGCATTCCTCCTGGAGCCAGTTTTTTCTGTCTGGACTGTGTCCAACTGGTCTCGCTGATGCCAAGAGGGCAAGTTTGTATTTTTTTATCTCCACAGCCACTTGGGCTGTCTTGTACATGGTCCTCATGTTTCATGTTCCTATGCTGATGGTCTTAGTCAACTTTGTGGCTTCTATGAAGGAGATTCCTCTCTTCCCAAGGCTGGAATGTCTTTTTTTTAGTTGACATTTCTGTAGCTAAGATTTGTTTTTATATGTTGGGGTAGCTAGCCCCACACATAACCCTCCTTCTTTTGCACCTAGAATTGGGACCGGCCATGGCAGAGTTTCATCCCCATTAAATGCATCAGTATATTGCAGGTCAAGCCAGCTTAGTGGCGTCATAGTTACAGAAGGAACAGCTTTTACACTAGTGATTTCTTAACCACTCCTGCCAAGAAGTATTAAAGGCATGATGCAGAGGAGAGCAGTTTTAGTCCTTCCTCCAACTATCTGACTAAAGGACTGCACTGAAGTTCCACAAAGCAACCAAAGTGTAAGATCGATTTGATCTTGTTTATGAATATGGCAGGAATTCATACAAGAGAGAACATGGGCATGTTGGAATTTGAAACTTAGCAATCAAATTATTATAAGAATATTTAAAAATCTCCCTTCCAATGGGTAGACTCAGGGAAGGCATACAAGTATCATAATGCATCAGGAGTTAAATCAACCTGAGGGCAAAACGAAACTTCAGAGTAGAAAATTGATTGGACCTTTTTTCAGAATATGGCAAAAATTCAAGTTTGTGAATCAACTATGAAATGCAGCACAGATTTCAAACTAGTGTTCACAATGGAAGAAGGTCTTCAAGTAGTACCACCTGATGGCAGCATCACGTTTGACAAGTTTGTAATGTAATGCCATTACTTCATTCATGTGTAACACAATGGGAAGGGTAAAAGTCAACTGACAGTTGTCCTATCCTTTGAAAAGTAAATAAGCTCCTTTTGTTTTTTAAGAAATCTTCTGGCTATGATCTGAGAAATCTACAGGTGCATGAAATTAGCCCATCTATGAAAACCATAGACTTATAATGTGAGTTGGAGGCGAGAATACCACACATAGTCACAACATGTTTCACCAAAGGTGTTTCCTGACAACACATCACACGCACAGAGGAACTCATTGCACTGATGCTGCAGGCCTACCTCCCTGTACAGGAATATATCCCATATAGGGAGTCATGGATGGGAGTTGCAGCACCCTAGGGCATCCTAGATTCACCGCTGCCTGCATAGCATCAGTGGCACATATAGCATGCAAGCTTGCAAGCTCCACCGTGGCCTCCATGTATGGCAGACCTTCACGGAGCCAATGGCTGCAGGCCGCCCTCACTGTCAGGGAAGCCTGATGGTGTGAAGGTTACAGCCATGAGTGCAGAGGGCAGCCGCACTCCATGGCAGCATAACCTGGATAGGGTGACGGGGAGAGAGTACTCATTGCAGCGGGTAAAGGCCCGCTAGAGCAAGGTGAGGGTACCCATGATGACTGTCAGACAGGAGAAGGGCGGAAATCCAACGTTTAGGATGCAGTCGGCCGTCAGGAGCATGAGAACACAGCTGATGGGGGCCCAGTTGCCAGAGATATTCAGGGCGCTAGTTACTTAGATCATACGCAAGCTCCACTCCACACCATAAATTCTTCAAAAAACTCATAATTGCAAAAGTATAGAACTCATTTTTCAAAAAGATGAATAAACAGAAGAATATTACAATAACATTGTAATAACATATTTTGGAATAATTAAAATATGTAATACTTTACAGAATTTTTCTGGAATATATGTACAATTTAAATTCGAATAAAATAAAAATAACATACAATTTCAATTAAACATCACTCATTACAAAATATATTTAATCAAATCAAGAAATACAGGTATTTGTTTAAACACCTCATAAATAATTAACAACTAAGGGCCTGATTAGGATGTCGGTCAGTAAGCCTTCGACCATACATCAGAGGCTTACCGACCAACATCCTTGGTTTAAATTCCAACCGCCATATTTCAATGACGGTGGTCGGAGTCCAAACCAGCCAGTCAATCCAAATGGCTTCCAACGGCCTCAAGGAGTCCATCGACCAGTCAGAACCACCACATAATCCCTTACGGATGGCGTTTCCGCTGTGGAGATTATGAGGTCCGTTTCCCATAGGCTTTCCATGTCAGATTTTCCGACATGGAAAGCTTGTCGGGGGTTTTCCGACATGGAAGGCCGGTCATAAAGTGACTTTGCTGGGCCCCTAGCAGGGCTCCCCTCCTTCCGCGGCCTCCGGTTTTGGGCAGGGGGCACCTATTGTGCCCCCTGTAAATCCCTGCACCATGTGGCGGCACCATGAGGATAGGGATTTACAGTAACTCCCATTTCTCTATGGGAGCTTGTGCTGTGGCCGGTCTTCGACCGCCGCACAAACTCCCATAGTGAAATGTGCAATTGCATTGTAATTGCACTTTCAGGCCACCAACCCAAGGTCGGTTGGTTCCGAAACCGCAGAGATGTCGGTTGGAGGCAATTCCGACTGACATCATAATCAGGCCCTAAATAAAAAAACATAACAATTACAAATCATCTCAAAAATTTCAAAATGAAAGAATAATCAGAATATAGAGCAAATAAGACAGCGAGGAGACAGGGAGAAATCGAAGGTAAGGAATTATGAACCAGGCTTCAGAAAAATAACAAAATAGGAACTCTGGGGCCAATTCACAGAACTAATCTGAGACAAAATCCTAAACTTACTACTTTTGGTATTCACAGAAGGCATTTAGTAGTAGTAAAGTTAGGACTACTAACTTTACTACTACTAAATGCCTTCTGTGAATACCAAAAGTAGTGAGTTTAGGATTGTGTCTCAAGTTAGTAGTCCTAACTTTACTACTACTTAATGCCTTCTGTGAATACCAAAAGTAATATGTTTTGGACTTTATCTCAGATTAGTTCTGTGAATCGGCCCCTCAGAGATTAAAATCAGGCACTTGGACATGTGCCTGATCTCCGCCCAAGAGAACATAGAAAGATGAATCTTTACAATTGCTACACCATGGGACTCCCCCTCTTCCTTGGCAGAGAAAATGTGGGCAACTTAATATCATGTCATAAACTTGGGAGATAAAGGCTTTAAGCAGGACTGACAGAGAGAGTCACTGCGTTCTTTTGTTTAGGATTTAGACAGATAGCCCTGTTCAGATGACCTGAACATTGAGGGGTAATTTTACTAAGAAACGAAGCAATGCAGATCAGCAACCAAAGTTGTTGCACTGCATTGCATAAAAAGGGAGATAGTGGGACAGGGATCTATCTACTAAGGTATTGCACTTTTGCTCTTTCCCTTTTGCTGGCACATTTTAGGGGCTGTGTCTACGCTCTTATACAGTGTGTCATATTTAGCATAGTTTTTGTACTGAACGTGCACCCTTCCAACACAAAGTACTTTTTGTGACACTGCACCTGTGCAAAGCGTTGCTAAATCTGACCCCAAGCATGTGATTGCTGTGATGTCTTTATCAGAACACTCATATGATTCCTACAAGTGATATGAGTAGTATTCCACCGGAATATCGACTACATAATATCATGAGCCTAAATCTCAAGCCCTAAATTCCAAGTACCAAATATTATGAAGGTAAGTACAGAGGTAAAAATAGTTTTACTCTGCCTAACTTCATATATAAATATGTACCATAACCATTATTTATAAGTGTGTGTTGTGGGTGCGTGCATGTGCATATAGATACAAAACCAATTCCAAAACATGTTATTAGAGGAAAACACTCACTCATGCAATAGAGGAGCAAAGGATATATATTCCTCATTACCCATGACGTGTTTCATCCACAAAGGGCCTAGATCACATGAAGACAATAGTGAAGTACAGATTTTAAATAACACCAAATTCAACAACACAAAAGCAGACTCACGTAAATGCTACAGCCAGTGCCATCGTATGAGAGGGAAAGATCAAAGTGTTGCACAAAGTGAAATCAAAACCAGTAAAGCAATAATTACATAAAGTGAGGGAGAAAAACAATGCAATCTACACAATATTAAATCAATCCAATATTAAATAAATCTCCCAAATGAAGTGGAGGATAAAAACAATGCAATCTACAAAATATTAAATCAATGCAATATTAAATAATGTTCAGAGTCTCATTTCCCAAACAAAACTCTGCATTTGTCATTCTGGACTTAACCCTTTCAAAATTATATAACAAATATAGTTGGTGGGAAATCGATATCTATCCAATAATCTTTATTGTGTTCATCAAAGGTCAGATACCATCCTCTCCATTCTGTACATAGTGTATATCACATGTGACTGCCCAGTAAAAAAGCCCACAATTGCCACCGCCAAGGGACAACATAGCAGTAGCATTTAGTGAAATACGACCCTGCTATAGGGACACTCATGACCAGGACACCACTGATTACATATAGGAAGGCTTGCTTGAGGAAAGATCAACTTGTATGGCGTGAAGTCACAAAGGAAAAGGAGTCAGGTTAAAACCAAAAGCAGGTTTTACTAAATGCAATAAATGTAAGGCATGCTGTCAATATGAAAACATAAAGAGTTTTATTCACCTTTTAGGAAAAACATCAATATTAAAAGGAGCATTGCATATAGGAGTGACTAAGGGCCAAATGTATAAATTGGTGGTATATGCAATCCATCACAATGATGACAGGTTATATATACCACCAACTTGAAGGTCCGCCTGCCTAATTTAAATAACAACAGACCTTCAGCTTGGCCACAGCAGAGATGGTGAGAGAAGCATTATATTTCTTCTTTTCTAAAATAAATCCTGTTTTGGGATATTCATTTTGAAAAGAATACTGTTTGCTACAAGGCTGCATCCTTCCGATGCAGCCCTGTAGCAAACAGTAAAATGCTTTGGCAGGAACCATTACAGCAGCGGTTCCTTTTAATACCTTTATAAATGATTGCCAACTTGGGGGTAATTTCTAAATTAGGTTGTTGGCCTCTCCACCATGGGGACATGAGCCTATGTTATTTATATGCTGAAATGCCCTTGCTCCAAAGTATATATAGGAAGTACAACATTATCGGTGTACAAGAGAATATTGCAGTATCAAAGAGCTATAAGAAAGAAAGATTCCAGCTACCAGGTTGCCAGATAATACCCCCCCAAAAAAAAAAACGTCCATGGGGGGATGAGAAAATAAGTAAATAAATATATTCTGCCCCGGGGAGATTGATACAGAGTGACAGGGAAAAGGAGCTAAGTAAATCAGAGTCCAAGTATATCATACAATATAATACACTATGATAACATTTATAAATCATGCAGCTGCTACCAAAGAAGTGCCCAGTGCCAGCCGCCCAATTCTATAAGAGAAGAAGACTAGTTAAACCTCAACAGAAAGTCTATGCATCAAAAAAGAAGTCTTCAGCAGTTTGTAAAGAAACGATTCGGAAGGAGCGAAACGTAGGGTCATAGGCAATGGGTTCCAGAGTTTGGTGGTCAGAAAAGAAAAGGAGCAACCTACTCTCTCTTGCCTTGTGGACCTTGGGAACGCAAAGATGTTTTTGCGCATTGGAACGCAATGATCTTTTATCATCTATTATCATATTAATGTATACCAAAGAGTTTAAATATTGGTGAAGAGATGTATGTATCATTCATAAGAGAAATGTGTTTGGTTGTCTTTTCTGAGCAGAGAATCAGATTTTGGAGAAGGATTTTTATATGTGGTTTTAAATATATTTTAAATTTGTGTTTGTCCACTGAATTGCTTTTCTAGATTCCAGGATCCTATGGCCAAGTAGCTGAGGTGGGACATCTTTACAATCTTTAAAGGATTTTGAAAGACTGTGTATCTTTTGTACATTATTTGCTGAAGAAGGGTTTGATGCAAGGATTATGGGAATGCAAAATGTAAAATGAATGTAGTAGACAATGATGGTTTAGTTTTTGTTAGATATGTATATGTGTCTGTGTGTGTGCATATACATATATATGTATGTGTGTGTATGTGTATACATGTGGGTGTATATATATGTGCGTGTGTATATATATATATATATATATATATATATATATGTGTGTGCGCTTATCATTCTATATATATATAGTTATAGTTAGGACCTATTATCCATAGGAAATTCGTAACATTCTTTTCCCAATAACTTTGGCGCCGGTTGACGAATCGTCGCGAAATTTTCAAAACTTATGGCCCGTTCTGGTCCGCTCCTATCTTGAAAGTTTCGGGGTGATTCGGCAAGCAGGGGCCGAGAAAAAAGGGGGGTCCCAAAACATGTTTTCTCCATGTTAATTCCCATAGGAAACTTTAGACACGGCTACAGCCCGAACTGCTTAACGGAATTACACCAAATTTGGCAAAAGGGTAGTGCTTGGTTCAGAAAGTGCCCTTTTTTTAAATGGTGTAAATCCATTCAGTAGTTGCAGAGAAAATAAAAAATAGAGGCCAAAAAATCAATTTCCCATAGGAAACTTTAGACACGGTTACAGCCAAAACTGCTGAACGGAATTACACCAAATTTGGCAAAAAGGTAGTGCTTGGTTCAGAAAGCACCCCTTTTTTAAATGGTGTAAATCTGTTCAGTACTTGCTGAGAAATTCCCCAAATAAAAGTTTCGATATCTATGGCTGCGGTGGATCTGTGCACCTTCACGACCACAAGCTTCATGCTAATTGGCTGTCAACACTCCAAACCAGGAAGTGTTGGCAGCCATCTTGTGACTCGGTAACCGAGGCACAATAAAAGAGAAAAAGAAACGCGAACAAAAAGAAAAGGGGGCAGGGTAGAAACACCCTGACCCCCTAGGCCTGCTTAGGGGGTCCCACAAGGACCCCCAGGGCCCAAAAAAAGCATTTTTTTTTTTTTTTAAATCGGCAAAATGCGCGATGAATCCACGGATCCGGCTGCAAAACAAAAAAAAACGAAGCGCAGGCTCCCGCGCTTCGTTACTAATTAGCCCCTGGGTGGGCCAAGTCCCGGGTGCAGTGAAAAAAAAGTGTGGGGGGGCCCAATCCCCCCACACTGCCCCGGGGACCGCCACCCCCCGGGGCTTCATTTTTTTTAAAACAATATACCTGTGTGGGGTGGCTTGAGCCCCCCACTCGCCCCGGGGACCGCCACTTCCCCGGGGCACTAATATTTAAATTTGGGGGTCCGTAACGGACCCCCGAGCCCCGAGGACCACCACCTCCCGCCCTGTCATTGCAAACTGCTTTGCTTCATTGAAGCGAGAGCAGGAAACCTGCTCTCGCTTCAATGAAGCAAGCAGATTGCTTTCCACAAGGGGAGCTGCATGTCAGCAGCTCCCCATGTGGAAAGCAATGCCGGCTCCCGCAGGACGCGGGAAGCCGGCGGGACCGTGGGGGGATTGGGGACCCCCCACGGTCCCCAACGAGAGGCCAGGCCCCAGGGGATGGGGTCCCCGGGGCTGGAAGAGGCCCGGGAGGGGGGCCACACGGCCCCCCCTCCCCTGAGTGTGTATGTAGTTATTGGTGTTGGAGTGTCTATTGTTTTGAGAATGGCAGTCTGTAATTTAGAGTGGGTGTATCAAAAGTTATATTAGGGTGTGAGAAGATGCATGAAATTATCACATGGATGATGTCATCAGTGATGTCATCAGTGATGTCATTTGAGATGTCATCAGTGATGTCATCAGTGATGTCACTGACCATGTCATGAGTGATGTAATATGTGACGTCATCAGCAGCGCATTGCGGGGCGCAAGTTATAGTTAGCTGAACTAACTATAACGGGGGAATTTCACGGGTTTTGTACGAGTGAAATGTCCAACTAACTATAACTGTCCCTAAAACCTATGGTTTTTTCAGTGAATTTCTAAGGTTTTTTAAATGCTAATTTCTAATTATAACTTGCCTGAAACCTATGTTTTTTTCAGTGAATTTCAAAGGTTTTTTAAATGCTAATTTCTAACTATAACGTGTCAGAAACCTATGGTTTTTTCAGTGAAAATATATATATATATATATATATATATATATATATATATATATATATATATATATATATATATATATATATTATCTTGCTCCACTGTCTCAGTAACAGTAAGGACCAGCACCTGCGTTGGTGTAAAATCCAGATCAGGATTTATTTACGTGCACTCAAATCAAGAAACAGACGCGTTTCAGCATAAGCCTTCATCAGTGTCGACGGGCGCCTTCAAAGCAAACATACATATAGTGTTGTCAATTACCAAAACTAAAGAAGGACAATTCATTCACTATAAACAGTCGCCATCTTTAAATGTGCAAATAATTAGTAGAGTCTATCATCAAGTCATCTTACCAACTTGTCATTCTCCTCTTCAACAATTTTAAATTCATTGTTATATTAAATAGGCATGATCGCTCTACGTATACATCAAAGGAGACATTTGATCAAGTCTCTACTTTATCACACATCTATATTTAACCACATGGGAGATCGTTTGGAGCTTTCCATTTAATGACATATCAATAGGCCCGTATTTCCAACGAGTAACATGCTATATCAATTACACGAGTGAACTTATCCTTTGTTATGCATACAAGCCTATTCTCTTTCAGCATGTTAACCCACTTCATTCCACCCTGGATGGGCTTAGGTGAATGTTACGGACCATTTAACTCTTAGCTCCAATGTGTCAATCCCAAATTGTGGCGCTATGTGTTTTCAGATTACTCAGTCCTTCTTTGCTAAAATAGTGTTCATTTCTTCCTCAATGCTTTCTTCACAGATGTGTTACCAGTTCCTCCCCCCATTTAAACCGCCTGGAGACTTCGTCTGGAGATCGATGATATACCTCGACTTCAGGCATCATAGTTTCTTCTCCCTATCTCCTCCCGTGATGTCATTGGGGATACAGTATAGGCAAAAGAATTGAAGGAGTGCCCTATTGCTCCTGTGATCGCTCGCAAAGTGGCGTGCCACAGGATAGTTAGCATCATTGTTCATGATTGCCTGTTGATGTTCCAGTACTCTAGTTTTACCGGGTGTATGGTGCTGCCCACATAGCGTAAGCTGCATGGGCATACCAGACAGTAAACCACATGGGTTGTGGTACAGGTCATGAATTTGGTTACTTTTCAGTGGTGCTCATCTCCCCAGTAAATCTGAGGTTCAGGTGGTTGTTGTTGAGACTGGAGATATATTGTTTAGCCGACTCTTGTGACCCTCTCCAAATAATGAAGAGGTCGTCGATATACCTCCGCCAGCAAACAACCTTCTCCACCCATTCCTCCATGTCATTTGCCCAGGCCACCTGCTATTCCCACCAGCCCATGAACAAGTTTGCATAGCTGGGGGCGAAGCAGGTGCCCATGGCCCTCCCCTGTGTCTGCCTGTATCTCTGGCCCTGGAAGATAAAGATGTTGTTATTTATGCAAAAATAGATACACTCTAATATCATTGTGTTGTGCTCCAGGTACCGTAGGGAACGACTTTTCAAATAGTTGTCCACTGCTGTCAGACAATCAGTGTGTCTATTACTGGTGTATAAATTGCACACATCTAGCATGATCATTGTAAAATCAGATTCCCACTCAATCCCTTGAATTTGATTCAAAAAATCTTTTGTGTCTTGGGTGTTCGAAGACAATTGAGAAACAAATGGGGAAAGAAAATGATCTATAAACTTTGACATATTTTCCGCCAATCTCCCTATGGATGACACTATTGGACTCCATGGAGGTCTGGCAGCGTCTTAATGTATCTTGGGCAGATGGTAAAAGGTAGGGATACTCGGGTGTTTATTCTGCAAAAACATGAACTCCTCTCTAGACAAAATTCCTTTCCCATACCATTTATCAATAAGTTCTGCATACATTTGAATACTACTCAGATAGTTCTCTTCCGTAGTAAAAGCATAGTTCTCTTTGTCATGCAAGTGTCGTAGGGCTTCTTTGCAATAGTTCTCCCTAGTGTGTAGAACAACATTTCCGCCCTTATCCGAGGGTTTTATTACAACTGAGGGGTCTTGTTCTAGTTTCAGCAATGCCTGTCTCTGGTTGAATGTAAGATTCCAATTCTTGCCTTTTGCTCGTTCCTCTTCCTTACTTTGTAGAGTCAGAAGTTCTCTGTTCACTGTTTCAGAGAAAACGTCTTTTGCATCTGTTGGCATCTGGGGGCAGAACCTCGAGGGAGTTTTGAAGGGACTCTTCGCCCCTTCTTGCGACACCCCAAGTTCCGGAGCTCTTACTATATTGTCACTTTCGTATTCCCGCTGTGTCCTTTCCTCTGCTCCTAGTTCTTCAAGGATTGCCAGAGTGTCCAAATCACGTATATTTATTATGTCAGTCTCCTGTGACGCCATCGCAACGCTTTGTTGCACTTGCCCTGGATTCCTCATCTTGAAAAATTTCAATAATTTGATTTTTCTAGTAAACTTAAATAAGTCTATCCGAGTCTGTGTGTATTCGTAATTACTTGTAGGACAAAACGTCAAGCCCAACTTCAAAACTGACTCCTCATCCGAGGTCAGTACTTTAGGTGTCAAATTCACAATTGTCAGGTTATCCTGTACTCCTTGAAGTTCCTGCCCCTCCGGGTCCTGGTGTTCCTTGTTCCATCGCTTCTTGCCACCCCTTCTCTTGTTACGCCTGTTTTTTGTTGTTGCTCGGGGGGTCTACCGTTGCCCCCTCTCAACCACGTTTGTCTGATGAGGTTGAATTCCTCATGAAAAGAATGTTGCTGCCGTCTGTAGAGGACGTTTGTGCATAGTAGCTCTGCCACCAAATGGGGTTTGGGATTTGGAGGGAGTGAGTTCTCAGGAAAGAAATAAGTACAAGGCAAAGGCTGTGCCTAGTAAAGGTTTGGTCACTTAATTGAGCTTAGGGTATAAGTAGTAGGGGCTTGGCCCACTAATGGGGCTTGGCTGTCTGGACGGTGTGGGCTCTCCTTGAAGACTGTTGTGCAATGCGAAAGATGTGCATAGTATAAGCTTGGCCACCTAATGGAACTAGTGTGTCTTGAGGTGATGGATCTGCGTAGTAGGGAATTGGCCACCAAAAAAGGGGGCTTTCCATGAAGACTTCTGTATAAAGGGAAGGCTGTGAGTGGCAGGGGCTTGGCCACATAATGGAGCTTAGTTGTCTGGTGGGAGTGGGTACTCAATGAAGGAAGCCAGTGGTTAATGAGGGTTTCACCACTTAATGGGGCTTGGGTATATGGAGGTAAAAGTATGTTTTGCACGCTAATGGGACTTGGTTGTCTGGAGAGAGTGGGCTCTCAATGATGATTTCTGCACAAGGGGAATGGTGTGCATACCAAGGGCATGGCCAACTAATGGGGTCTGGCTGTCTGGATGGGGTGTGCTCTCCTTGAAGACCTTTGTAACAGGTGAAGTCTCTGCACATTAGTTGGTTGGCCGTGTAATGGGCTTGGGTGTTTTTAGGGATTTGACTCTCCACGAAGTCTTCTGTACACATTGAAGGCTATGCGTAGATCAGGCTGTGCCACCCAATGAGGCTTGGGTGTCTGGTGAGGGTCATCTCTCTGTAAAGATTTCTCACAAGTTGAAGGCCATGATAAAAAGTGTGTTCAAAGTGGGATTTGGCTGGCTGGAAGGAGTAGGCTCTTCATAAAAACTTCTGTACAAGATGAAATCTGTGTTTAGTAGGGGGCATGACCACCTAATGGGATTGAGTGCCTTGAGGCGTAGGGTGTCTATAGTTGAGACCAATGCCAATTGGCTGCTTTGAAGGAGTGGTCACTCACCTTAAAGACTTCTGCACAAGGTGAAAGCTGTATGTAGTAGGGACTTGAGCGTATATATAAGGACCTCCTGCTAATTATACCTATTGCAAGGGCAGGGAAAATACAATTGTAAATAACAAATCCCTTTGGCAATTAATGTTCTAATTTGCATTATATGACATAATTGCAACATGATACTGAAAAAGGCTAAGTGATCACTTATAAATAATGTAAAAAAGGCTTTTATTAGTACAAATTATCTAAAAAGTTTTCTGCACTCGACGCTCCGCAGAACTTGCAGAGTGCAGAAAACTCCCCTCCGTGAGGTGCAGCGGAGTTTTTGCCCCGCTCGCGAACGGTAAGTGCGCGAGTTGCTGCTCAGGTAGAATTTCTACCCGAGCAGCAAGAAGTTCAGTGTGAACGGCAGTTCGCATTGAACTCTGCCACTTGCGAAACTCCGCAGAGTTTTTTTGCCCGGGCCTGGAAATGTTACATGGCAAAACTTGAAAACACAAAGAAATCAAATCAATAAATCAATCAATCAATCAGGGAATTGTAAGCGCGCTACTCACCCGTGAGGGTCTCAAGGCGCTGTGAGAAACACAAGACTTGTGCACCATTGAATATATATCTCTTAAAGAACAACTATAATCAAACAATCGTTTCATCTATATTGCTTCGACAATAGAATTAGTATAGTAATAGTATTACAGAATAAGTCAAATTAGTCATACAATGAAAACCATGAATGTCAAAATATTTATCAAAGATCAATAATATGAGAAACACATATGTCCAAATTGAGAGACAGTCAAGCGGCGTTGATCATGGATGGATGCTGTTGTGTCATGTCTACGCGTGTTTCGGTAACCCAAGCGCCTTCATCAGGAAAGCCACAGATAGCATGTCTAAAAACAAATGTGAACGCTTAGCCTTAAAATAGACTAGTTAAAACCAGAGAAACCAAGTGTTTTCAGAAAGAATAAAAGTAAATAGCAGAGCCACACAACCTGTGCCTTCACCAGAATAAGTGTCAGTTTCTGTATGATAGCAAATTGGAAAAGGCTCTGTGACAGTACATAGCATAAAAAGAAAAATAAGAAATGAAAAATTAGCCCAAGTGATTGCTCTCATGGAGAGTAAAATCGGTTAAGAAACTATTTGGCCAGTCAAAAATAAGAGCTAATAATTCTTACCAACTGTAAAGCTCTGATGCATATAACTGAAAATATATGTAGGGGAGCAAAGAATGCAATCAAGGTTGACTAATTAATGCTGTGAAAAAATTATCATGATAAGGAATGTTAAAATAGTGGTAATGTATTCATGCATTGATATGCATGTTCCAGTAGTACCTTATAAATTTCTTAGGTAGTGTGGAAACCCATCTGGGACTGGAAACTCCACTCTACTGGATGGTGAGCAGATGAGATTAATGTATATTTTTCATTTCTTATTTCTCTCTCCCTAAAACACAGCATAATTGACTTACACCTGTTTGGCATATTTAATTTACTTGGAAGTCCTTTGTAGAGTGGTATATCATATACCTAGGGCCCCTAAATTAAATGCTATCAGCGGGCCTGCAGGACTTATTGTCTCACCCATCTTAGTAGCCCTCTAAAATGTGTCCCAGGCCTGCTATTCCAGCCTGAATGCAGTGTCACACTGCCATGTGAACTTGGCATTTAGACTCACTTGCCAGGTCTTAAACTCCCTTTTTATTGCATGTAAGTCACCTCTAAGTTAGGCCCTAGGTAGCACATAGGGCAGAGTGTTATGTAATTAAAAGGTTGTACAGGTACTTTTAAGTTTTGCCTTTCCTGGTAGTGACAAACGAATACTACTGTAAGGTTTATCGTTCCCATATGATAACACTGGGGATACCTTATTACATTTAATAGGTGTATTTTCCAATTGGGCACAGGTAGATCTGTCATGTTTTTTACCTATGTAATTGTAATGTTAAACCCTCTTAAATGGTGAAGTCAGATTTTTCATTACAATTTTTAAAATGCCAATTTTAGAACATTGGCATTTTCCTGCCCTTAGCCCTTTGTACCTGCAGCCTATCTTGGGTCACGTGGCTTTGTGAATTCCTCCAAGACAGTCACACAATAGAGGTATTAGGTGTGCCTCAGTGGGCCATCACTGGAAGGAAGAGGGGTACAGAGATGAGCACACTTCCATTTAAACCTGAATAGGCTGTGTCCTGTCTCTACACATAAGGCTTATTGACCCTGCATTGTCACTGCAGCCAACTTGAAGCCAGGAAGGGAAATCAGGTAATTTCAAACAATTCAAAGAACCTTTCCAGAAGCTTCACCCACCTTCTAGGAGAACAGAATGCGGGTATAAAATAAAAATAGGACCTTCAGACCCACTCTTCAGTTCACTGCTGGACCTGCTTTAATGACCTGTTGTGTAGTCTGCCAGTATGCTGCTGTACCTGGAAGGACTGCTTTGCTGCCTGGAGCCTACCTTCAACCCTAAAAGGCAGCCCTGCTGTTAAGCCCTGCATCTTCACCTGCATATAGGACTACCAGAAGTGAGTCCAAGGGCTTGTTTGCTAACCTCCTGTTCAGAGGAACAGGGACATAAAAGGCTCCTACCATCTTGAACCCACACGTGGACCCAGCCTGAGGGTGTCCTGAACCCTCACCAGTTTTGGACCCTTGGTTGTGGTGCTAAAGGTGCCCAGATGGCCAATTTCCAACGTTGAGGAATTAGGCAAAATGTGACCAAAAAGTGTTCTGAGAAGCAGAAGAACCTGTTCTCCTATCCGCCTGAGGTGCATTACTGGTCTGATTGACTTTGCAGCTTCTCCTGCTACATTCTTCTCTGCAGCAGCAAATCTGTTTCAATGATCCTTCGCCAAAGATGTATCCGACCTTGTGGAATTGTCTTCGGCTATAGCCCTCTGCCTCGACTAGCTGGATGTTATCGCCTTCCATTTTGATAACTAAGTCCATGGCCATCCAACAACTATGCTCCCTCCTTGGACACTCTTACAGACTTGCCCCACTAGACGTCTACCTTCTCAGACATTTTTCTTCAAGAATTTTTCTAAGTCCGAAGGTAAGCGCTGACCCTGCGCAGTTTACTTCTTGCATCCAAACCACACTCCATCATGGTCAGCCTTAACTTTCGACTTTGACCAGGTCTCATGTGACCCGATGTCCCGGATGGCGCTTTAATCTTTTAAGTGCTAGATTTTTCTAAAAACGTAAAAAATTATAACTTTGGTTCGATTGATTGGATTACTGTGGTTTTAGTGTCAAATGCTTTATTAAAATGCAGTCTAATTTTCAAAATTGATTTTGAATTTTCCTTATGATGTGGCTTTAGGTTATTACTGTTTGTGTGCTTAATTATTAATATTAATTTACACATTGCCTCTAACTTGAGCCTGACTGCTTTTTGTGCCAAGCTTCACAGGGTTAAGCACAGGTTAATTTAGTGACTTTTTGTTGTTCATCCTGCAAGGGATTGTGTCTGTTGCCTGACCAAGGCTCACACCCCAGTCAACCAACAACCCAATTTATCACTTTGGTGTTCAGCGGTGTGGATCAGGGCTTGTGTTTGTGCAGTACTTGCTTTACACAAAAGTCTCAGGTAAGTAATTTGACACCAGAGTTGACCTTTATTTAAATTCTTTCTAGTTTGTCATTGGCTGTTTGCCCCCTTTTCTAAATATAAGTATCCTACCTTCCATTCTGTGCCATTGAGATGGAGCTGTGCAACTTTAATACCCTCAGCAGGGCAGAGCTGCTGAAACTCTGCAAGCAAAAGGGTCTGAAGGTTGACAAGAGGGCTAACAAACTGGATCTCTAGGTAGATCTTAGAGCTTTTGAGGAGGTGCAGAGGTGGCAGTCTACCACCAGAGATGATGATGGTGATGACAACGAGGAGGAGGAGGGAGCACCATCAATGATCAGGGGATGGCGGACCAGTCGAGTGTTCTGAGCTGCAAGGAGAGCCCAAATCAAACACAGCAGATGAACAGGATGCCTAGAATGCCAATGATGGAGCAGGCAGCAGTATGTCTGAGAGGGGCCTGACCCTGATGGAGCTGGAGGACAGGAAAGCAGAGAGGGAGCTCCAGCTGCAGCTTGCCAAGGTAAAGCTAGAAGCAGGTGAGAGGAAGTCTGAGAGAGCCTCGGCTGAAAGAAAATGCTTGCTGGCACATGAGATGTGACTGAAGGAGCTGGAAATAAAAGCAAGGCAGTTCCCAGAGTCCAGCAACGATAGTGGCAGCATAACTGCAGTGACAACTGCAGAAGCGAGGGTCCAATACCCAAGGAGATGATGCCCCACTATGTGTTGGGAGATGATATTAATAAGCGGTGTTCTGCGTAAGAGATAGCTCTGTGGGTACACAAGGTCCCAAAGGAGTTCTGGGGTAGTTTGTGGAAGTACATGCCTACAGTGATGAGAGACAGAGGTAGAGGACCAGACCAAGTATACCCCCATGAAAGCCATCCTTTTTTCAAAATGTGGGCTGAACCATGAGAAATATCTTTAGAGGTTCATGGACAACCAAACCAGTCCTGGGTGGACTTCTTAAATGATTCCAGCAAAGCACTGAAAGGCTGGGTGAGGGGCAGCAAAGAGGATGATTTTGTTGGGCTGTACAACCTGATTCTGAGGGAGCACATGCTCAATACTTGTTTTACAGAGCTGCACCAACATCTGGTAGATAGCAAGCTGACTGACCCAGGAAGCGTGCTGAGGAGGTAGACCTCTGCGTCAGTACCAGAGTGCCCAAGAAGGCATCCGGGGGGGGCTCCCAAAAGGGTGGTCACGGTTCCTACCAGTAGAAAGAGGGGGGGTACAAACAAAAAAGAGCTATCTAAAGAAAATAGTTCTGAGGTGGAGGGTACCATTCATAACCCTCTGTATAAATGTTTTTTAAAAATCACACTTAAGTATTCCTTAATGCCCATGAGGCAGATGCATGATATTTAAAAGTAGGACATGTACAAGCATCAGGCCTGATTCTCAAACTGCATGTTGTAGTCCATTTTATAGTACTACTAAAAGTATTACACAACATACTACAAAATCCAAGTTTTGTTTATATTTATGCATTTGGAGTTCTCTGCCCTGACTTTGGAGTCATGAACTTCTACACAAAAGTAGGATTTTAGTAGTAAATGTGGGAGGGACAAACAGGCGTGGGTGGGAAAAGGTTTAGACTTACTACTAAAGAGGATGGGATTAAGGAAGAGTAAGTGATGTTTAGGGTGACTCAACGAGTGGTTTAGGGCAGAATATCTCTCACCTACATAAGAATAATCTAATTGCATTACTCTGGAGTGGAGGACATGTAACTTACTCTTTTGTAGTAAGTTTGTGACTATCAAAAGTGGTAAACTTACTGCAATGTGTAAACTTGCTCAAAGGTGCACCTAACCTTTGGGCATGAGGCCACAAGAGTTAAACATGTCCATACAGTGAAAAGGCCTTAAAAGCTATCTTCAGTGTAGTAGGGTTAGTCTTTCCATGCAAAAGCATCTGTAGGTAAAACATGTTACTTCTGTCTAGGAACCATCTAAAATGCTATTTTTTTGGACTTTTTAAAATATTTATTACAAACTTAATTAATTGGTGAAGTCAGATTTCTAATAAGTACTTTAGAATTGGTTATTTTAGAAAGGTACCTGTTACCTGCCTTTAGCTTTCAGAAGCCCATATTCATAAACATCAACCATCATCTAGGAGCTGAATAGCTCCTTGATGAATTGTGAACTAGCTCCCAGAGGTGTGGTACTGAGACCCTTGGCTGTGTCAAAGTGTACTCCCACTAACATCCTAGGAAAATGTGGGAGATAGAAACCTTTTGTGAACGTTTTACCTGGAGAACCATCAGGAGACAAGGGCTAACTTGCAAAGCTGATCCTACAAGGGCGTATTGCTCAGGGCCTCACTTCTGCATCACTCCTGCTACTTTCTAATCTCAATGCCAAAATCTGTCCATGCTTAGCCCTCTTCGGCTCCAACCCACAACCTATTATGCCGAAGCACTCAAGGTGGTGAAAACCTGAACTTCTCCCTCTGGAGCTTTCCCACTTGAATCCAACGGTGTCACTGAGGTTCCATTCCGATGCCAAAGTCTGCTGCCATCAGGCCCCACCTCTTGACACCAGTCTACTGCCTGTTTCTACTGAAGGCCATCAACATTGTGAGGTAAGTTTGCATCAGGGTGAACCTGGTCCTTGCATCTGACTCACTTTCCATCGCAGCCAATCTGAAAAAAGAAAATACCCTAATACCAATCAAGCTCAAATAGATGACCACTGTTGGCACTTAATGCTTTTGGCACTACTTTTTTTTTACTTTTAAAAATCATGTCTGCAGTTCCTATTGTTGGATTCTTGTAGTTTTGTGCCATATTGTTCATTAAAATATTCTTTAGTATGATTTTTATTGTTTTGTGTTTTCCATTTTTGTTTTTGTGCTTCTGAATGCTTTACACCTTTTCTTAAGTTAAGCCTCTGTGCTCTGTGCCATAACTACCAGGGCTTGATCTCAGGTTTAAATTACTGAAACATTTACTTGATTTAACAAGAGTAGTTATTATTTGTGGTGGGCAACCTCCCAGCTGAAATAATAACCCACTTTCTCATAAATTCCCAAAATTTGTAAGTCCCAATTGTTCATTGATATTAGGAGAAGTCCATTTAGATACAAATAAGAGTCCCAGGACCTCATGAACAGCACTTGAGAGTAAAGCATCAATCGATCAGAGGCCACACACAAGGTCCAGTTCAAGTCTAGTTGCTGTTGGTCAGATGGGCACTTCAGGGTAAAGGCCTCTTGCAGCTTGGTGTAACCCTGCTGCCATACACAAACTCAGTCAACTAACTATTAGAGTCCACCTCTTTATCTTGGGTACAAGTGGGAGAAGGTTTAGCCCCTTGGGTCCCCACACAGGGTTCAAATAGAAGTTGTAGTCCTTCTTCTGTCCTTCCACAGGTCCGTCCAGAAAGTGTTTTGTGGAGGGCTACTTAGGATACCATTTTTTTTATGCCTGGCACAAACCATTGGGTAAAGGTGACTTCTTATAGCTCCATTATCAATAAAAGTTCTTAGGGGCAATCTTACCCACTTTTGCAACAGGGCATGTTTGCCCTACTGCAAACAATTCCACAGTATATCTTACAGCCAAAATCCAAGATGAGGAAAAGCTTCTTCCCTTGTGCAGAACCTGTGTGTCCACCCAGAGATGTGGTCACTCAAACCCAGTTCTGTGTGTAGCTCTCCTCGCCCTGTGATTTGTGCCAGCCTGACTATAGATATGTGACTGGTTGTCTCCAGTTGTAACCTGACATTTGTTTGTGACAGAGCAGGCACCTTTAAAGGTAATTAGGTTCTTGTGCCCGCCCAAATTGGTCATTCTATGAGGGAAGAAAAACACCTCTATACATCAAGGACATTGTCCCTGCTCTAAGAGCAGTTTTCACTCCTCAGTAATGCCAAGTACCTGGCTGGGTAGCTGATGGAGAGCAAATACAAGTTAGCCTTCAGGAGATTCAAGCATGAAAAAAATGAACTTTCTAAAAGTAACTTTTTAAAAATATTTATTAAGAATCTGACTCCACCATTGAATTATGCATTTAATAAATAGTAGAAATAGTGGTTTCATCATTTTTCTAACTGGTCTCAAACTAGGGATAACAGAATTAATCTGTACTCTAATTTTCCTTATAAGACAGCCAGGTCATGCCACAGTGAAAATAGATTTTGAGGCCTGTAGGCTCATAGTAGCATTACAGTTTTCCATGTCTCACATTTACATGCTACGTACCCTACCTTGTGGGATCCAAAGTCTACCCTGGAGGAACTTATTAATATTTAAACAGGAGTTTTTCCCTTTTTATTTTCATGAAACATTGCTTTCCACGGAAACATATTATTAAGTCATTGTCACCAACAAATTATTATTGGTGCAAAAATGCCAACTTGTTTAGCAGGCAAAGCATGGATAATAGAAACAGAACAGCTTCAGTCCATTTTTCATGAATTATTACAGTTTTTAGCAGATTTCCAGGTACAATCAGTTTTTTTCAGTGGAAAGCTTAGGGTGACAACAAGTGCTGAACTCAATGGAGAAAGACTTGTTCCACACCTATGTGGCACTGCTACAAATTCCCTTGCATTTACAATGTATTCCCATTTTGCATTAGATCCAGAGTCTAAAGGCCTCACTCAGTAGGGTAACTTTCACTTGTGAGTAAGTTTGCACTTTTGATTAAGTTTACTACATGTTGTTATTCACAAACTCCGAGTGTAAATTAATACTAAAAAAACAGTAGTAAGCCCAGCATTACACGCTGCCAACCAGTGGTTGGCAATTCAATTTGAATTGAATTTTTAACTATTTGAAATATATTAACTTAAATAAAAAATATATTCTCCTGAAGTTTAAATGCAAAATTAAAATTGCACCTAAAGAAAAAATCTGCATTTAATAATATTTAAATTGATGTATAGAAAATAGGCTATTAAACTAGTTCATAATTATATAAAACCATATATTATGTGTATATACTTTTAGCATTCATTTATGTTTATTTAGATTTTTAACTATTTTAAATAAGTTAATTTATTTTAAAACAATTTTCTATGCGTTTTTATTTTACGTCCATACTTCCATTATTTTCTATGGGAGGGTATTGCAGTACCATTGGTTGATCATGTGTAGTGCTGGACTTACTACGAAAGAGTATGTTACACATAAGTGTAGGTTACTACAAAAGTGCAGTTTGTGAATAACGAAAAGTGATAAACTTACTCAAAAGTGTAAATTTTCTCAAAAGTACAGTTTGTGAATCAGGCGCTATATGACCCCAGTGATGTTTGATCCTTGGCTCTAAAAACAGAACCTGACAGCATGTTTTTAGCAAGATGTAGTCGTATGTATGCTTCTACAGCCCAATCAGAATGGACTCTGTAACAGGTGAGATATTTCTCCCCTAACTTTGTATGAAAACATGTTAATGACCTCTCCCTTCCAAATATTGATAGACATAAGCATTAAACTCTCTGCAGCGGTCTGAAGGATTCTATCATTGTTGAATAGTTCTGTTATTTTATTTTCCTTTTTATTGAATGCACCATTATATTGTAGGGCATGCCAGCTAAATGGCTAATAAAGGAGTAGCTTTTGCTCTAGTGATTTCTTAACCTGATGCCAAAGATAATTAATGGCTCTAAAAATGTCTCAGCTTTTTTTGCCTTTGGACAACTTGAACAATCTCTCTAAGCTCTCATGTTATAGGTTGACATTCTGTATCCATAACTTCCTGACCCAATTTTATGCAGATCTTTGTCTTGTTTGTGTGACCGAAAAATGGCCCTATGCGATTCCTTTTATCTTTTATCTGTGTGCATTGTATGCCAGGCAGCATACTCTCCCCCACTTTTGCAAGTGACTCCTTGTTGAGTTGTTGGGCTGATGAGCTCTGGAATGTCCTTGGCTCTCGGAGTGGAACATAGACCTTAAAAGACTGTGAGCAGCATTTCCAGCACCCCCAAATTTCACTTCTAACTTTCTACTGACGAAGTACATATATCTTGAAACACGTGTCTAGAGAGACAGAGCACGGGCTGCACCATAAATGGTGAAAAATAAAGACTTTTACTAAGTGAGTATTATTATACACTGCATATACCAAAATGCCTCAAGACAAATAGTGTGTTTATAAGTCAGGCATTGTACCTCCTCCCCTTTTTTGATTGACTCCTCGTTGAGCTGTGGGATCCTGAAACACTTATCTAGAGATACACAAAACTGGCTGCATCAACAATGGTTAATACTATAGACTTTCAACTAAATTGTGTGTTATTATGCAGTGCTCTTACCATAATGCATCTGAGCAGAATATATGCTTGTATGCCAGCCAGTGTGCTTCCTCCCCTTTTTGTGATTGACTTCTTGTTGAAATGTTAGTCTGACGAGCTCTGTGATGCACCTGCACTCTTGGAATGGCATAGAAACCTAAGAAAACTATGAACAGATTTGCCAGCCTCCCCCAAATTTTACTTGTTACACTCCACTGAAGAAGGAGAAATATCCTAAAAATCTGTTTATATAGATACACATTACTGGCTGCACCAACAATGGTGCACTCACGCTTCACTCCCATGGTACTGAGTTTGAGAGGTGGGTACTGCAGGTGTACTGTGATACCGTAAAAAATAAAAAATAAATGGTAATTGGGCATATGTAGCAGAACGGGAGTGGACAGGGGTTAAGTGCAGGCCCCCCAGATGTGCTAAGCAGAACAGAGTGGTGTTGACTACCCATGGCAGAGTTAAACAACATACAGGCACATGCATCAAAAGAAAAAACGGTCGCAAACGGGCAGATTCTCAGAATCTGCCCCTTTGCGATCAGGTATTTTGCATTTGGGATGCATCATCCCAAATGCAAAAATCGCAATTTAAGTAATCTCTAAATTGCGATTACTTAAATTGTGATTGCATTTAAGGAATCGCAAATTGAGATTCCTTAAATGCAATGCAACAAAGTAAAAAAATGAGCGATTTCGCTACTAGGGGCACAATTTACCATGAAGTTGAACTTCATGGTAAATTGCAAAACTTTGAGAAATGCACTAAAGTGCATTTTTCAAAGTTGAAGGTTACACACACACATGTCCTTGGGACATGTGTGTGCACAACATATGTGCACGGATCAATTTCAGGGGTGCAACAGGGTGTCCTTTTGACACCCCTGCACCCTTGAAATTGCATGCGCAATTTGCGAGTACCTATTGGTACTCGCAAATAGCGCTCGCAATTTCACATTCATTCCTATGGGCCTACAGGCCCATAGGAAAGAATGGGAAGCCATTCCTTATTTGCGCAATTTGCGACTCGCAAATAAGGAATGTGAAGGAATTGCTATTATTATAGCCATTCCTACATGCATAGGATTTTGCAAATCCTTAATTGCAAACCCTTATTATTCGCTATTAAGGACTCTCAAAATCCTAGCTTGATGCATGTGCCAGATAATTACCTAGGATCATACAATTTGGTCAAGTTGGAAATTATGCCATGTTTTCTGTTGTCACATTGTGCCGATAGACATCCTATTTTATGTTAATAAAACAATATTATAGTTAGTTTAAAAAAATGTCAGTAAATACACCATTTTAAATTAATGAAACAACTGGAATTCACTGGTTATAGTAACCTTCAGTAACTATAACTCATGCCCTATAGTAATTATAACTTGCACCCTTGCTAAATACCTCATATATTTCATCACTCATGGCATGTTCTATGTCACCATTGATAACATAATGGAACATCTGGAATGACATCATCCATGACAACAGAGTGCATGGTGGTGGCATGAGTTATAGTACAAACTGCGAAGGCTGTGCATATTAGCAGCTTGCTACCTAATGAGGCTAACAGATAAAATTAGTGGCCTATAGTATAATGTTTTCTATATAAGCACATCTTCACATAATGTATGGTTAACATGTTGATTATTTATAATTAATTAAACTACACTGGTTTGTGAAGTAAGTTCAAATGAAGTAGGTGGATGATGTCATCAGGAATGTCAGCAGTGATGTCATGAGTGATGTAATATGTGAGGTCATCTGTAAAGATGCAAGTTATATTTGACTTTCTGAACTGTAACTGGAGAAGAACTGAAAGTTCATTGTTTTTTAGTTTGAAAAGCATGTTATGACTGACATTGTAACTGAACTATACCATCCCTCCAACTTTAGTTTTTTTGCAGTGAATTTCAATGTTTTTATTACTCTTTTTTCATGTACCTAACTACAATGTCCTTTCAATTCTTAGTTTTTTTTAGGGTATATTTTAGAATAATTTAAAATACATTTTGTATACTAACTATATGGTCACTTTAACATTTGTTTTTAGCAGTGAATTTCTTCTTTTTTTAACTTGAAGTCAAATCAAATTTTCATAGTTACCATAATGTTAATTTTGTCTCTAGATTTTGAAGTACATTTTCAATAGTATGGTTAATTATTACAGGTTAAAAAGTGTATTATTTTTTGTTTACTTTCTATGGTCGGACATTAGTACCACAGGAGTTCTATGTGGCTTTTACTTCCTGTTCTTGGTCCTGCGCTAAGGACAACAAACTGGCAACACATTTAAAGACTTGTTTTTAGTATGAAACAGTGTTTTTTTAAGTTTAGATCTAGAGGTTTTGCAATTGAATTAATATACAAGGTTTGCTTTTTATGTTGTCTTGAAAAAGTATGCTTTCTTTTTACCTTTTGTGGTTTGTAGGAGTGCCCCAGGAGTGAAGTTCCCACACTTTTCACTTCATTTCTGATTACTAATTTGGTGTAATTAGAGCTCACACTGTTCCTTTCACATATATCTTTTTAATTTTTTTAAATGTTTGATGTTTTTGGTGGGCCAAATTTGGCTTAAGCTGAGAAGAGAGGGGAAGGGATAGAGGAGCAGGGACCAGAGGCACCAGGCGCCACCCAAAAATCTCTGCCTTGGCAATTTTTCAGCATTTCTGCAGGACAGAAAAAAGTGTCCTTAAAATACGTCATCGGTGATATTTGTAAGAAGTTTCTTCGAGGAACATGAAGGGATTACTAGTATCTTACTTTTGGTATGTGGTGAGACGTTGTCAGTGCACTCCAAACACCCCTCTAGAGCCAGGATGTAACAGGATGCGCAGGAGGTATTCACATAAAGTTTGGAACCCTCGGTCAGACCAGGTGCCCACTGAAGTGCTGCAAGGCCAATCAGATGTTAATTCTGCGTGTCAGGGTGTGATGACCTACTATACAGCAAGATTGTGTACGCAGGGGATTTAGGCACATCCAAACACCAATGACATAAAAAGAATTTTTACTATCTTCAAGTTCACCTGCCCTTCATTTATTATCTAAGCTACACCTAAAAACTGGAGAAAAGCAATGTTGCTTGTCGTGTGAGTATCTATGTGTGTGTGTATAATAATAGTCTGATGAAGTAATGTATATATAATAAGAAAAGGAAAGTCTATTGTTAGAAGTGTGAATCAAACCCAATGATTTACCTTAGCTTTATAAAGATTTCCCTTTAGGTGTTTTAAAGCAGACCTGACACAAAATTTAGATTTGAATTTATAAACTAACATAAGTTATTTTTCTGTTAGTTTATAATGAAAAGCCATTTAAATCATTGCAATGTGCTGCCTTGAATTACTTTGCTTCAATGAGGCATTCCATGGGTGGTGTATGGGCATTCCTGAGCATCCACCTGTGGGTTTTGACAGAAATCCATTTGTGTAAACACTTGTAAACATGGATTTGTGCTATAATCCTGCATCTCCCTGAGGCTGGCATAACAAAGAGAATTACTTTTATTTCTCTTTCTGCTTTCCTCTTTGAATGTGTGTTTCACTTTACACTTCACATACATTCTGAAAATAACATTAAATGGTAGATTAAGTGGAGGAAGGGAGCCCTTCCTGGATAAACCCTATATTAAGGTTAACAAAAACACCTTTGTGTTATAGCAAAAGGGTGTCTATGCTGGCATAAGTCTATAAAAAGTGTTCCAGCGCATTGTCTGTGAATACTTCTGAACATGGTGAAGGCTGTGCCTAGTAGGCGCTTGCCGACCTGATGGGGCTTTGGTTCATTGAGGCAACAGCACAAGGGTGTCTATGTTGCCAGAAGTGTATAGGAAATGTGCCAGCACATTAAAAGAACACAAATGGTAATGGGGCTAGGGTAGCTGGAGGTGAAGGGTGTCTTAAGGTTGTGTGCTCTACATGAAGACTTCTGTGTAAGGAGAAGGATGTGGTAGTGAGGACTTGGCCACCTAGTGTGGCTTGGGTGTCTGGAAGTGAAGGACGTGAGTAGTAGGGGCTTGCAATTTATTGGAGTTTGGCTGTCTGGAGAGAGTGGGCTCTTTATGAAGATTGTTATGCAAGATTAAGGCCTGTGTAGTAGGTGCTTAGCTACTAAATGGGGCTTGTTTGTCTGGAGGCAAAGTTTGTGCAAAGTAGGTGCTTGGCTTGCCCACCAAATGGGTCTAGTCTGCCTGGTGGGAGTGAGCTTTCCATAAAGATTTCTGTACAAGGCGAAGGTCATGCCCAGTAGAGGCTTGGTCACTGAATGGGGTTTGGGTGTTGGGAGGCAAAGGTTGTGCATAGTAGGGGATTGATCACCTAATGAGGCCTGGGTGTCTAGATTGAGTGGACTCTATGAAAAACTTCTGTACAAAGCGAAAGCTGTGTTTTTTATGGGCTTGGCCACCTAATGGAACCTGGGTGTCTGGAGGCTATAGCACAAGGGTGCCTAATTTGACAGAAGTGTGTAGCTAGTATGCAAATGCATTAAGTGAGAATGGGGCTAGGTGTGTGGAGGTAAAGGGTATCTGTAGGGTGTGGGCTCTCCATGAAAACCTCGGTACACGGCAAAGGGTGTACATAGTAAGGCCTTGTTCTCTTAAATGGGCTGGACTGTCTAGAGGAGTTGATTCTCTGTGAAGCCTTCTGTACAAAATGGAGGCTGTGCATAATATGGGCTTGGCCATGTAATTAGACTTGGATGTCTGGAGGCAAAGAATGTGTGTAGAAGTGGCTGGGCCATCTAAAGTAACTTGGCTGTCTGGAGGACGTGAACTCATAGTGAAGACATCTTTATAGACATGGGCGAAATTTTATTTATGCAGGAGTAATTGGAGCACTTTTCATAATTTTATATGATGGATTTTAAGCGCAATTACCAAGATAACCCGTTTACCCCATATTGCTTAATTTTGGGGAGAGGTTGTAATGTAAGATGTATCATTAGGGTAATTTTTGAATGAGTGTGGCATGTCAGAATAATTTTTCACCCGAGTGGATGGGTAATATTTGAGTGCAAAACTACAAATCTGAATGCAAACTTCAGTCTTTTTAATGCTAGCAAATATTCCTTTAACATTGGCGATAAACGGCTATTTCAGGTAGATTTTTTATCCGTACAGACAATTTTTTAGCACAGAGCTATGAATTTGAATTTGTGAATTCCAGTGTTTTGAATGCAAGGCATTCTTTTTGCTGTTAATGTTAATGTTAATGTTATTGGTATTTGTATAGCGCTAACTGTTACCCGAAGGTGTCCTGGCGCTGTATGAAGTCCTACAGAGGATTGGATGTCTAAGAAGAAATAGCAGGACCAATTTGAAAACAGCCATGTTTTCAGCGCCTTCCTAAAGGCCAAGAGATTAGTCATGCTTCGCAGAGATAGCTGCAGAGCATTCCAAGATCTGGCCGCATTTGCGATGAAGCCTCTTCCACCCCAAGAGGCCTTTTTTACCCTCGGGACAGTTATGAGTCTTGCCTCAGAAGACCGCAATGTTCTTTGAGGTGTATACTAGCTAAAAGCTGTTTTAAAAATGCTGGTCCGGTTCCCTGTTGTCACCCTTAGTGGAAAGGGTAAGCCCAGACGTGCGACCCATGCTCACTGTGCCACTGGATTGAAGCAAGCCTGGTTGATGAGGGGTGATACCCGAAACGGGTCCCAGGATGCTTGTTTCCGGTCCGGTCCAGGGAGGAACTGGCTTGGCAGTATGACTAGACTGTTCCCATGGCGGGCAGGGTCGAGACTGATTTGCATATGGCTAGGTGCAGACTGGGGTGGTGTGGTGAGCAAAAAAAACAATGGATTAAACCCAGATCTGTGACTGGAGGTAAATGTTTGATCTGTTCAGCATTCTGTCCATCATTTGTTTTTGCTGTTGTCACCCTAAGTGGGAAGGTTATGCCCATACGTTGGTTCCATGCTCACTGCACCACTAGATTCAAACTAGCTTGGCTGATGAGGGGTGATACCCTGAAAGCGGTCCCAGGATGCTTGTTTCTGGTCCAGGCTAGACTGTTCCCTTGGGGAGTAGGGTCAAACTTATTTGCATATGGCTGGGTCTAAATTGTGGTTGTGTGTTGAGCAACAAAATGATGGCGTTAACCCAGATCTGTGACTGGGGTCAATGTTTGATTTGTTCAGCATTCCATCTATTATTTGTTCTTTTTGCTTTTGTCACCATAAGTTGGAAGGTTATGCCCAGACTAGGGTCCTGTGCTCACTGTGCCATTGGATTCAAGCTAGCCTGGCTGATGAGGGGTAACACCGAAACCAGTCCCAGGATGCTTGTTTCCGGTCTAGGGAGGACATGACGTGGCAGGTTGGGCTGGACTGTTCCCATTGGGATCAGGGTCAAGACTGATTTGCATATGGTTGGGTCCAAACTGGGGTGGTGCAGTGAACAAAAAGAGATGTATTAAGCCCAGATCTGTGACTGGGGGTGAATGTTTGATTTGTTTAGCATTCTGTCCATCATTTTTTTTCTTTTTGGGGTTGCTGGGGAAGCTCTTCCCAGCAGCCAAAGGTAAAATTGATAATAGGAAATCCCTTTGGTGCTCACACCGGAGGGACTTCCTGCTGCCAGTGCGAGGACATGCTGGAGCCATCCTCAGCACCTAAGCACTGCTGCTCTGGATGACTCTAGTATGTCCTGAGCATGCAAGCAGTTAAGTTCCTGGACCCATCCCAACCGGTCCTCCTGCAAGCAGTTTTCACACCTCATTAATGCCAAGGACCAGCTGGGCAGCTGCAGGAGAGCTAATGCAAATTAGCAACTAGGAGCTGCGGGAACAAAAACATAACTTTCTAAAAGTAACTTTTCCAAATTGTGATGAACACTCTGAATTAACATTGAATTGGGCATTTAATAAATATTAATAACAGTGGTTAGATAATTTTTGCAACTGGTCACAAACTCGAGAGAGCACAGTGAAAATAGCTTTTGGGACCTTGTCACTGTAGGGACATGATGACATTAAAATTAATCATGTCTCACTTTTAAATACCATGCACCTTCTCAGGTGGGTCAAATGGCCTACAAAGGGGTGGATTATTAATCCACTGTCAAAAAAGGTCATTTTAACAGGTCTGACTGTCGGTTTAATATAGAGCACTCAGGCTGCCCTCATAGGCTAAAAGTTCTGTTTTCTCTCTCTCATTACTGGATGACACAGTAAGTGCAGCAGTCAATTGGTGTCACTTAACTTTCCATGCCCCTTGTGCAAATTCTATACGATAGGCTGTGGCCTTAAAGGAGAGTTAAGTATGTCAATTAGGGCTTAGTCAATTTCTACGTGCTATAGGCATCAGGGCACACACAATGAGCACAGGTCATTAGTGCCCTACTTTTCAGAGAACCCAGCAATACAAATCTGGTAAAAATGGGATGATCATTAAAAAAGGGGCATTTTCTCATATGCAATAATATACTATTTTACAACTCAACTTCAGTTTCACTCTTTGGAACATATTGCATATTTCTGTTTAGTAATAATATAGGTTTTACTTAAAAAACGTCCTCAATCCATGCCTAGCATTTGCCAATGGGCCTTCTGCTGGTCTGTTCAAGCAAAAATGACTTAGCTTTACATAAACAGGGCTCTTCATTGTTTGGGCACATGCACATTTCAATTTGAGTGCCTCCTTCTAGGTTACACTTATTGTAGATAGCAGTTTGCTGCACATTAGATATCATAACTATGAGGAATTTATTGCAGAAAAACTATGGCATATACAAATGTCAGGGACCAGTACTTTGTGCAGCTTTATCATATCCCTTCCAATTCCTCTATGGTTAGGGCTAAACGTAGGCAGTTTTTGTGAAATTGGATTGAATGGTAAACTGCCAGCTTTGCACTAAATATTTTCCCTCTCTCCTGTACTTCTTAAAATATGTTATTTTTTTGTAATGACAATATATCAGTTTTGATAAATGGTGTCTATCTAATGGACCACAATGTGAATTATACTTTTGTTAATCCTAACTTCATCTTTCGATACACATTTACATTTGCTGCTACGTAATTGCTTTGGTTGCTCATAAACATTGAATCAAACCTTGGAACGTGGTCCTTTCTGATTGGCTTCCAAGTACTAGCAATAATCAAGATGTGCATTATAATTGTTGAGAAATTATTATTAAATGTTTATAACTAGTCTATCTTATCACTTTCTCTTCTCTATCTTAGAATGCCTTGAAGGTAAGAACAGATTTGTATTGTTTCCCCTATTTGCACAAAAGCATATTAATAGGCTGACTCATTAATTTTTGACTCATGAGGTTTGATTTGTGATTTATTATTTTCATGAAATATTGTTTTCCAGGGAATCATTTCAATGCATCATTGTCACCCACAATACATTATTGGTACATAAAAACCAGGGCACAATCAAACTTTCGAATTGATGTTTGTAGTTTATTTGCTCCAAAATTGTTGATGGGGCAAACATGGATAATAGAAACAGAAACAGTTTGAGTCCATTGTTCACAAATTAATATCCATATGTCAATAGTTTTGTAAGAGTGTGCAGTTACTACCAGTAAAAAGTAGGCCTGGGGGGTAAATTCTATTCCGCTCGCGGAATTTGGGTAATTTCGCGTTCCACGGAGAATGCGGAATTGCTATAAATTCTGCGATCCGCGGCTTCGCTGAGTTTTTTGCTTGTTCGCGCTTTCAAAATGCGTGTTCGCGAGATATTTCTCCCCGAGCACGCAAACAGCGTTCGCGAACATGAAAAAAGCATTGTGAACTGGCGGAACAAGCAATTCCGCGTGTTCGCGGAACTTTTGCGTGCTCGCAGAGATTTTTTACTGTATTGCGGAGTTTTGCGTAGCGTGACTACGCAAATTCCGCCCACCCCTAGTAAAAAGCTTAGACTAACAAAAATGCTGAACTCAATGAGTAGAACTTGTTCCACACCTAAATCGCAACACTGCACAATCCCTTGCACATACCATGTATTCCCATTTTGCATTATTTTCAGAGTCTTTATGACCCTAGTGATGTTTGATCCTGGGCTCTAAAAACGGAACCTGACAGCATGCTTATGCTCCTGCAACCAAACCTTTATGTTTGGACAAATTAATTACTTCTCCCTTCCCAGTATTCAGAGACATAAACACCTAACTCTCTAAAGGTTTCTAGTGTCATTGAATAGTTCAGTAGTATTCTTTATCTCCCCATTGAATGCATTATTATATTGCAGGGCAAGATAGATTCACACTAGTTCTTCTAGCAAGCACCCATTCAAAAAAGCCAATATCGTAATTGTAAATTGTATGTATATAGCACTTATTAAACCTCCCAAGGCATTGAAGAACTTTGCTGGGAGTAACACACTAGCCCAGAACCAAAGATTAGATGTTAATTGATAGTACGTTAGTGTTTTCTTTCCTTTCCTTTCCTTTTTGCATTAGTTGTGTTAGGTTTGTGCTCTTGATTTCTTTTGTGTTTGGTAGAGTTTAGAGTAGGGCTACAATGAGGGTAATGAATTTAAAGAGGTTTTATTCTTGTATGTAGGAACGTTGAGGCGGGGAGCCATTCTTGATCGGAGGTTCATTTGTTGTACTTATTTGTTGATTTTCTTCCTGATGGAGAGTGGTCATTTGCCATATATCGCTTTGTGTGTGATACAAAGCAGCTGGAAGGTGGGGCTGCTGGCATCTACTAGCCAGTATAGGACCCTCCATCTTCAATCTCACTATGAGCAAGGATCATTCAGCCAGACAAAACTTGGCAAAATGGCAGTGTGATTGACTCTTTGGGTTACTAACTAGGTGTGTGAGTAACTCTATGGGTGAGAGGTGGTGTGTGGGTGTCTGTATGGGTGTATGAGTGCATATAACAGTGACTGTATGGGTGAGTGAGTGAATGTGTGTGTAGACCTATGAATTAGTGAGTGGGTATGTGCTAACTGGTAGTCTGCATTTTAGAGTGGGTGTATGATAGGTTATAATAGGATGTGAGTAGGTGCATCAGAGATTAAGTGGATGATGTCATCAGTGATGTCATTTGAGATGTCATCAGTGATGTCATCAGTGATGTCACTGACCATGTCATGAGTGATGTAATATGTGATGTCATCAGCAGTGCATTGTGGGGCGCGAGTTATAGTTAGCTCAGCTAACTATAACGGCCAAATTTCTCTGGTTTTGTATGAGTGAAATGTCAGACTAACTATAACGTCCCTGAAACCTGTAGTTTTTTCAGTGAATATATATATATATATATATTCACTGAAAAAACCATAGGTTTTAGGGACAGTTATAGTTAGTTGGACATTGCACTCGTACAAAACCCGTGAAATTCCCTGTTATAGTTAGTTCAGCTAACTATAACTCGCGCCCCGCAATGCACTGCTGATGACATCACATATTACATCACTCATGACATGGTCAGTGACATCACTGATGACATCACTGATGACATCTCAAATGACATCACTGATGACATCACTGATGACATCATCCAGTGACTGTGTGTTTCTGTAAAGATTAAATATGTTTAATATATATAGGGAAAGGGGTATTGAAGAATGAGTGGGTGTATAAGTGTCTGAATGGATGATTTAGTACGTGAGTGACTGACTCTACAAGTGAGTGATTAAACGTATCTTACTGAATGCATGGGTTAGTGACTAAACTGTGTGAATGTCTGTATCCGTCTGCTTGTTGGTGTGTAAGTGGATGCATGGATTTGCGAATAGCTACATGAGTGTCTATATGGGTTATTGATTGGTTCTCTGAGTATCTGTATGGCTGCCTGAGTGTTTGTGTGGGTGGGGTGTGTGTGACTCTATACATAGATGTGTGAGTGGGTGATTCACTGGGTGCATGATTTCAAGAGTGCATCTGTGATGGACTGCTTGGGTGGGTGAGTGTGTGTATGGGTGTGTTAGTGAGTGAATGTATATCTCAGTGGTACATGTGCGAGTAACTACATATGTAAAAGGAAGTATATATGTGTGTTAGAGTATTTAAATGGCTCTAAGTGAGAGTGTGTTATTGTGAGAGTGGCTGTATGGATGCGTGTGTGCTTGTATCAGTTATTGTATAAGAGCGTAAGAATGTGCTAGTATTTGTATGAGTAAGTGAGCTGGTGTGTGTATAACTGTATAGGTGAGTAAATGGGTGTGTGATTAATTTTTTGCATGACTGACTAGGTGTGTGAGTACCTCTTTGGATGAGTGGCGGTGTGTGAGTGTTTATATAGGTGTATGAGTGCATATGATAGTCCTGTACTGAGTGACTGTAAGTATGAGTGACTGTACAGGTGAGTGAGTGGATGTGTGTGTAGACCTAAGAATCAGTGAGTGGGTATGTAGTTTTTGGTGTTGGAGTGTCTATGGTTTTGAGAATGGCAGTCTGTAATTTAGAGTGGGTGTATCAAAAGTTATATTAGGGTGTGAGAAGATGCATGAAATTATCACATGGATGATGTCATCAGTGATGTCATTTGAGATGTCATCAGTGATGTCATCAGTGATGTCACTGACCATGTCATGAGTGATGTAATATGTGACGTCATCAGCAGTGCATTGCGGGGCGCGAGTTATAGTTAGCTGAACTAACTATAACAGGGGAATTTCACGGGTTTTGTACGAGTGCAATGTCCAACTAACTATAACTGTCCCTAAAACCTATGGTTTTTTCAGTGAATTTCAAAGGTTTTTTAAATGCTAATTTCTAACTATAACGTGTCTGAAACCTATGGTTTTTTCAGTGAATTTCAAAGGTTTTTTAAATGCTAATTTCTAACTATAACGTGCCTGAAACCTATGGTTTTTTCAGTGAATTTCAAAGGTTTTTTAAATGCTAATTTCTAACTATAACGTGCCTGAAAACTATGATTTTTAAGTGAATTTCAAAGGTTTTTTAAATGCTAGTTTCTAACTATGCCAACAGAGGTAGGACATGTGAAGAAAGAAGAAAAACGCACAGAAAGAAGCAAAAGATGTGCAGAAAGAACCAACAGAGGAGCAGAAAGAGGCCTTGTTGCAAAATCATCCTGTGCCCACAACTTTTTCAGACGGGTACTGGTGGTAACTGACTCTGACTAACCAGAGCCAGTGCACGTTTGCACAGTGGTGAAGGGAGGGGCCTGAGGTGACATGCGTGCAAACGCGCCCCGTGGTGCGCTTTAAGTTGCGGGATTAAGTCCCCTTGAATCCTGAGGGTCCCTGGGGTCCAACTAGCCCCCAGGTACCTACAGTTAGGACCACAGAGCTGAGTTGCAGAGAGGCGTTCCGAGGCCACGCACCTTTTTCACCTCTCTGCAACGCACCTCTGTTGTGCTTACTGAAGGTACCTGGTGGGCTAGTTGGCCCCCAGGATTCAAAGGGAATTAACTCCCCAACTTAAAACGCACCACAGGGCGTGTTTGCGCACATGTCACCTGAGGCCCCGCCCCTCCCTTCACCACTGTGCATACGCGCCCCGTGGCGCGTTTTAAGTTGGGGGATTAGGTCACCTTGAATCCTGAGAGTCCCTGGGGCCCAACCAGCCCACCAGGTACTTCCAGTAAGCACCACAGGCCTGCGTTGCAACGCCTGTAACAAATTGTGCAGTTGTGTTTAGGTAGTGAAGAGGGTCGTGCTGGGGGTAGTGTTTTAGGGTTTAGGGTAGTGCAGTGGTGTTTGTGTAGTGTAGGGGGTCATGCTGGGGGTAGGTTTAGGGTAGTGCAGTGGTGTTTGGGTAGTGTAGGGAGTCGTGCTGGGGGAGTGTTTTAGGGTTTAGGGTAGTACAGTGGTGTTTGGGTAGTGTAGGGGGTCGTGCTGGGGTTAGTGTTTTAGGGTTTTAGGGTTTAGGGTAGTGCAGTGGTGTTTGGGTAGTGTAGGGGATACTGCTGGGGGTAGTGTTTTAGGGTTTAGGGTAGTGCAATGGTGTTTGGGTAGTGTAGGGGGTACTGCTGGGGGTAGTGTTTTAGGGTTTAGGGTAGTGCAGTGGTGTTTGGGTAGCATAGGGGGTACTGCTGGGGGTAGTGTTTTATGGTTTAGGGTAGTGCAGTGGTGTTTGGGTAGTGTAGGGGTTCGTGCTGGGTGTAGTTTTTTAGGGTTTAGGGTAGTGCAGTGGTGTTTGTGTAGTGTAGGAGGTCGTATTTTAGGGTTTAGGGTAGTGCAGTGGTCTTTGGGTAGTGTAGGGAGTCGTGCGGGGGTATTTTTTTAGAGTTTAGGGTAGTGCAGTGGTCTTTGGGTAGTGTAGGGGTTGTGCGGGGGTAGTGTTTTAGGGATTAGGGTAGTGCATTGGTATTTGGGTAGGGAAGGGGGTCATGCGGGGGGTAGTGTTTTAGGGTTTAGGGCAGTGCAGTGGTGTTTAGGTAGTGTAGGGGGTCGTGCTGGGGGAGTGTTTTAGGGTTTAGGGCAGTGCAGTGGTGTTCGGGTAGTGTAGGGGGTCGTGCTGGGGGAGTGTTTTAGGGTTTAGGGCAGTGCAGTCGTGTTCGGGTAGTGTAGGGGGTCGTGCTGGGGGAGTATTTTAGGGTTTAGGGTAGTGCAGTGGTGTTCGGGTAGTGTAGGGGTCATGCTGGGGGTAGTGTTCTAGGGTTTAGGGCAGTGCAGTGGTGTTCGGGCAGTGTAGGGGGTCTTGCTGGGGGTGGTGTTTCAGGTTTTAGGGCAGTGCAGTGGTGTTCGGGCAGTGTAGGGGTCGTGCAGGGGGTGGTGTTTCAGGGTTTAGGGCAGTGCAGTGGTGTTCGGGCAGTGTAGGGGGTCGTGCAGGGGTGGTGTTTCAGGGTTTAGGGCAGTGGTGTTCGGGCAGTGTAGGGGGTCATGCTGGGGGTGGTGTTTCAGGGTTTGGGGCAGTGCAGTGGTGTTCGAGCAGTAAAGGGGGTCATGCTGGGGGTGGTGTTTCAGGGTTTAGGGCAGTGCAGTGGTGTTCGGGCAGTGTAGGGGGCGGTGCAGGGGTGGTGTTTCAGGGTTTAGGGCAGTGCAGTGGTGTTCGGGCAGTGTAGGGGGTGGTGCAGGGGGTGGCGTTTCAGGGTTTAGGGCAGTGCAGTGGTGTTCGGGCAGTGTAGGGGTCGTGCAGGGGGTGGTGTTTCAGGGTTTAGGGCAGTGCAGTGGTGTTCGGGCAGTGTAGGGGGCGGTGCAGGGGGTGGTGTTTCAGGGTTTAGGGCAGTACAGTGGTGTTCGGGCATTTTAGGGGGTGGTGCTGGGGCTGGTGTTTCAGGGTTTAGGGCAGTGCAGTGGTGTTCGGGCAGTGTAGGGGGTCGTGCTGGGGCTGGTGTTTCAGGGTTTAGGGCAGTGCAGTGGTGTTCGGGCAGTGTAGGGGTCGTGCTGGGGCTGGTGTTTCAGGGTTACGGCAGTGCAGTGGTGTTCGGGCAGTGTAGGGGTCATGCTGGGGCTGGTGTTTCAGGGTTTAGGGCAGTGCAGTGGTGTTCGGGCAGTGTAGGGGTCTTGCTGGGGCTGGTGTTTCAGAGTCTAGGGCAATGCAGTGGTGTTCGGGCAGTGTAGGTGGTCTTGCTGGGGCTGGTGTTTCAGGGTTTAGGGCAGTGCAGTGGTGTTCGGGCAGTGTAGGGGTCGTGCTGGGGCTAGTGTTTCAGGGTTTAGGGCAGAGCAATGGTGCTCAGGCAGTGTAGGGGTTGTGCTGGGGGTGATGTTTCAGGGTTTAGGGCAGTGCAGTGGTGTTCGTGCAGTATAGGGGGTCGTGCTGGGGTGGTGTTTCAGGGTTTAGGGCAGTGCAGTGGTGTTCAGACAGTGTAGGGGGTTGTGCTGGGGGTGATGTTTCAGGGTTTAGGGCAGTGCAGTGGTGTTCGTGCAGTATAGGGGTTGTGCTGGGGGTTGTGTTTCAGGGTTTAGGGCAGTGCAGTGGTGTTCGGGCAGTGTAGGGGGTCGTGCAGGGGGTGGTGTTTCAGGGTTTAGTGCAGTGGTGTTCGGGCAGTGTAGGGGGTCATGCTGGGGTGGTGTTTCAGGGTTTAGGGCAGTGCAGTGGTGTTTGGGCAGTGTAGGGTGTCGTGCTGAGGGGTGGTGTTTCAGGGTTTAGGTCAGTGCAGTAGTGTTTGGGCAGTGTAGGGGGTCGTGCAGGGGGTGGTGTTTCAGGGTTTAGGGCACTGCAGTGGTGTTCGGCCAGTGTAGGTAGTCTTGCTGGGGGTGGTGTTTCAGGGTTTAGGGCAGTGCAATGGTGCTCAGGCAGTGTAGGGGGTTGTGCTGGGGGTGATGTTTCAGGGTTTAGGGCAGTGCAGTGGTGTTCGTGCAGTATAGGCGGTCGTGCTGGGGGTGGTGTTTCAGGGTTTAGGGCAGTGCAGTGGTGTTCAGACAGTGTAGGGGGTTGTGCTGGGGGTGATGTTTCAGGGTTTAGGGCAGTGCAGTGGTGTTCGTGCAGTATAGGGGGTTGTGCTGGGGGTTGTGTTTCAGGGTTTAGGGCAGTGCAGTGGTGTTCGGGCAGTGTAGGGGGTCGTGCAGGGGGTGGTGTTTCAGGGTTTAGTGCAGTGGTGTTCGGGCAGTGTAGGGGTCATGCTGGGGTGGTGTTTCAGGGTTTAGGGCAGTGCAGTGGTGTTTGGGCAGTGTAGGGTGTCGTGCTGAGGGGTGGTGTTTCAGGGTTTAGGTCAGTGCAGTAGTGTTTGGGCAGTGTAGGGGGTCGTGCAGGGGGTGGTGTTTCAGGGTTTAGGGCACTGCAGTGGTGTTCGGCCAGTGTAGGTAGTCTTGCTGGGGGTGGTGTTTCAGGGTTTAGGGCAGTGCAGTAGTTTTCGGGCAGTGTAGGCGGTCGTGCTGGGGCTGGTGTTTCAGGGTTTAGGGCAGTGCAGTGGTGTTCGGGCAGTGTACGGGGTTGTGCTGGGGCTGGTGTTTCAGGTTTAGGGCAGTGCAGTGGTGTGCGGGCAGTGTACGGGGTCGTGCTGGGGCTGGTGTTTCAGGGTTTAGGGCAGTGCAGTGGTGTTCGGGCAGTGTAGGGGGTCATGCTGAGGGTGGTGTTTCAGGGTTTAGGGCAGTGCAGTGGTGTTCGGGCAGTGTAGGGGGTCGTGCTGGGGCTGGTGTTTCAGGGTTTAGGGCAGTGCAGTGGTGTTCGGGCAGTGTAGGGGGTCGTGCTGGGGCTGGTGTTTCAGGGTTTTGGGCAGAGCAGTGGTGTTCGGGCAGTGTAGGGGGTCGTGCTGGGGGTGGTGTTTCAGGGTTTAGGGCAGTGCAGTGGTGTTCGAGCAGTGTAGGGGGTTGTGCAGGGGGTGGTGTTTCAGGGTTTAGTGCAGTGGTGTTCGGGCAGTGTAGGGGGTCGCGCTGGAGGTGGTGTTTCAGGGTTTTGGGCAGTGCAGTGGTGTTCGGGCAGTGTAGGGGGTCATGCACGGGGTGGTGTTTCAGGGTTTAGGGCAGTGCAGTGGTGTTCGGGCAGTGTAGGGTGTTGTGCTGGGGCTGGTGTTTCAGGGTTCAGGGCAGTGCAGTGGTGTTCAGGCAGTGTAGGGGGTCGTGCTGAGGCTGGTGTTTCACGGTTTAGGGCAGTGCAGTGGTGTTCGGGCAGTGTAGGGGGTCGTGCTGGGGCTGGTGTTTCAGGGTTTAGGGCAGTGCAGTGGTGTTCGGGCAGTGTAGGCGGTCGTGCTGGGGCTGGTGTTTCAGGGTTTAGGGCAGTGCAGTGGTGTTCGGGCAGTGTAGGGGGTCATGCTGGGGCTGGTGTTTCAGGGTTTAGGGCAGTGCAGTGGTGCTCGGGCAGTGTAGGGGGTCGTGCTGGGGGTGATGTTTCAGGGTTTAGGGTAGTGCAGTGGTGTTCGGGCAGTGTAGGGGTCGTGCAGGGGCTGGTGTTTCAAGGTTTAGGGCAGTGCAGTGGTGTTCGGGCAGTGTAGGGGGTCTTGCTGGGGCTGGTGTTTCAGGGTTTTGGGCAGAGCAGTGGTGTTCGGGCAGTGTAGGGGGTCATGCTGGGGGTAGTGTTTCAGGGTTTAGGGCAGTGCAGTGGTGTTCGGGCAGTGTAGGGGGTCGTGCTGGGGGTGGTGTTTCAGGGTTTAGGTCAGTGGTGTTCGGGCAGTGTAGGGGGTCTTGCTGGGGGTGATGTTTCAGTGTTTAGGGCAGTGCAGTGGTGTTCGGGCAGTGTAGGGGTCTTGCTGGGGGTAGTGTTTCAGGGTTTAGGGCAGTGCAGTGGTGTTCGGGCAGTGTAGGGGGTCATGCTGGGGGTGGTGTTTCAGGGTTTAGGACAGTGCAGTGGTGTTCGGGCAGTGTAGGGGGTCGTGAAGGGGTGGTGTTTCAGGGTTTAGGGCAGTGCAGTGGTGTTCGGGCAGTGTAGGGGTCGTGCTAGGGGTGGTGTTTCAGGGTTTAGGGCAGTGCAGTGGTGTTCGGGCAGTGTAGGGGGTCATGCAGGGGCTGGTGTTTCAGGGTTTAGGGCAGTGCAGTGGTGTTCGGGCAGTGTAGGGGGTCGTGCTGGGGGTAGTGTTTTAGGGTTTAGGGTAGTGCAGTGGTGCTTGTGTAGTGTATGGGGTCGTGCTGGAGGTAGTGTTTTAGGGTTTAGGGTAGTGCAGTGGTGTTTGTGTAGTGTAGGGGGTCATGTTTTAGGGTAGTGCAGTGGTGTTTGGGTAGTGTAGGGGTCGGCTGGGGGTAGTGTTTTAGGATTTAGGTTAGTGCAGTGGTGTTTGGGTAGTGTAGGGGGTCGTGCTGGGGGTAGTGTTTTAGGGTTTAGGGCAGTGCAGTGGTGTTTGTGTAGTGTAGGGGGTCGTGCTGGGGGTAGTGTTTTAGGGTTTAGGGTAGTGCAGTGGTGCTTGTGTAGTGTAGGAGGTCGTGCTGGGGGTAGTGTTTTAGGGTTTAGGGTAGTGCAGTGGTGTTTGTGTAGTGTAGGGGGTCATGTTTTAGGGTAGTGCAGTGGTGTTTGGGTAGTGTAGGTGGTCGTGCTGGTGGTAGTGTTTTAGGATTTAGGTTAGTGCAGTGGTGTTTGGGTAGTGTAGGGGGTCGTGCTGGGGGTAGTGTTTTAGGGTTTAGGATAGTGCAGTGGTGCTTGTGTAGTGTAGGGGTCGTGCTGGGGGTAGTGTTTTAGGGTTTAAGGTAGTGCAGTGGTGTTTTTGTAGTGTAGGGGGTCATGTTTTAAGATGCAATGCTCCAATACCTGACCAGTCTGCACTACATAAAACTTTTGTACACTTTTGTCATTGGGCTATATGTGGGCTACATCTGGGTAATATTTGTGCTACATTTGGGCTCTTTTTTCACTGGTGGCCATCTTGGAAGACTTCTTTGTTATGAAGTTTCCTAATTTCTTCATTTACTGCAGTCTCCTCAGTAGGAAATGCTTTCAGTTTTTTACTTTGATTCCATCAAGAAGGCATTCAGATGTCTCACATCTGCCATACATTCAGAATGTTAGCACTCTAGTTGCTCATTAGATCACTGGAGTAAAGCTACTGCTCACCAGGAGTTAACTGGCAGTCTGCTGCTGGTATTGAAAGTGATTGTTTCAGTCTGCATGTCAGAATTTTCTAATGAAATAGAAGAGGATTTGAGATCTCACTTAAAACATGCCCTAATTTTTCTTTCTGCAGCACTAACCATAATTTCTATTTCAAAAGAACCCCTCATTTTGTTCCTTTTTAAATTAAATGTTTTAAGTGTTACTGGTTTATTCCAATCAAGATGGCTTCAGGTGTGCCATACTTTTGTCATAAGTAAGGCTGTTAGCGCTCTAGTTGTTCTTTAGAACACTCTGGGAAGCTGCAGTAGAACACAAAGGCATCAACTGGCAGGCTGCTCCTGTTGAAATATAACAGGAAGATATTTGAGATCACACTTGAAATATGTCCTAATTTTTCTTTCTACAGCACTAACCATAATTTCTATGACAAAATGAACCCCATCATTTTGTTCCTTTTTAAATTAAATTGTTTAAGTGTTACCAGTTTATTCCAATCAAGATGGCTTCAGGTGTGCCATACTTTTGTCATAAGTAAGGCTGTTAGCACTCTAGTTGTTCTTTAGAACACTCTGGGAAGCTGCAGTAGAACACAAAGGAATCAACTGACAGTCTCTGCCCTTGTAGGATGTACATGTTTTACTGAGAATGTCAGACTTCATTCTCACATGAGTGAGAAAGATAATGTGAATTTACAGAAAATATGCTCTCATTTTAGCTTCTGGAGCACCTTCCAAACCTCCATGGGACAAGCATGAGAAAATAGTGTTCTCTCAAACATGATTCATGATATCCCAGCAGAAGGTTTTTCACATGGTAAAATCACCTTAGAATACACCACAATTCCTAAAATTAGTATGGTACCATCAACAAATAAATTCTAATGTAACTAAAGCCTGTTATCACCCTTTATAGTTCTCCTTTTGGTGACCCTCAAAATCTTCTATTCACTACAATGCATTTCAATGAGGTACTATCATTTATATTGGTCTCAAGATGGCTGCCAGCAATTCCAGGATGAAGTGCTGACAGCCAATCAGATCTCACGATGACATGTGTGGTTAGGCTCCGCCCAGATATATATGTGACTTTACTTTTGATTTTCTCAGGAACTACTGAACGGATTTACACCATTTAAGCAAAAGGCACGACACTGAACCAAGGGCTACCTCTTTGCCAAATTTGGTGTAATTCCGTTCAGCAGTTCGGGCTGTAGCTGCGACTAAAGGTTCCTATGGAAAAATGAATGGGGAAAACGCGTTTTGGGACTCCCTTTCTCGGCCCCCGCTTGACGTATCACCTCGAGACTTTCAGGATAGGAGCGGACCGGAGCGCCCCAACAAGTTGGAAACTTTCGCGAAGATTCGTCAACCGGCGCCAACGTTATTTCAAATAGAATGTCGCGGATTTCCTATGGATAATAGGTTTTAACTATAACTATCTACTGGCGACCGCCAGTAGATAATATATATATAGATATATCTTGCTTCTAAAACATTTAACCATTTTTCGCAAAAAAAAGAGTACATAAAAAAGGAAGTATAACAATAATGAAGAAACATACTATACTATATATGTGAACATTAGTTATAATGAAACTTCTTAATAATGATATTTTAAAAATACAAAACACAATATTCTTCTCTACGAAATTTAAGTCAATGATCTTTTGATAGTCACAATATAAATGCAACAATATTAGGGTAACACAGTATTTTAATTTGTTATTTTGGTAAAAACACTTACACGACATACTTATAATTTACTGTCATTGAAGATGCATGATATCCTTCTGTCAGGAAGTGAAGGCAGGACTGTTTGACTACACAGATAATGCTTAGCAAGGTGACAGGGCAAGGTAAATGGCAGTTTACCCAAAGTATAAACTGTGGTAACAGAATTACAGAGGACGGGGCATGGTTGTTAATGGGTATAAGTCAAGAGACAGAAGACAGACAAAATCCTGTTTGATCAAAGTAAGGGATGTACTGGTATTTACAAGCTGTCATCAAGTATCTTAGGGAAACTGTAATGGATGGACAGCACCAGATTGCTGTTAACAAACATGACACAGCGAAGTCATAGTTGGGTCCGTTGATATAGATACTGTTCTACTCAGTGAGACTTACAACACTGAGACAGGAACGACTCCAAGGTCCTTCCCTCACTGATCAGAATGGAGACCAAGCCAGAGGTCACACTGTAACCTGATATGGACTGCAACAGAAGTAGATAAAATTTGGGCAACAAGAGTGGACAGAATAATCAGAATGCAGGACAGACAAGGCAGCAAAGAGGCAGGGGAAAACCAAGTCAAGGAACTATGTACAGGGCTTTAGAAATCAAGAACAGGAACACTGGGACAAGAACAGACTGTACCCAACAGGCGCTGGGACAAGTTATGTCCTGTTTGCACAGAGAGACTAGAATATGATTCAGAAACAAAAATGTCTTCCCTGTTAGTAAGGGAATGTCAGAGGGATAGTAGTGTCAGAACAGTAAATCAAAACAGGGAAGCAAATGTAGCCAATTCATAGAACACGTGTTCAGAATCCCAACAGGGAAAGCACACAATTCAGGAATGCACTGCTAATAATGGCATGCCCTGCGAGTAATGGAATGTCACAGTAATTCAGAGCAGTGTCAGAACAGTAAATCAGAACAGGGAAGCAAAAGGAACCTCCACCTATTCAGGATATAAGGATAGGCAAAAATAAATGTGAGACTGTCAAGCAAGGAAACACATAAAGCACACTGTTGCACACAGCAGCTGCCAAAGGAAATCAGGACAGTGCAAAAGCAGTAGCAGTAAAACAGGACTTCATATATTCAGCAGTGCAGGCAACTGGAGAAGTAGTCAAAAGCTTCTTGTAATCGGAGTTGAAGCAAGAAGTTTGAATGCAGAGGCAAATCTTAAATGCCTCCTTCCACCTCACTGCCATGAAGGGTGAGTGAAACCCATAGTAGATGTAAGTTATCTGTAGCACAGTGCAGGAGAGAGCAGATAAAGTCACTCCTCAAGGAGGTAATGCCGCGATTATTCTCCTTGACCTCAGCGGCGCTTTCGATACTGTTGATCATAACACGATGATCCTCAGACTCAGAAGCTTAGGAGTATCCGGTATAGCACTAACCTGGCTACAATCCTTTCTGAGCGAGCGATCCTTCAAGGTCTTTGAAGGAGAAGCGTCCTCTAAGCAGTTGCCCTTAATGTGTGGGGTTCCCCAGGGCTCCTCCCTATGCCCCACACTATTTAACATCTACATGAGACCCCTGGCTGAGATCATCCACCCATTTGGCATCAAAATCATCACCTATGCAGATGATACCCAGCTTGTGGTGGCACTTAACCACCCTGATGGGTCATCCTGCACTCTAGGCCATTGCCTAGAGGAGGTCGCCAGATGGATGGAACTCTCATGGCTTAAACTTAACGGGGACAAAACGGAACTCATGCTCCTGGGCAACTCTCCCTCTTTCAACTCGGCTACTCTCTGGCCCAACTGTCTTGGACCGGCCCCTACCCCAAAAGACCAGATAAAGAGCCTTGGTATCTGGCTAGACCGTTCCCTTTCCTTCAATTACCAAGCAGCTAAGCTTGCGGCTACCTGCTTTGGGTTACTCAGACTGCTGTGAAAAATCCTGCCCCTCTTCCCTTTCCAAGCCAGAAGGATTATGGTCCAAGCCCTCATCCTCTCCCGCCTGGACTATGGTAACATTCTCTTTCTGGGAGCCCCTCAATATACCATCAATAAGCTCCAGATCATCCAAAACTGCGCCGCCCGCTTGCTTCTTCAGATTCCCCACCGACAGTCAGCCAGACCAGTCCTGGTGTCCCTGCACTGGCTGCCAATAAAGCAAAGGATCCAGTTCAAGACACTGTGCACGGCTCACAAAGCGTTCTGGAAGACAGGCCCAGCTGTTATTCAATCCCTGATTACCCCATACCAACCTACAAGAAATCTCCGTTCATCGACCGCCTTTCTCACTCAACCCCCAAAAATAATAAGAGCTAGATGTGGCGGTCGGTCTTTTGCCCACAATGCGGCCATTCTCTGGATTCCCTCCCACTTCACATCCGAAGTGAACCTAATCTGCTGTCTTTTCGGAAGTGTCTAAAAATGTATCTCTTCAGAAATGGGGTCTAACTCTCATACTCGCCCGTCTAATGGCTGTGCCATTCTGCAGCGCTGGGAGGCCTCAGGGTAGCCATCGTGCTTTATAAATTTCATTTCATTCATTCATTCATTCATTCATTCCTCCAGCTGTCTAACTGAAGGAGTTCATTGAAGTTCCAGGAAGCAACCAGAAGGCAGAACAAAACTTCAGAGTCAAAAATGGATCTGCTCTTGTTTACGGCCTTCATTTTGCTGCATGCTAGTCATTCTTGTTGTAGCAGCCCTGGGAGAGCGGCTGTATATGGATATTGTTCCCTGATTTTTCGCAATTCTTCACTGCATAGACGCTTTTCATTAACTGTTCACGCCATTTATAGACCAGTGTTCTTACACTCTGTATTCAGATTTATCTATCATTTATTGATTTACCGGTTATAGTGACATTACGGAGACACTACAGAGGAGATTCCACTTACAGTACCCATACAGAACTTTGGACTCTCCTGATTAAGCAACTTAGCGGCGTTGTATTCCTTTTGCACTTGTCCTGATGAGGCCCGAATTTATGGGCCGAAACGTGTCAACCCTACAGCATGGAGAAGCCCCACAGACTACGATTGACATATAAAAACATTTTATACACACTTCCTGTATTACGTGGAGGGTTGATCTACCCCTTCTGGTGTGTATTGGACTGCCTCTTTTTCCATATTGCATTTGGAAGGAATTTTCTTTGTTTGTGATTAGCAACCGTATTGATTTAAAATGGGTAGGAAGGAGTTGTAAATGTAAATGTATATGAGTGTATATATTTATGTATATGTTTAGTTGTTTTTTTGATATCATATAAAAAAAGATAAAGCATTTAATTGATAGTACACCTGAGTTGGTATCTGAGTTATAAAAAGAAAACTGCTTAGAGAGTAAGTACTCATCGGTAGGAACCAATGATTGTTTATTGATTTATTCCACCGCATTATTTTTTTTCTATGCTTGACCTTTTTGCCCAGATACGGTAAGAGTATTAGGCCAAACCCTGTTTCTTTTTCAAGAGTCTTGTTGTAGAATATGGCAAGAATTCATGCATGGGAGCACATGGGCATGCTGTAATTAGTAATACAGAGTTAAAAAAATTAACTGATTCACCAAAAAGCTCCTTTCCAGCTCCAGACTCGGGAAAGGCATACAAGTACCATAATGCATTAGACCTTGTTAAGTAAACCCTGGAATGGAATCTGGAGTGGATATCATTTCCAAGAGGATTTGTAAAGTATGTGAATGAACTTGAAGTGCAGTACAGCTTCCAACCTAATGTTTAAGATTGAAGCAGGCTCATAGAGGGTCTTCAAATTGCACCACCTGATGTTAGCCTCTTGCTGAGAATTTTGAATTTTAACACCCTTACTTCACATATGTGTACCACATTGAAAAGGGTGAAAGCCAACTACCAATTGTCCCTTCTTTTAAAAAGTACATACTTTTGTTTTTGGGGGGAAATCTATAAGGTGTGTCCCATGTCTGGAGAGAGATCACATGTAGGGAGTCATGGGTTGGAGTTACAGCACTTCAGAACATCCTATGCTCACATACTGAAGCTTGACCTGGACCCTTAAAGCAACACAGAAAGGTGTATCTCTAGAATTGCTATGCCATAGGGCTCTCATTCTTCCTTGAGTAAATATTTGCAAGTTCATGTTGGGTCATCGACTTGTGAGATGATGGCTTTAAGCAGAGCTGACATAAAGAGTCACTGGCTATAGTAGTGTCGCCAATGACCATGCGCATGTCTGAAGCATATATTCAGCTAAAAAATAATGCATGCTATAAATCATGTAAAGTAAGTACTCGAAGTTCAAGAAAGATTAATTGTTTGCATCGGGGTACTGGAGATTTCAAAGACCATGTAGGAGCAACTATATTATTTCTGTGCTGAAATGCCCTTTTGCCAAAGCAGATGTAAGAGTGCAACATAACTACTATTCAAGAGAATGATACTAGGTACCCTGTTGTCAACATTTCACATGAATTGAATGAAGGGATGAGAAAAAACAAATTATGTATTCCATCCCTGTGTGATACAGAGGAAGTGACAGGGAAAATGAGCTGCGTAGATTAGAGTCCAGGTATATCCTAATAATGGATACCAAAGAACCAAGAGATTTAAAAATTGATGAAGAGATGTGTTTACATTTATAACAGGAATGGCGTTTGGTTATCATCTCCGAGCAGAGAATCAGATTTCGAAGAAAAGTTTTTATATTTGGTTTTAAATATATTTTTAATCTGTGTTTGTTTACTGAACTGTTTTCCTAGGAACCAGGATACATTGCACAGAAAGCCCAGGTGGGACATAATTTCAATATTATAAGGATTATGAAAGACCATGTATTTTTTGTGAAATTTTCAAAACTAGTTTGCTGCTAACTTCAGCTGCTGTCTTGAATGACAAGTCAAGCAGGGGCTGAGAAAAAAGGGGGTCCCAAAATGCGTTTTCCCCATGTTAATTTCCATGGGAAATTTTTAAAAAGGCTACATCCTGAACTGCTGACTGAAATTATACCAAAATTGGCAGAGAGGTAGCTGTTGGTGCAGAAAGCGATTTTTTGTTAAATGGTGTAAATCCATTCAGTAGTTGCTGAGTTATTTAAATAAATTTCCAATTTTATATATAGTGACGCAACCCCAGTTTTGTGCTGAGATCTGTTTGGGTGTCAACACTTCAAACCAGGAAGTGTTGGCAGCCAAAAACCCTGGCTCGCTAGACCTTTTGTGTGTCCCCACAGGGACCCTGCAAGGCCAAACAAAACATAATTCTTTTTAAAAATCTGTGGGACTCTTGCTGGATCCGCGACTCCCACTGAATCTTTTTTTTTTTTAAATGAAGCATGGTCTCCAGCACTTCATTTCTAATCAGCCCCTGAGTGGGCCAGGTCCAAATATGTAGGAAGATATGCACAGGTCCCCCCCTTCTAGTATTTCTAAAGCCCCAGGCCATTTTTCATCATTTATGCAGGGGTTGCCCTCACAGCAACCCCCGTGCCCTGGGGACCACCACCTCCCCGGGGCAAATGTTAAAAATTAAAGTGGGGCACTGCGCGGCACCCACAAGCCCTGGGAACCACCACTTGCTTGGGTCTGTGTTCTTGGAATGGAGGGGAGCCATGCGAACTGCATCCTGGAGCCATCCATAGCCCTGGGGACCGCCACACCCAAGTTTCGCCTCCAGAAATATGCTGTGTGCTATGGCTTGCCAAGCTAAGCCATAGCAAACTCTGCTCTGCTGTGAGTAAGCGAGAACATGTAAAATGCTCTCACCTATTCGAAGCCGAGCAGAATTGCTTTTGTATTTTGGCCACGGGGGCTCCATCCCCCGGAGCATGACCTCTATAGTTGGTTCCCTGGTCACACCCAGGGTACCGAGTTTCTCAAGTTGGGGACCGCAGGGGGAGCCTGAAGTCCCCATGGTCCCGGCTGGCTCCCCGCATCCTGCGGGAGCCAGCATTGCTTTTGGAAAGAGGGAGCTGCATAACTGCTTAGTTCTTGACCAAGTGATGGGTATGAATAAACAATGCTGATATTGCTACAATAGCTTTTTGGGTTGACTTTATAAAAAATATTATTGGGTCTTCAATGACCTTTAAGTTCATTACCTTTTATAACTTTAGGCTGCTTCCTTTTGGGAACCTCCTCTTAAAAAGCATGTGCAATTTTGAAGTGAAGAATGTCTCACAACATTGCTTTTTCACCACTTAAATGTTTGTTTCAAGAATAAATATACAGCTGTTGTTAATGTTTGTAAATAAAAATGTGTTCTCCCACTCATGATGGATTTAGTATTTCTAACCCTTTAGACATTTGGATTGACCTGGCTCTTCAGTCATGATAGCAATTGTTAAAGCTATAAACTAGAGTAGAAATGTTTATGAACTCACCATCTAATCTAAATGAGGTGAAAGTACCTCATGGACACCCAAACTGATATTTTGTTTCAGGCACTTTCAGATTATTAGCAGTTGGGTGAATTAAACAACACAGCTAGAAAAGTGAGATAGTTAAGTCACACTTGCTCTGTTTAATTATGAACACTAGGTGGCAGCTTTTCCTAAATGTCCATATATTTAATTCAACATGACCCTAGAAGTTCCAAATATCATAGGTTATCTGGAGTTTAGATGACTGCAACAAATAGGCTAAGGCAACATTGACAGCACAGAATGCAAAACAATATAAAAAAAATGTGCAAAGGTGAACATTTTGAAATTCACTCCTTTTGGGTTACTCCTATATTTCTAGAAAACAATGGGATTTTTGGAATTAGGACAGACTTTCAAAAGTATTCCATATAATCCATGACAGCTACAGATTTGATAACACAAAATTGAAACTTCAGTCTCATGGCATAGGAGAATGAAGCAACAGTAATCTGGAAAGTGACAATATAATCAGTTTTACCTCTTCTGACTGCAACTGTCTTTCAGTATGGTTGCTCTGAGGCAAAATACACCTGCAGCAGATAAGTTTGTAGTTTGCAACTTGCAGGTCACAGTTCACTTATTTAGCATCATTATATTGATTCAATCTAGCACACTAGCGGTACTGGAGATAAGCAAATGGCTGCTCATATCTGTTCTACAGAAAGTCAGTGTTCACTTATATTCAACTCCAGTCAATGCAATTTATGACATACTAGATTTCTAGAGTTCCGTTGCACAAACTTTTTATTATAACTTTAATAGCAGTTTTTAAGAATACACAATAATACAATGGTTTCTTAGTACAGTCCTGATCTATCATTTTATGAGTGGAGTTCTCCACCCCAAATGCAGAGTCTCTGCAGGTGTAAAGTTACTATTAAATCATGTGTTTGTAAATACTGAAAAAGAGTACATTTACGCAAAAGTGGAAGGTTACCTTTGTCAATCATTGGGAAAAAATCCAACCCCAAGAGCACATATAGCTAGCATGAACAACTGCTTGCTATTTGTGTTCTGTTGCATTTAGCACCTTTTCTTAGCACAAAATGCATCCTTGCCTCCATTTTGGAGTTGATGGTGCATTTTGTGCTAAGAAATATCCCTATTTAGAATTACTCTTCTTGCTAAATCCCATGTAATCTTGTGGAATACCTTGTTATTCTGTGTGATTACCCTATATGAAATCACTCCCATCTCTAGTGCAAATCTCACACCAAGGACATTTGGTATAACTCCCAGCAGGTCGAACTTGGTTCTGTGCTTGGTTTCAGCTCCAACAAGGTTGGCCTGTACTTGTGACCTAACTTGTGATTAATCTTTGTCCTTTCCCATCTCTGGCAGCCAGTACAATTAATGCAGGGTTGGCAAGAGGCCAGGTGCCAATCTTATGCCCCAAGTCACAGCCTGGCTAGTGGTGTGTCCCTTCTTGCTGCTCAAGCTCAGGGTCTCATCATGGCTTTCCCCAACAGCTATGGAAACCAGTCCGCTCCACAGACAGTAAGCCAATATTGGTATTCTCGATCAAGGGTCCCCCACATTGAGAGTATGTAAATGCCCCCAATTAGATGTGGGCCAACCTGCCAAATGGAGAGGGGTAGAGTTCCCTTCCCGGCCACTTACATCAGTAGCTTCATGTGAGGCAGAACTAGTGGCCAGGGCCCAATGTTTTCAGGCCCCCCAGCCAGTCAGCCGACCTATCTAGATGCATTGTGAGACCACATGGGGATACTCACTCTCTTAGGAAAGCCAGGTCTTTGTCAATGCAGTTCCTGACTTGGGCCTGCTTTCATCAAATTCCACAGCAGGACAGGGAGGGGGAGGTCAAGAGTAGCGCTGTTCCTGTTGCCAAGGGTTAGCCTCAATGTAGATGGCTGGACAACAGCCCAGATGATGGTGTGTAGGGTCGTTCCCCAGGCTGTTCTGTGTGATGCAGCACAAGAAGCTGTGGCCTGCTGTTCTCAGGCCTGCCATCCAGACAGCGGATCCAGGTGCCCCAAGAGGGCATGCTGCAATAATCACAGGTCAGGGCTCATGCTGTTTACTTCTCCCAGGACAGAAATGGCCCAGTCACAGTGCTTCCTGAGCTGGAGCCAGCCAGACAGTGTCATATTCAGTGCCTCCCCCCATATCCTGAGCTTTCATGTGAGAGATCCTTCAGTGAGGGCTGAAACCCTTACCTCTATGATGGCAGAGGGAGACAGTCTCGGGTCTTTTTTCTGCAAGGCCTGGGCCATCTCAGCAAAGTGCAACCATCTTGGAATTGTATTGATTGTGGTACAACCAGCAACTCTCCCCATTCCCAGCAATCTTGCTGTTTTCCTCTCCTTGCTCAGAATTTCTGTTTTCCCAGGGAGTTTGATTGGGAGGTTTCAGCAACCAGTATTGGGTTTGGATGGCAGGAGGATTATGGCTGGTGGTGGTGGTCCAGGAGCGTCATCTTGGCAACCTTGGTCACACCCCCTACATTTCCAGGATATTTATTAAACATCCAAATTCACCATTGAATTGAGTATTCAATACATTTCACTAGTCTCTGTTGGAAAGTGGTTTATTAGTAGTGATAAATAGCGACTTACCACTAGTAATAAGGCCACAAACACAAGGAAAGTTTTGTGAAGGTCTCAGTAAATTATTCCCTTGCTGAACACTTGGTATCTGGCAAAGAGCAGGCAGGCATAACTTAGGGGACAGGTGTGTAAAGCATTTAAAAACACCAAGACATTAAATAAGTAAGACACAATACACAATAAAAATCTAACATCAATTTATAAAAATAGGTTATAATTTTATAAACAAATAGAAACCAAAATGTCAAGAATCCAATCTGAGAACCTGAGATAGACAAAAGCAGTAACAATATCCCACCTGTCAAGCTTCCCTCCCCGACCCCCCATTCATGAGAAGGAGCATGCTTCAGCAACCACATTTGGTCAGTCAGTAATATCTTGCGGCAAAGGTAAGTTCTGAAATAAATTAAATACATATACTCCAGCATAATCGTTGTGATACATCAGTACATATTTACACTGCCACTGGCTTGTAATTTGGTTCCTCTGCAGTGTCCTCAATATCATGTTGTAATCATATCTCAGCTAAATCCCATTTTTAAATATTAAATGTAAAACTAGCGCTTAGAAGCAAATAGCGCTTAAAGGCTTAAAAAAGGTTGTGATGCAGAGGGACAAAGTCAAGAGTTCTTTACATTTACTTACAGAAGTGTTTCTTGATGCAGAAAAGTGGTCCATAGCAGTCAGATGCTCTGGTTTCCCTGTTGGAGTCTAAGACACAACTCTCACAATGCACCTGGCCAGCTGATGGAGCTTTTTACAAAGGTTATTCCACACTTCTGGGCCTTCTTGAGTGTTCATAGTGTCCACAACACCAATTAATGTGTCTATAATCTCTAAGATGGTTCTTGGGATGTTGGGACTACAATTCCCACAATTCACTTGTTCAAATCTGAACAATTCCACTGGACGCACTCCAGGATGGGGATTTCTTGGGGAAGATGGTGCAGGTGAGCTCTGTCAACCTGTTGCTGTCAGGGAGTCCATTTCGTAATCCTTGTGAAGCCAGGCAAAGTCCTTTGGGCTGAAGGACTAGATTGTGCAGTAGGTGCATCCTTCAGAGGGCATTCTTTGGGGTACATCAGGGTTCCAGCAGGGCAGTCCTTCTTCTCCTTGTTGTTTCAGGCAGCAGATATTGTGCATCTATTTTGTACCTGTTGCTTTCAGGGAGTCCCTCTGTAATCCTTTTGAAGTAAGGCAAAGTCTTTGGGGCTGTAGTTTTAAAGTGCAGCAGGTGCAGTCCTTATGAGTACAGTCCTCTTGGGGTGCAGACCAGGGGTTCCAGCAGGGCAGTCCTTCTTCTCTTGTTTTTTTCCAGACAGGGATCTGAGATGGAAAGTTTCTGGGCATCAAACAGGGGGGCACCCCGACCAATGGGAAGCAGGGTGCCACCCAGGTGTATGACCACTTCCTCTAAAGTGTGGCATATTCTTGCCCCAGAAAATAACTATTCTCTCAAAATCCAACATTTCAGGCTGTTGTATCCTCAGAATCGGTTTGATGCTCAGAAGGGTCCAACCCTTGATAGCCCCAAGTCTGCTAGCTGTAATGACATAGATCAGCAGGATGATCAAGTGAGGGAAGGATAGGAAGGGAACTGCAAAGAGGGAGATCTGTGAAGACACGGGTGACAAAGGATTACTGATACTACTCTTCCTTAGCATTTGATAGACTTCAAATAAAATACATATATACCACATTTCCCACCATGTCTACCTGTAAAGAAAAAGAACTGAAATGTGGTGTACGTCCCACATAAAATCTGTGGAAAAACTATCTATAATGATTCTGATCATCTATCTGTATTGGAAAACAAAATAAAACAAACAATATATACATTATTACGCAATCTCCATAAAGGTGTGCATTTTCATTATTTAACTTTTCTACATAGCGTAACCTACCCTTGTTTCTATCCATTAAGCATCACAGGGGGAGGAACTAGGGAATCCCAACAAACTGCTTCCACATCACCCACATTAAGGATAATAAGGATAGAACTAATCAGAAAGAATACCTGAAATAAACATCTACTAGTAGTAGCAATGCAGTGTATAGACTTTGTAACAAAATAAGAATAGGTATTTAAGTTCGTTGTGAGGACCTCTCAAGGTTAGTGTATCTTGTTCATACAAACAGTCACAATAATCCATCAAGAAATGGTTCTCTGTTCAACCAATAATCCATCAAGAAATGGTTCTCTGTTCAACCATAAAACAGATACTGATTCATCGTATGCCAGCAAGTACCTGATTCAGAACAGGCATACTTGATTCTTTAGAACATGACAACAAGTGCTTAAAGTTTTCAAAGTTTTCTCTCTCTGCATGGGTCCTCCAAGAGCGTACCCACCAACGGAGATGAAACTTGAAATATAATGGAATCAGAACAGCAGAGTTACTAGGAAAGTTTCTCTCCACATGAGCTGTCCCAAAAGCAGCTCGCCAACGGAGAGAACCAGGGACAAGTCGGACTTCAGGAGCAGGGGTCCTGTATAAACAAGTGGTGTGCAGGCACCCTTACCGAACCAGGAAAGAAGTGTCTCACGTTATCCGGAACTCGAGCATGAATACAAAATTTCCAACATGGAGTAACATGAATTCATCCATTAAATGCGAGGCTCCGCCTCTTACGTCGCACGTCGGATCACAGTAGAGGTCATGGGAATTGTAGTCCTCTGTCTCCCCGTCGATCATCTTCTGGGTCCGGAAGTGTGCTGTGTCGACTTCGGAGAAGATGAACTCTGGGAGGTATTGGTGTTTTCCTTGTTCCCTGCTAGATCTCTAAGCGCTCAAATGCATGCGCTCGCGACATAAATGGATCAAAACTCTTCTGAAGAGTTAGATGGGACTAACCCAACCCACTTGCAAGGCTAGGATTCTCTAACCCTCTTCTTCCAACACCTTTCCCTAATCTAATTACAGGAGCTCCTATGTGGCTGGAGGAACAGAATGTGGGGGTGAGCCTGTTCTTGTCCTAAATTGTAATTTTCCCTTTGAAGACCAGTTTGGCTATTCCACTCCCTCCCTGCCTTTACCTTCAGCAGCTGCAGCTCTCTTCCCACAGGAAATGTATTGTCCCTCTAGCAGGCCACTTCACACCTCATTAAGATAGCTTGACTGAGCCTGGCAGATGCATGCCAATCAGGAGAGGGCAGCTGGAAAGCTGGATTTTGGCATACAGAAAAGAAAGTTTAACAAATATTTTTCTGTGAAAATTATTATAAATCTAACAGTGGCAAGTTTTGGGAATTATCATAACTAACATTTTAATACCTATAATGACATTTAATATCACTGTATACCTAAATATAATACCCCAATGGTAGCCTAGGGAGCCATTTACTACATTAAGGAAAAAACAAAATTAGCAGTCTTTACCTCACAGGGGCTTATGAAACATATCTGATAATGTCCCTGCTTATAGTTACAAGGTACCCTACCCTGGGGCACCTAGGGGAGACCTTAGAGGTGACATATATAATAATAAGGAGGTTTCCTTTTGGAAGTACCTTTAATTCCAACATCAAATGTGCATATCATTTAATTTTAAAGACAGTCTGCAAAGCAGGGCTGCCTTTAAAATGACTGTAAGCAACACAGTAGTGCACACACAAGTGCAGGAAATCTACTGGGCCCCTAAACCTCCTTGCCCTATTGTATTAGGGACTTATAGGCAGTTTGAATCCCCCTTGACTTATTACATACTAGGGATTTACAGGGGTCTGTCAGTACCAATTGTAAAGATACCTAATTACCATGTACCTTTTACAGAGAGCACAGACCCTTGGTCTGGTTAGCAGAGTCCAGGGCGAATCTGAGTCAGAAAACCAGCACCTAGTAGTCAAAATGGGACAAAAAGAGGGACACTGCAAACATGTCCTGATATCTCACAGTCTCAAGCTCAAGATAGCAAAATTAATATTTTAATCTGTACTCCAGTTTTGCTTATAGGACAACCATGGCCTCACACAGTGAAAATAGCTTTTACTGCCTTGTCATTGTTGTGCCATGGTAATATAAACATTTTACATATCCCACTTTTAAATACCATGCATCCTACTTTGTGGGTTACAAGCACTAGATAGGGGTACCTTTTTAATATTTTAAATTGTTTTTTGCTCATCAAGAAGGGTATTTTGACAGATCTGACTGCAGTTTATTCTGCAGCAATCAGGCTACACTGGTCTGCCTAATTCCATGTGTTCTCTCTCACACTAGTGGATGGCACAACAAGTATTATAGTCCATAGGTGAAATGTAAATTTTCATGGTCTGGGTGGAATTTCTCTACGATGTGCTACAGCTATAAAGGAGAGTTAAGTATGCCAACCAGGGATTTGCCAATTTCTACATGTTTTAGTGATCAGAGCACATGCACTGGGCACTGGATAGCAGTGTCCCACCTAGGAAAGTGGTTCTTTCTGTATGGCTTTTGACTGCCAGCAATGCTCAAGATGCACGTTTTTGAAGTACGGCGGGTTTTATATACTGTTATTTTCAATATAAAAAGTTACTGCCTAGTCTTTCTCATTTCATTTTTCTCTTTTATCCCAGGATATTGCAAAGGTAGGAAAAGATTTGTATTGTTTCCTCTGTCTGCACTCGACCATATTATAAGTTGACTCTATATATGTCTATTTTAAATTGCACTTTTAGCTTGTGTGCTTTGATTTTATTTTCAATATGCTATTAGGCCCTGGGGATTTCATCCCCCACTGAAATTTTTTAAAATTTTAGGGGTTGGAAGCTGTCTGGCCACCCTCCCTGGCCCTTATTAGGCCCGAGGACCCCATCCCTAGGGCTAATACTTAAAATAAATGGGAGGGAGGCCTTGCAGACCCCCCTCCCTGAGCCATTTTCATCCTCATGGACCCCATGCCCCAGGGCACAAACCACACACTCATTGGGGGCAATGGGCGGAGCCCTAGGGCCCAAGGAGCCCCAGTTAGCTTCTTGCATGCTAAGGGAGCCGGTATTGCTCCCATCCGGAGAAAGCAGTTACTTATGCTGCTCCCTACGGGCAGGAGCGAGCTCTTGATCTGTTTCATCAGTGCGGATAGGGAAACAGATCAAAAGTATGCTCCTAGCTAGCAGGAAAATAATTGAACCTCCCTCCAGCTGGGAGCAGATTTTATGCTCCCGCCAAATGGGAGCAAACACATGCTTCCCTGCTCACTCTGTTACTGGCAGGGAAACTGCTGTGTCGCGGGTAGGCTTACCGGGACACAGCTAGTGAGCCAGCTCAAGGGGATTAGTTCCCGAGGGCTATTATTGTCTTAGGGAAAGACCCCCGCAGCCATCTTCCTTTCAAAGTATGCTGACGCCCTGGGGAATGGGATGCTGTTAGATTGTCAGCCTTAGGGTGGTCTTCACCCAAACATTTTGCCTACTTGCCTGCAATTTTGCTGATTTTATTTTTTTGGCCTAATGACTCTGTGCACTTTACCACTGTTAACCAGTGCTAAAGTGTTTTTTCTCATTCCCCTAAATATGGTTTGATTGGCTTTTACCTAATTGGCATACTTATTTTACCAACAAGTTCCTGCTAAAGCACACTGCATATGCCCAGGGCCTTAAATTAAATTCTAATACTAGGCTTGCAGCACCTCTTTGGTGGCAAAGTCAGATTTTTCATTTTAAAACGGCCACTTTTAGAAAGTTTGTATTCAGGTATACCCCATACCATGAATTTTCATGCTCAATTTGAAGGCTACTTAATTACTCTGAACTTTGTGGGCTAACATAGGCTGGTAATGTACTTATAATATGCTCCCTGTCTCTCCTCACACTTGTATACCTAGATGCTTACTTGACATTCATGTATATCAAGACATACTGACAAACAAATGACAAACAAACAATAGTATAAATAAATAATAACGGTTCTACAAGACTGTAACGTGGTGCTGTGGATCTTTTATAGTCAGTGCGCACAGCGTATCCATCATACATACAAAGAACAATCACATAAATGACACTTTTAGACAAAATGAAGACTTAAACGTTCATCCAATTAACATTACCTAACAATACATGGATTGATTGTTTTTTTACAACACTATCCACAAGAATAATTGTCCAACATATGTAGTCACACAATACTGTTACAAGAAAGGGTTATTTTGTGAGGGAGTGTCCAACATAAAAAGTGAAAAAGGTAAGTTCACTGGGGGTATTTTCATTCAAGTATGTGGTCCTACAGGTACCTTGGGGCCCTATGTGGTTGAGGTTCCTTGGTTTTTCACTTTATATGTGGATCTCAGGAGTATGATGTTCTCCATGACTGTCCTTTGGCTATCTTTAGCCGTGTGTAGGTATGTCAACCTTCTGACCATGCTTTAATATGCTGATGAGTTTCAACCTTTTCAATGGGCCTAGTGATTTAATGAAGGTCTTCCTCATGACTGTGTGTTTTTACTGATGTGGGATGACCCTCGTGGGAGACAGATATGACATACAAGAGCCATACAACTGCCAAGCAGGATTGCTCTCTTTGAACCAGACAAGGGCACCCTTCATGATATAAAGGTTGTACCATAGACGGAGCCTTGTGCCGCAGACAGCAGCATCCCCTAGAACTACACACGATGTAACACCGGTCGAACATTAAGACATGTGTCCCACACCAGAAAACACAGCTCCAGTACCAGAACAGAGAGAATGTCTGATTATGTTGAAGTTTTCTTAGCACCAGTAGAGACAAGCCTTGCATCTTATGTCAGGGATACTAAAGATATACTTAGGAAATTCCAGCATATTCCATGGGTTGAGAATGTTTTGTTAGTCACCATGGATGTGGAAAGCTTGTATGCAATCATCAATCACACATATGGTTTAAATTCTTTGTTAGAATTATTTGACACTATATCTGCTAGTTTGTATAGACACATCACAATGGCTCTTGAATTTGTTGAATTTGTTCTAAAGAACAATTACTGTCTCTACCAGGGGGAACTATGTCACCAAGTGTGCGAGACAGCCATTGGTGCAAGATTTACCCCCTCTGAAGCCAAATTATTGATGCCTGGAATGAGTCATTGTATGAAGGATATAAACATGTGGTCCTATGGGCCAGTTATATTGATGACATCATCTGGGGTGGCATTAAACTTGAACTTAAATAGTTTAAGAGGTTCTTAAATAGTAATGATATCAAAGTACTGTTCACCCTAGAATACCTTCAGACATCAATAACATTTCTTGATTCAGAACTTTTTGTAAGTGAGCAGAAACATATGATGAGATTGTACAGAAAGAAATATTTGAGTAACAGTATTCTTCACTATAACTCAGGACATCCTTACAACCAAAAAAAGAATATCCCATTTGGGGAACTAATCAGACTTAAGCAAAACTATATCAAATCTGAAGACTACTATGAAGCTGGGAAATCCCTGCTAGGTCCACTAAAAGAATTTGGTTATCCACAAGAAATATTTACTGTAGCAGTGAAGAAAGCTCACAACATTCAAATACATCCTTCTCTAAATAATAAAAGTAATCTTCTAAGAGAGAAAGAATCACATTATAATATGAGATTCAGAAAGGAATTTTGTACTGAGAACACTAAAATCTACAACATGTTAAGAAAACACTGAGAGATTCATAGAGTAGATAAAGATGTGTGACCACACATTTCAGAAAAACCATCAAAGACTTTCAGAAAAACTGATACAATAAAAAACATCATCAGCCCTAGTGACACAACAAGATATAAGACAAGGAAATCAGGGGGTAGGTTACACAATTTTCAGATTGTTTAAAATGCAGCAAATGCTTTTGTTGCAAATATAGTGTGGACAAAACCAAGGTGTTCTGAAACCATGTTGGGAGTAAAAAAATCATATATGACCAATCAGTAACTGCCAGTGGAACTTCTGTGTTTATTTAATCGCTTGCATTTGTGGGAAACACTTTGTGGGATCAATGATATGTCATTTAAAAGAAAGGTTGAAAGAACACATCAATGACATTAAGAAAAAGATGAGAAATATCCAATAAGTGAACATTTCCATTACACCCATATGATAAACGAAATATCTGAAATATCTGTCCCGGAATAGAACAGGTATTAGCACACCACAGAGGTGGGGACAGAATACACAGATTGCAAATGTGTGAAACTTTGTAATTTGAAAAACTCTGCATAGTTGAATTTAGCTTGGATATTGATAGGGAGTTTCACATGATTCTGCTGCTGATCAGATAATCAATTTAAGGCAATCCAACTGGGTATTAGGTTCTGCAGTCATTTTTGTTATTTGTTATTTGTATTTGTTTTCTGTTTCTATAATAGGACCCCTTGGACAGAAGAAGTGTAATGTTGTTTACTTAACTGTTTCAGGTGATCTGATGCAAGGTCAGAAAGTCCAATAACAGCACCTCTTTGGATTTAGGTATTTTGCTTTTCCTTCCTACTTTCAGTAGTCTGCATTTCAGTATGTCCTGTGCATCACACACTTGTTAGTAAAAAAGGTGTTATTTTACATCTTTTCATAAGATAAGTAATGGGTCAAAGATTTTTTGTAATTTTGAAATCAGTATTGTCTACCTGGCCCATCAATTATCTTCAGATGTAGGTTCCTGCTAAACCATTTAAATGAGCCATGGGGTCTGGCATTTCACATAGCCCAAAGGTGTGTTACATTGATCGTTGTGACCTTTATGTACAATGTAGGGTTTCAAGATCAATATAAGATGCATAATGAAACAGATTGGTTTTGGTTTGTTTTCTCCTTTCAATTCACAATGTTAATTGAATTTACTTATTCTGGTTCCCCTTCTATTTGTTTACAGCATCTTACTTTTGGTTTAATAGTTCTGAATATTTGTATTTGTCTGGATTAATAAAAAATTAGTCCATGGTGGTATTTCAATTTCTATTTTCATTTTACTTTTAATGGCAGTTGACGATTGTTAGAACCTGGGCTTCTTTGCAGATACCCGCCCCCCCCCCACATTTTGCACCATTTTTAGGCTGCTAGATACTGTTTTTTCACTCTGAAAGTGCACTGGGACCTGCTAACTAGGCCCCAGGGCTAGTGCTCCTTCCCCTAAAAAGTGGGGTTAAATTGGTAAACCCAATTGGCAAGGTACTTTGCCCCTTTTTAAGTCCCTAACAGGTGGTACTAGGGGTACCCAGGGCAAGAAATGTAAAGGGGTCCCCAGGGTTGTAGCACTCTATTGTGCCATGCTGTGTGATCCAAGAAAAGGTATGTCTGCAGATCTGCCATTGCAGCCCTACATGAGCAACCTGTCTGCTCAAAAGTGACTCTGCACACACCATGTGCTGCAGAGGCATACCACTGCCTTTATGTAAGTAAGTCACTCTTAAGGTTATCGTTCTAAGCACAGGAGGTAGAGAACATAAAGTAAAAGCTGTGGATATATATATGTTTATACATATATATCCCTACAGTAACCCTGTAAAGCTAGGTTTTACTGCAAGTGACCGGCAGTCCATAGAGTAACATGGACTGGCTCCCGCGGAAACTTGAAATAGCCAGCTCTATTATGGAACACCCAAATTGTGTCATCTGTGTTGTCAAATAGCTTGCTTTTTCGTACCCAACACAAATCTCTTGTCGAGGGTGAGCTGGTATGTACACGGGTGCCACCCTGCATGGGTGCCCCCTAGAATACAGTGTACCAGTGCCTTGGTGGGCTCCCCGAGCTGTTTGCTGCCAAGACAAGAGTCTGCCTTCCTGTTGGGATGTGCTAGCACTTACCCAGGATGGAGACAAAGGACTGGGCAGGAAGAATATCACACCTCCTCCTGCCCAGGAAGGCTAGTGTTTACAGCTATCAAGTCGGTGAGCCTCAAAGGCTGTCACCACCTTTGATATACAAGAGTACATGACCCAGTTGATGACAAAGCCTATTCTTCCCTGTCCAGCCTGACAGGTGGGAAAATAAGTTATTCATGAGGCTTACACCTCCATAGACTTACCACAACTTTAGGGTGGGTTAGGAGGACTGTAAAGTCAAGGAAGGGTTCTTCCATGGTGGAAGATCCTAGATTGGATAACTCTGGGTAGAAATGTGACGTACAACCATAGGATGTTGTCAACGGCGGGCCAGCGGCAGGGACCATTGGCCCATTGGCCACTGGCCCTCAAGCCCTTAGCGCCCCCTAAACTAGAATTTAAGGGGCTGCTTTGACACCAGAACCTCGCTTCTGATTTGAATTCGAGAAGAGGCACAAAGAAAATGCCATCACTGAGAACAGGGCTTTGGACTCTGCCACAGAGCAAAGAGCAGATACTTAAGTGAACTGAAGAGACCATATACTGGAACCATGTGTTCAACATGTGTCTGTGGCAAAAACTATTTGCTCCCAGCAAGAGGGACTCCAGTGGATGCCAGAAACCAAAGCAGACCCCCAAGGATTGATGGGTCCAGTCTTGTGCAAGGTGCAGGAAAATTGATGTGCTGCGTGACAAGAATTGCACCCACTGGGCTTGTCGAGAGTGAGCCCGAAGATAAGTGGTTTCCTGCAAATAAGGAGTGGTAGACAAGTTTCCAGCAAGTATCAAGATGCTACTTCACTCCTGTCTCCTTCCATCCGGTGAAGTAACCTTGGATTGCATTTGCCGCAGCCAAGGCTAGGAGATTGCCAATCAGGAGATTAACCCCTTGAACAACATCTCCAGCCTGAGAGCAGCACACAGTGACAGCGGCCAACATCCTCAATGACCCCACTGCTGTGTCCCTAAATCCTGAAGTTGGAGTCATCGACTGAGCAGCAAAGCGTGACCTTACGCTGTGATTGACAGCTGCCAGCTAGCTCTGCACCCAGAGCCACTGGGCAGGGATAAGAAATCCAGCCATTGAACCTAGGTCCCCAAAGGCATCTACTCTGTGTGGGGATAGTGGAACTCTAACTGCAAGTGTGGTTTCACCATGTTCTGCACATTTAACAGCTCCCTCAGATCCAGCCCAGTACCAAGGACAGCCAAGTCATCCCTGGACTCCCATGGCAAGGTAGCCGAGAAACAACTGTTGAGTCTTGGTCTAGAGCTCTGCAGAAGCTTTACCACAAAAGGGTTCACCTGAACCCGCCCTGCAAGTGACTGAGTGTCACCCGTGTTTTCCACTACTTAGTTCAATGGGACCCATTTGATCTTAAAGTGCATCTATTTTTGAACTCTTGAAACAGTCACAACTCCTGTTGTCTGTATGATACAAAGTTTGTTTTGGTGTCTATATTTATATAAAAATACTCACTATTTTTATAAATTGGTGTTGGATTTCTCTCGAGTTGTCTAAATTACTTACGAACGAATATGCCACTTTAAAATGCTTATCACATGTTCCTCCAGTAATGCCTGACTGTTCTTTTCCACACTACCAGGATTGAGCTAAGGATTATAATTGTTGAATTCAAGTATCTTCTGCTGTGCATTATGAGAATATTGGTAAAAGTATGGTAGCCATGCCACCTAATATTCCACCTTAAAACATTGGTGCCCAGCGGTGTGTATACTGAATCTGTGTTTTGTAGTACCACTACTCATAAGTGAATTGTGCATAAGAAATCCTCAATTGACTTTAGCATCAGAAGTATTTTATGAGATTTTTTTTAGATTAAGACCATTCACTCTAGCCTGAAGATCAATGGTCTGAGGGTATTATTCAAACTTAGAGGTATTAGCTTCAGACCAACATCTAAGAGAGAGGACCTGGAACAGGACTTCTGAGATTATGAGGCAGAGAACCTAGCTGGGGATTACAACTCCTTTGTGGGTGCCCAGGAGTGGATGAGAAGTTGAACACTGCCCAAGTTGATGAAGGAGAAGTATCTGATTATCCTGAATCACAGTACTCACCCATACCTCCTACAATAGTGGAAAGTGACTGTGGTCACTCTAGAATCCACTCCACTGGTGGGTGGTAGGAAATGTCCATGACCAGCATGATGAACACTCCTTGGAGGAGAAAACACAGGAATTGGAAGAAAGGAGACTAGCCCTTGAGATACAAAGATACAAAGAGCTAAAATGAGATACCCAAAAGCAGCAGGACCAAACTTGGGTGGACTTTGTTGACTCTTTAGTCAAAGCACTGGAGGGCTAGATAATAGACACTTATGATGGACAATATAATTTGATTATGAAGGAACACATTTTGGATAATTGTACCACATAGTTATTGAAACAGACAGCATCTGGTAGATTCTGATTTGACTTCCCCTATCAAGTTGGGGAAGAAAGCAGATAAGTGGGGGAAATTCTGATTTCCCAAGAAGTTCCAGGGGGGTTAGGGCCACAAAAGTCTCAAGAGTTATGTGGGAAGCCCTCCAAAGAGACTCCCTCAGTATCCCAGAACCCTTAAAAGCAGGACAGTAAATCCCATCCCAACTAAAAAATAGAGACAGGGAGATCTAGGAATTAAAAAAAGTCTGGATAACAGGCTGTGTTTTGACTGCCAGTAGACAAGTCACTACAAGGGTGACCAAGTCTGTTCTAAGAAAAAGGTGGCTAGCACTTGGCTGCCCAGTCTAGCCATAGGTAAGGACTCCTCAGATGATGAGGGTCTCTTAGCATTGGGCTGAGAAACCCGACCGGCTGGTAAGCTTGTGATTCCTGAGAGTGGAATTATATTCCCAGGTTAGGCCCATGTAGTGAAGCAGCTTATTTCTTACATTGTCCTCACAAATAACATTTGCAAGCTGTGACCTTTTCCATACATTTGCACGCACAAAAATGTTGGATTAGTTTCTCTAAAACTGAACTTGTTTTACATCTAGCTTCACACAACATTATCACAACGCCCTGAACGTCATGTACAAGATCTTGTTCCTTACTACGTACAAATGTCATCACTATCTTTGTCCACAGGGCGAAACGGCTATCTACAAATTCACAACATCACTAATTGAATGTGTACATTGCAAGGCTGCTTTCTATTATAAAAGATGAGCATCCCAATAGATTAGTAGAGGAGGTACTTCTGCTGACACCGAACGTTCTTGCATGCTGAGAAATCACCACGCAGCAACCTAACATCTTGTGAGGGGTGTCCAGTTCATGAGCAAGACGGGGTCTTTCACTCTATCCCAACAGGTAATGGGGGTAATGGGGTTGGGTCCTCCCTTAGGGGGATTCTTGGCTCTATGCCTACACACACTCTAGGTACACTCACAGTAGGGTTTGCATAGTAGGAGTATGCTAGATTACTACCTTGTTTATATGCCTGCATATGTACAACTATTTGGCACCATGGTGGAACTCTATCTACTATTTACATTGTTGGTGCTTGTAATCACGTTTATATGCTTCTGTCTACTAATCATTGTAGCACACATATTTTATGCAAGAATAACGTTGGTTCAATAAATATTATTGAAATTGTCCCACTGTGTATTCTCTGTATATTTCTCTGAGAATAAGTGAGCATGAGTGACTGTGCGAAAGGTTCTGTACTGTTCCCAAGATTCCTGAGGAATCAGGGTTGTCATTTTCAGTGGTTGCCAGAAACTATTCACTCCCTGGTAGGTCAGGAGGGCTCACGGTGGCACTGTGAGCTAACTTGTTGATAGGCCAACATACCCTGTCTGGAATCCGTCTTGACATCAAGCCCTTAGTTTATGTTGTCTGAACAATGTGCAGGTCCTATGGATTGGTAGGAGCTACACGACAGTAGGAGCTCCACTCCATTCAGGTGAATGCGATCCGTGCCATTGGCCTGAGAGACACCTGTGCCAGTTACACCACAGTGGTGGACCGGTTGGTGACCCCAGATCAGTATGTGTAGGGAGAAATTAAGAGGTCAAGGGTAGCCTCTGGGAAGGTCTCCGTCAGACCTGTAGTGATAGTGTCCCTGGAGAGTTGGCACAAGGTGGTGGTCAGCTCTGACCTCCTCTTGAATTGCCTACTGGGGGAAAGGAGACAGCAACACTGCGAGGGGGGCAGACCTCATGCCCCAGGTGACCTTGCGGCAGGAGAGCCGCCAACACCACCAGTTCATGCCTATAGGTGCTCTTCAAAACTCGCTGGGGCTCTCGCGGCACGGGACATGCCCGGGCTAAGAGCTGGCCCTTCAGTGACTGTCTGTGGTCGGAGGAGACTAGGCTGGGCCACCACTCTTTTATCCAAAGCTGCAGAGGGTGAGTGTCCCTGATTCTCACATATTCCATAGACACTAGTGTATGGTGTGGCACACAGTTGGAATATCTCTTGTCTCCTGTTGTTGTCACTCTGGCTGAATATTTGGAACCAACCTAGTAACTAATTAATTGACTAGGTGCTATTATGGGGAAAAAGAAACTGCCAAGTGAGGCCTATGTCACCTCTGATGTCCTCTAATGACACTTCCATTGATTTTGATGTTGCAAAGAGCAATTGGTGTAGTGGCAATGGCAATCAAATTAACTGAGAGACGGTTGTCTCTGTCCTCTGATCCCTCGGGTGGAATGTGAGGTCTCCACCATGCTTCTCTATCTAATCCTGATGAGTTTGTCTGTGAGAATCAAGTGGTCCGGGTTCATAACAATGGTCTGCAAGGGGATTCTGTTTTTTCTCAAATGGAAGAAAGGTCTGCCAAGGATACTGTGAAAAAGAAGACTGCTCAACGTCGTGCACCAAAGTACACCCAAAGCGTGGGCAAATCTTGCTGTGATATTACATCTGTAAGAGTCCATACCAGCAGCAGAGATGATGTCCAACCCCCATGGGTAGCAATCCTCATAAAGGGCATCTTTGAGAAGGTCCAAACTATCTTATGTAACGAACTGAGCCCTCTTATTGAGTGTTTTGACAAATTGAGCCAATTGTGCGGGGAGGCCAACATCAAGTGAAGTGGGGAGTCAAATGGCCACATGGATGTTGAATGTCAAACTGCTGTAGTTGCCTAGGGTTGTGTCTAGCCAGTGACAAGGAAAGATTCAATAGTTCAACTAGCCAAGGGGGTTCAATGGGGGTAACTGGTATGTGTACAAGGGCACACTTGGCATCAGGACATTTTTGCAGGAGGGGTCAGGGAGATTATCACGAGGCTGGTAGCAGTGATGCTGTGTGACACCCTCTCATTAATTTGTCCCCAGCCTCTTGCCGCTATGTTGTGATACTAGTCGGGGTTCCAGAATGGAACGCAAACCGAGGGAATTCAAAGAGGATATAAATAACAAATGTCTGCACTGGCTCTCAAGAAATAGGTATTTCCCTTTCAACAGAGCAGATGATATTATTTTAAAACGTAGAGTCAGCTGCATTGGGAAGGGTCCCACAGATAAATCTGGGACTGTATTGTTATTAACTTTAAAAACTCAAATTGGATTCATGGTCGGCTATTAAGTGATTTATCTACACAGCATCAGAGCTCGGCGATGGTGATTCTTCCACTTAGTTATTTTTATAGACCACCCCTAGGTATACCCCTAATTATACCCTAAAGTCGACCCACTATCCTCATCAGATGTATGGCCCCCACTCTTCTGCAATACCAGTACATAATAGATTTGAGGCATCTGAGGGAGTAGATTGAGTTTTTGAGACAAAGGAGATTATGGCTCCAAGGGCTCTGGATAGAGATTGCCATATTGTAAGAGCAAGGACACTTGGAGACATTAGTACCCTATCCTCCACTTTATATACGAATATGACATGCCTTAGTAGGCAGTCCTTCTATAAAGAGGTCGAACAGTAAAGATCTTCGAAAGGAGTCCCGTCGGATTTTATTGCGGACATGGTCAGGCATGATAAAAGCTGTCAAGCAGACCCAGTCCCCTATCTTTTGCCCCAAAAGTATTTTCTCTTAGGTGCAATGGGGGGGTAGTGATGGGTAATAGAGATGGGGGGAAATTGGGGTCAGCTGACAGAAGGCATATTGCTATTTGGACAGACCTAGGGGTTACATTTCAGGAGCATACACAGGAAGTTGATACTGATGGGACTACTATAGCCACTTGAGTACCATCAAACATAATTAAGGTTGCTTCCTCTAATTGTGGCGTTCGTAAGAAGAAAGCTGAATTGTATCGAATGGGGATCATTTATTGATCAATATGCTATTTTAGGGAATGTGGTCCAAAGAGGAACGTTGGCGCTCTGGCTTTGCGGCCTATACTAAGCCCACTATTTCTGATAGGAAGGGTAGCCCATCTGGGGTTTAACCATATGGATCACCACTCATCTGGGCTGCACAGTTAAGGAGGTCCAGAAGGGGTCACCTGATCTATTATGTGTTTTTACTCCTGAAGTAGTTATTGCTTTGGTCAATGTCTGCTCAAGACATGTGAGCAATGGCAGGGAATCTTCAGTAGTTGAGCAATTATCTATCTTTTTATCCTCTGCCTTTAAGGTCATTGGGGGAAATTTTAATTGTCAATTTGAACCCCTGGGCATTAGACAGGGCGACACTCCAGGGGATGAAGACAGGATATGAGCCATCCCAGTATTGATAATATACCACCATCAAAAGGTGATCTCCCCTAGCCCTTCAAATCAATGCTCTCACATTGAATCATTCAATATGGGCCTGCAACGGGTGAACCCAGTCAGATCGACTAGGGCAGTCTACATTTAATCGGGTAGGATCTCAGTCTTTCATTGACTGTGTCCTAGTGGACAACAACTTATGGCCTTCAGTCTTAGATTTTGTTGTTTTGCCTTGGCATGATAGTGATCATAATGTAGTGTCATTGAATCTGTCACCAGATGATGGGACTAGGCGAGTAACGTGCCCGGATCCATTTGTTGCTGGCCTATATTTGTCATCATCTCAGCAACTAATCCATTGGGCCACAATTCAGCAATCTTCTGATTCCATTGGCGCCTTGTATTAGGTAGTGGGTAATTCTATTGAAGATTTGTGTAAATGTATTGAGTGGATGAGATTCACTCAGCTTTAATCGACTCATTGAAGGACCTGTTTTTGTTTGAAATGCAGACCTGTGGGCCAGGGCAAACTATACACTCATGGTTCAATGGCCAATGTAGAAACACAAAAACTGCCCTAATACTAGCATTAGAATCCAAGGACAGAGGTTGGATCTAAAGTATGAGAGTTATGTACAGGAATGCCATTAATTGGCAAAGAAAAAATGGGACCAGGCCAAATGGGATTCACTTCTCCAGGCCCTTAAATTTAAAGATTCTAGGGCAGTCTGGGATATAGTTACTTTTGGGAACAGGGAAGGAAGATCTAACATAGAGTACCATTTAGTGGCTGAAGTGTGGAATGGGACTTTCAGTCACTATATGATGTGCAGGAGGGACAGGCGGAAGGGGTGAATTACAAGCTGAATTAGGAAGCAAACCTTTACTAGTGATCAGGTGTTTCGCCTTCAACTTCTTTGTTGGAAAAAAGTTGTCCTGAGGGTGGCAGTCTATACTTAATATTTATGGACCCAAAGTCTGCCTTCAATTTAATCTCTTGATGTAAATTGTGGTTCGTATTGAGTGACTTGGGGGTTCCCACTTATTTTAAAAACAGACACGTCACAGCTTATTGTTTTTGGTCTTAGTAGGTTTCTCTTTGCTGTAAACTTGGCACGTAAGGACATTGGCCTGAAATTTGAACGCATAGATTACATGCGGCTTATTATACCTGGCATGTTTCATTGTTTTATTTGTTTTATTTTACTGTTTTCCTGAGTATATGACAAGCAGCAAATGTGCTGTATTAACACTGGAAATTGCATAGTTATTTGTTTTTGTTTTTAGCCAAAATAAAAGCAAATTGAGTGATAGAGCTATCAAGGTGGTGAGCCTCAAAGTCTTTCACCGCCCATGATATGCAAGACTACTTGATGAGACAAAACTGTTCCTGCCCTGTCCAGCCTGACAAGTGGGAAAATTAGTTATTCAGAAGGTGTACATCTCCAAAGGCTGACCACACCTTTAGGGTGGGTTAGGAAGTCTGTACAGCCAAGGAAGGGCTCTGCCATGTTGGATGACCCTAGATTAGAGGACTCTGGGTAGAAAGGATTTGCACAAGCACAGACTGTTGTTACCACAGGGGCACGTTAGCCACAGGGACCTTTAGCCCATTGGCCACTGGCCCTCACTCCCTTAATGCCCTCTAAACTAGTATTTAAGTGGCTCTCTTGACACCAGAACGTCGGTTCTGACTTTGAATCTGAGTAGAGGCACAAAGAAGACGCTGCCACCAACAATAGGACTTTGTTGCAAAAGAAGACGCCACCACTGACAACAGGACTTTGGGCTCTGCCACAGTGCAAAGAGAGGACACTTAAGTGCCCTGAAGAGACCATATACTGGGATTGTGTGTTCAACGTGTGTCCGTGGCAAAAGCTCATTGCTCCCAGCAAGCGGAACTCCAGTGAATGCCAGAAGCAGACTTCCAAAGATTGTTGCGTTGGTGTCCTGCAATCCGGAGTGGTAGCCAAGCTTTCAGCAAGTTGCCCTGCTGAAGTAACCTTGGATTACATTTGCCACGGCCAAGGCTTGGTGATTGCCAGTCAGGAGATCGATCCCTTAATGACATCTCCAGCCTGAGAGCAGCACACAGTGACAGCGAGCGACGTCCTCAATGACCCAATGGATGTGTCTCTGCATCCTAAAGTTGGAGTCATTTAAAAGCTCCTGCAGATCCCGCCCAGTACCAAGGGCAGCCAAGTCACCTCTGCTTCCGGATTCCCTGGGTAAGGTAACCAACTGTTGAGTCTTGGTATAGGGACCCGCAGAACCACTAGCCACAAGAGAGTTTGTTTGAACTCGCCCTGCAAGTCACCTGTGTTTTTCCCCATTCATTTAATTAGGACCAGTTTGAGCTTATAATACATTTATGTTTGATAAATTAGTGTCTGATTTTTTTCAAGTTGCCTCAGTTACTAATGAACCATTTTGGTACTGTAGAATGCTTACCACATGCCCTCAAGTAACCCCTGGCTGCTCTTTGCCACACTACCAGGATTGAGCTAAAGTTTACTGTTGTTGAATCCACTATGTATTGTGAGAATATTGTACGGTAAGTTTCCCCCAGCCATACCACATAATATCCCACCTTGCAACGACAATATTTTAATGAGCTAACATTGGCACGAGCTGGGATTTTAGGATATAATGATGATGACATTGGAGAGGAGGTATTTCAGCCAGGGTATATAGTACAGTGGCTGGATCTTGAAATTTGAGTCGTGCCATCAATAAGGAGAATCCAGTTCGGGTTTTCGCCAATACCTACATTTGAACTTGGTAGGTTGAGCTAATTGGAAATGGTTAATGGTTATTCGTGGAACTGACCGGGAAGTTTCTGACTTCTAAATCTGCGCGTTTTCTTCTGCTTTCGGTTTTCCTTTTCATGGTCCATTCAGAGTCGATATTAGCTTCTGTGAGAACATCAGCTATCTAGAGTGCTGACTGTGGTAACCGCTCGTTGTTTTCGCCGTGAACTAGTTATGTACTGTGGTAAGATGAGCAGGCATGCCTTCGCAGGAGAAATGATATTTGATGTTTTTTTAGCTGAATGTGGAAGTTTTATTGCTGCTGGAAATACCCGTGACTGCCCTGTCACATTGCGTGTCAGTTGTCTCTTAATGAACGAAAGAATATTGCAAGTTCCGTGAGTGCACAGGAACCATTTGGAAATCTGGTTATTTATAACTGCTCTTTTCTCTTATGTGTTTCGTTTTTCCAGCCTTAAATAAACAACTCTGAGCTCATATTTACTGCAGGCGTTATGTTATCAAAGGTATAAGAATGATGGGACCCGCGGCATGAGAAATATAGAGGCAACTCCAACGGAAAAATGCCATTATTTTGGTTGAATTGTGTGTAGAGCTCGAGTCACTAACATCAGGACCCTGCTAGACAACGGAGAAACAGCAGCCCTCATCCTCCTGGACCTATCAGCCGCCTTCGACACGGTCTGCCACCACACACTACGAACACGCCTTCACGACGCCGGGATCCAAGAGAAGGCCCTGGACTGGACCACATCCTTCCTTTCCGGCAGAACACAAAGCGTCCGCCTCGCCCCTTCCGATCCAAGGCCACCAAGATCATCTGCGGCGTACCCCAAGGCTCCTCCCTCAGCCCAACGCTGTTCAACATCTACATGGCACCCCTCGCCCACGTCGCCCAACAGCACAACCTCAACATCATCTCCTACGCCGACGACATCCAGCTTATCCTCTCCCTCACCAAAGACCCTCACACCGCCAAAGCCCACCTCCACGAAGGAATGAAGGCCGTCGCCGAATGGATGAGGACCAGCCGCCTGAAGCTGAACTCGGACAAGACGGAGGTCCTCATCCTTGGTTCCAACCCTTCAGCCTGGGACGACTCCTGGTGGCCAACATCACTGGGAACAGCCCCGCCACCCACCGACAACGTACGCAACCTAGGGGTCATCCTCGACCCCACCCTCTCCATGACTAAGCAGGTCAACGCCGTTTCCTCATCCTGCTTCAACATCCTCTGAATGCTCCGCAGGATCTTCAAGTGGATCCCCACCGAAACAAGAAAAACAGTCACCCAGGCCCTCGTCACCAGCAGGCTGGACTACGGAAACGCCCTCTACGCAGGAACGACGGCTAAGCTCCTGAGACGGCTGCAACGCATCCAGAACGCCTCTGCACGTCTTATCCTCGACATCCCCCGACGCAGCCACATCACACCCCACCTGAGAGACCTACACTGGCTCCCTGTCAACAAGAGGATAACCTTCAAGCTCCTCACCCACGCACACAAAGCACTCCACAACTCCGGACCAGCCTACCTCAACAGACGACTCAGCTTCTACACCCCCACCCGCCAGCTCCGCTCGACCAGCCTCGCCCTCGCCACAGTCCCCCGCATCCGGAAAACGACCGCCGGCGGCAGATCCTTCTCCCACCTCGCCGCCAAGACCTGGAACACCCTCCCCACCAACCTCCGACAGACCCAAGACCTACTGGCCTTCAGAAGACTCCTCAAGACCTGGCTCTTCGATCAGTAGCAGCACCACCCCCCTCTTCCCCCAGCGCCTTGAGACCCTCGCGGGTATGTAGTGCGCTTTATAAGTGACATGATTGATTGATTGATTGATTAAGGAAGAAGGGAATGTGAGGTTTTTACTCCATCACAATAGACATGTACGTCTTTTAGGTATAAATTCAGTATAGACAATTGAATCTCGAGTTTTCCTTCGTATTCCCTTTTCAGTTTATTTGTAGATGTAACCCGCATGAACCCAGGTGTGAGATTCTGCTGTACCATACTCCCAGGACAGTATGCTACTGACTCAGGGGCGCGACTAGACCCATACTTTGGGGGGGGCAAACAAGTCAAGCACTGGAGACACGTTAATGCTTCAAATAATGGGGCGTTGCTATCCTTGGACCAATACAAGAAAAAAGATTGATAAATTGTGCATTTTAAACATGCTGATCAAACCTGACGAGATAGAAATAAGCACGTTTTAGGGGATGTGACAATGTTTGTAGGTAACTAACAAAGATCTTCACAGAGGGCAATGAGTGATTTGACAACTAGAATTCAGCTTCTACAGATTTCAGTACAAAGCACTGAAGAGCCAGTGTTTGACAAGTTATTATAAGACAATGGCCCTTTTTTTGCCACTTCTCCGCAAATTCCTTCCATGAAATGACAATGAGCTCATGAAATATTTTTAATTTGATCTTCAGAAAAATCCTCCTGTCTGACTAACCAAAGGTACACTGTCAGTTTTCTCCTCGGGTCGTTAAAACATATGCTTATTTGAGGCCATTCACATTTATGTGTCTCAGAATATTGAGCTCAGTGGGTTAAACACCCTTGATTTGGGGATTTGTGACTGGCAAGTCTCAGGTCTGATTCCTAGTGCATCTTCCATTACTACTGAGATTGAATAAGTAAGTGCCAATCAGATGCCAATCAGATGGCAACATGTTGTCATGTAGTTCCCACTAATCCATAGGATCTGTGCTTTTGTGGACAAGAAACTTTGGGTGAGGTGCTTAGACTGATTCCATGCACTCCTGTAGTATATGTTGTCCTAGAGACCAGTTGCTCACAGAGCCATCATAGCCACCCCTAACGCAAACAGGGAGCGAATAAAACCTAGTTCACTGTTTCCACACCCAGTAAATTTGTGTGCAGGTACACTTGACCACTTACAATTGTGCTGGATGGAATTCTTTCAGGAATTCTGCTCTGTACACTTCCTAATAAGAGTCCATGTCATTTATGGGCACCGTGCAAGTGGACTGATTAGTCAAAGTGAGAGTGATACCATGAGGCATGAGAACCAAAGAGACAAAGCACATCGCATTTTAGTACGGACCCTTGCCTGAGCACATCGCACTTTGTACCAGTCCCTTGCCGGCCCTGTGAGGAGGGGCTATGCTGTGTGCGAGGCACAGGAGCCCCATAAATATATCTAAGCCGTTCCGAAGGGCGTGACGCGTGCGGGGTGTGCCCAGCCTCGGCCCGGGCAAAGTCCGGGCCAAGACGTGCCTGTCTTAGCCCGTCATAGATGGGGAGCGGCCAGGCCGGGCCCCCCCTCTTGTTATTTTTGTTCGACGGACTGTTCCTTCTTTAGGGGTGGCGGTGAGTCCTTCCCGGAGATAGCCGCGGCTTAACGTATGTAGGCATTGTGGACCTTGTATAGAGGAGAACATTCTTATTTACTGCACAGTGAATAATGAATGATTCTTTTAACACGATTAGGCCCTATAAACCCATGAAACTGTGTATCAAGTACTGGTTGGAACTTAGTATACAACCTTCAGCTTAAAGATTGACTCATCATTTTAGACCTGGTTCTAACACACAGTTGTTACGGGCTCTGAGACCACTGGGATAAACAAAGTGAGAACCAAAATATAACAAGATTTAGTTCTCCTTTGTTGGCTCGAAAAATGGGAAACAGAAAGGCTGCTACTCTACCAAAGCCTGCAGGGGGTCCACGCCTGACATTAATAAATTACCTAACAGTGGCAATGGGGGCTATTGAAAAGCAGATTACCCCCGTGGAGTAGACCCTGAATTTAGAAAAACAGGGGGAAGAGGTGACGATGAGTATTGGGGCCACAGCAGGAAAGGTTGGCCACGAATGTCAGACTGAGGTTTCAAATTGTCAATTACCCCTAAATGACTGTGTCCAAAATGTGTCCAATCATATATATATTAGTGACCAGGAATGTGATTGCCAACCACCATAGAAGCGCCCCAGAATCTCTTACTAATACCCAAACTAATAACTCGACGGGCGATCTTAGTAAGACAATTAATAAAATGGATGCCCTAAATAAATTCATAAGAGATGTCATAACTAACTTATCTGAAAGAGTGGCCTTAATTGAAGAGACCTTAAATAAATGCTCAGTAACTCCAAAGCATCATAATAAAGGTAATTCACTAAGTAAGCATTCAGATACAGCATAGTTCTAAGGCAGTGAGACAACATTTTTACGACCTATTCAGTTAGTCCCACAGAAAGACACACAATCTGTAGGGACACATTGTAAAGAATGCCATATAATGTCAGGTCCTATGCCCCCTACTGAACTTACAACGACCACAGTGGACCTAACTTTACCTAGTACAAACACAGCTAATTTTAATAAAGGAAAGAATTTTAGGGCGCATACATCTACGCATTCAAGTTATAATCAGCCTACCCAGCTTTTATCCTTAAATAGCCAACAGCCAGAAATGTCCTCACTGGATCTTCCAACAGCAGCTACCCCTTACACAGTAATTTTGGCCAATGTACCTAGATTGTCGCCCCAGGCATTAGAACCCTGGGATGCTCTGAGGAATAAAACCTTGTTCTGGCTGGGTACAAAAACATGGCTAACGGATGTACTTTTTGCCAAATTTAAAATGGCAAGAAGAGTCAATTGTATTGGCAGAGACCGCAAAACCCTTCAGGGCGATTGTGTGGTATTAACATATAAAACTCCACATTTAGTTCAAACTATCTTGAGGAGAGCAGAAAATCATTTTATCACGAGCCAGGGCATCAAAATAGTACCACTGGGATATTTTTATCAACCACCGAAGGAACTACGTACAAGAAAGGATAGGAGAGATTTTTATGATAATGTTTATGATACATATAACGTCCCGGTCTCTAACCGTTTTGATATTCTGCCCACTTTAGAGGAAGTAAACTGACTAAATGTGACAAGTATGCAAGCCACACAAATACGGGGTGGTAGTTCACATGTGACACCAGATATATAAGTACATATTCCTGACTATGTAAAAACTTGGGAAAAAGGAAATTAATCCAATATTCCTATAAGCTTTCCAGGCTTTCCATGCCTAGAGAAAGGTTTTACGCCCTCTACACATGGCACAACAGTTACCTCAGATAAGACCTTAACTCTAGAGACATTTCCCATAACTATAGATCCAACTCATAAAGTAAATGATATGAACAACATAGGTAATAGTAGGAAGGATCTTTGCCATGTTCTATTTTGGAATGTGGCAGGTATTCGATCTAAGCTTACCAATCCCCTAAGGTTAGATTTCATAGGGAAATTTTAACATATTGTGCATCCAGGAAACCTGGGTGGAGAACACTATGCATTTCAACAGGTCTAAAAGCTTTCATACCGCTGCGGTACCATCGACCCATGGGAGAAATAAGGGTGGGCTATGCATATGTGTATCCAAATATGTAAATGCAAATAAGATTGAATTGAAGAAATCAGAAAAGATTTTGTCATTTGACATTGATAAAATGCATTGTATAGCTCTGTTGAATTTATATAATAATGTCTCGTCAGACCAGATTGTCGGGGTACTGAGGAATTTGAGTAGTGACCTGAGTTTTATACAGAACAACAATGTAAAAGATGTGTGCGTCCTTTGGGGTAGGGAATTTAACTCTGCCTTGTGCCCGAACACTGAGGGGGACATTTGTGGAATCTCGTCTGATGATGGAACAAATTATATACATTTCCCACATACAACCTTTGGGGAATATTTATATGAAATCATGTTTTCACTTGATCTTGGTTTCACCAATGATGTATGTTCTCCGTCAGTCTTCAGTCATACCTTTAACGGAAGACGGATGTGTTCGACCATTGATTTTATCCTTCTGTCAAACAGGCATTCCAGCAGGCTTAAAAGTTTTACCATCCATAAAAATGCCATGAGTGATCACTTTCCATAAAGTATTACTTTTTCACTCCAAAGCAATGTGATAAATACTAAGGGTAAATAGGCCCATATTGTTCAGAACGTAGTTCTGAACAAAATTAATGTCTATTCCCTATGCTGGCCTATGGTGGACTCAACTGAATTTATCAGGTCACTACTAATAAACTGTAAATCCACCTTTTTAGTTTGCCTTGACTAGACTACCCCATGCTGAAATTTTAAACTCTTTCACACAGATCACAAGAGATGTTAAAAAGGCCTTATTTGTGGAGAACAAAAAATCTTGAAATAGTAAACAAGGCTGGTTCGATGCCAAATGCACTAAAGCTTATAGTAAACTGAAATACGCTTTACACAAGCCTACTAGAAATCGACAAGAAATTAAAACGGCTAGGGGGCATTATAAACGTGCCCTTAAATAACGCAAAGGCGCGTTAAGAGAATAATCATGGGCAGCACTGCACGAAGCCACTTTAACCAAAGATAATACGGCCTTTTGGACGTCAGTAAATGCCCCTTTTCTGGCCCCTTGAGATATACCAACCATAGAGATAGCTATTGCCGAGGACCAATGGGTATACCATTATTCGAACATGTATAATAACAATGTACATGAGACATCAAGGGTTACGTCAGAATAATTTCATGAGATATTGTCACCCAATTACTATCCTATAGATGTACATTTTACCTTAGAAGAGGTCAACTGTGCCCTTATTGCAAGTTTAGGTAGGAAAGCTCCCGGCCCTGACGGAGTCCCTGTAGACCTTTATAAATCAAATTTGTCCCTATGCGGCACTCTGCTAACACAAGTAATAGCAGCATGTTGCTCTTCCGGCTTTTTAACAACTTGGTCGGAATCTACATTGGTCCCAATTTTTAAGAAAGGAGACCGTCATAACCCTGCATGCTATTGACCAATATCATTGCTAGATTCCTTGGTCAAGGTGGTGGGTCGCATTTTACTGAATAGATTACAGGATTGGGCTGATGACAATGGCATCATAACTGAGCTACAATGTGGCTTCCAACAGGGCCTAGGCACGGTCGATCAGGGACTAAACTTAAATATCCTTTTGGGAAAGTACACACAGGCCAAGCAGATAGGCTATATCTGGCATTTGTAGATTTAACTGCAGCCTTTGACTGCGTCATACATGACAAATTATGGAAGACCTTAGAAGATATGGGTGTGGAAACCCCACTTATTCACTTCTTGAGGCAGCTAAATAGTGATGCAAAAGCAAGGGTTCGTTACAGGACCAGCGTACACTCCGTACGGCTATGTTCAAAATATTGAGAGGAGTAAGACAAGGATGTGTTTTGGCACATTTTTATTTACGTTGTATATTAATGAATTAGGTCAAGTCCTAGCGAATCAGTGCTAGGACCTGCCACAAATCGATAAGTGTTCTATACCCGCCCTACTGTATGCAGACAACGCTGTTTTGATGTTGCGAATGCAATTGGGGCTTCAAAGGGTTGTGACTAGTTTTTCAACATTTATGCATAATTTGGGCCTTAGAGTGAACACCTCTAAAACTTTTATCATGAAATGTGGGAAAGATAGTACGAAATGTAGAGACATATTTATTGAAAATAATAAGGTCGAATTTACCAAGAGATTTTCTTATTTTGGCATTCATTTTGACCAGAAGGGGACATGGTCCCAGGCTGTTCAAACAAGAAAATTATTATTTATGAAAGCTACTGCTGTACTAGCCAACTTTGCCAGAAAACTGGGAAGATGACCAGTCGTCGAATTATTACATATCTATAAAGCAAAATGCATCTCTACGGCTATGTAGGGCACAGGCGTCTGGGGCTATGTAGACACTCAGCCCCTGCAGTCATTTGAGAATGCCTTTTTTAGATTTTTGTTGGCAGTCCCAAGTAGTACATCTACTCATACATGTCATTCTGAACTAGGGATGCCACATATATCTGACCTTATAAAAATACAACCCATTTTATCATGGCACAGGATATGGTCCACCTCTTAAACCAGATTTAATCTGGATATTCTAAATTTTAGCTTAAAATTACAACATCCCTCTAGTATCCCACGGTTAAAATATGTCAACATTTTATGAAAGACCTTGGGCATCCAGAATACTTTGATGACCCTGGTACCATAATTACAGTTTCGAGAAATAATCTAAAAAGAAATTGTTTGATGCTCCTTGAGACAAACAGATTCTCAACCGAAATATTAAAGCCAAAGGTACAGGCAAATCAAATGATGTTAACCACCTACAGCATTCAGCCTATCTTAAAACCGTCGTAGGTGGTTATGACAGGATGGTGTTGACTCGTTTTAGACTGGGAATCTTTCATAGGCTAATCAGTTTCCCCATCACGAACGATTGATCTAGTATCATGAGTATGTGCCCATGTGATGATAAGTCTCTGCAAACAACAATGCATGTTCTTTATTTTGTAAATTTTATTCTGTACCAAGAAAGAGGTGTATTTTACCAATTTTAAGCCTACTTGGTCTTAGACACTGTCATCCTGTGTTTTTAGTATTACAATTTTTAGAGAGCGAACATTTCACAAGGTCTATAGCTTCATTTTTAAAAAGTCTAATTAAATACAGGAAAACTATTTATATATGAATTTCTCCTAATATGTTATTTACAGTATTTTTTTTTTAGGATGTTATTGTTAGTATTTTTAATAATTTCTTTTAATGTTGAACTGTTTATAATATTATGTGATATCATGTGCTTTTATGATTGTATTTCAAAAATCGAATAAAGCTCATTTGAATTGAATTGAGAACCAAAGAAGAAACTAACAAAGACTTCCTTACCTGTAAATGAGTTTTGGATTCGGTAGCCTATCTTATACTGTGTGTTATGTAGAGGGTGAGCCCAAAAATTGACACGACAAGCTGAGTTATAGCCAAATGGAGCAGAGGGTCTTGTTTGCGCTAAAAGCCGGTGCATGACCTGAGCCCTGAAAATGTTTGCCATATAAATCATGCAGCAAATATTATGAAAAAATTATGAAAGTCCCTTAAAAATTAAAGAAATATATATTTGTGAACCTGCTGAAGCTTTTTACCTTAGCACATAAGAGTGCATCACTGCAATGAGGCATATTTGCTAAAAGTGATAGTTGTTAAACAGGAATCTAGAGTAATGTATGCCCACCCCCCCAGCCTGATGACTTTGCCATTAGTGAACTACGAGGCAAGTCACTTGACATGCACCCTAAACGTGATCTACATTTTTATTATATATGGAGTAACATTATAGAATATTACATCAAAGTCAAGTGGTTTTTGTACACCACAAATCTTGAGCTCATGTTTTTTAAAGTGCTCTCTTAAGCAATTATTAAAAAAAGAGCACTTGAAAGCTCGGTTCATTTAGGGCTTGAGGAGCCAGGAGCAACTCAAGCTGGGCACCTGGCTTGAGCCTTTTGAGACTAACCCACTTCTAGGTGAATATTATATTAAGATAAAGACTTGCATAGCCATAGTGCTTTCAGTGGAAGTTGGATACACATAGTCTATTCCCCTGTTCATTTAACAGGATGCAGTTTGTGACTGTCTGATTAAACACACAGACATCTGCAGAGATCACATTAACCAAATGGGCTGTCCTGTAGCATGAAATAATACATTCCACGCCAATTACTTTAACTTGTATTTAAAGTGTATACCTTGCATTTTATATTCATTTACCTGAAGGTGAAAGGCCCACAAAATAGTTGGAGTATTTTGTTCCAATGTAGCCCCTCACTCTCACATTCAGTGTCAAAGTTCCCATATTTAATATACTTCAGTTTCTGGCTGACCTGCAAAGTTTTTTGTAGGAGGCTATCACTGCGCCCCATCTGCAGCACAGCTGCAGCCCGGTCTAAAACACACGACGGGGGAGGCTGAAGCCCTTTTAGCCCAATGGGCGTTGTGAACCTGTACTGACTACATATGGCTTAATGTCTTACTATTGCCACATCATCATTACTTACTGGGAAAGAAGCTTGCTGATGGATTTCTTAAACTCCTAAGGGGAGGTTTGAGCTACAGAGGTTGGAATGGTTTGGGGACTTTTCCAATAATACATGTTGTTGATAAATTTGTGATGTGTCATATTTTGCAAACTGACATATTGGATGTTGCTTTTGTCACTCTCTCCCTCAATTCTATTAGGAAAATAAAGTTGGATATTATAATATAGGAAAGTTTCTGTATGAGAAATAAGAATGACTCATGATATTTGTGTTAATTCCTTGCAGCCCTGAAGAAGCATCCATAAAGGCTACGAAACACATGTTGCTTTTAAGACTTATTTCAACAATTTGTCCAATGCAATGGATTTACAGAATAGCTATTCAATATATTTTGTCTGAAGAATATTGGGACACTGCAGTTCTTCTGTAGTGCAATTCCTATTAACCTGGTGTCAAAAATAATTTGAATGATAGTACTTGTTTGTATACATTTTGGAATTTTGTTGTACTGTCATGTATTAAAATTTCACATGAAACAAATGGGTAATAAATATATTTGTGTAATTTCATGTGTTCTTTGGCATATATTATTTCTTTTTGCTCCCCATTGGAAAACAATGTTTAGACTTTGAAACGAATGTCAGTTGGGTTAACAACTAACAGTGGGTGTGAGCCAGCATGATGCTTCATACATCCTTAACCCATTTAAGTTATATGGATTTTTTATATTAAAGGATTAGCACAGTGCTGCCCATGCCAAACTAGAAAGGGACAAAGTATTTTTCCATATCTACAGCAAAGTTTTTAAGCATAGGATTAGCACAGTGCCAGCCACATCAAGCTGTAAAATGACAAAAGCTGTTTACCACTCCATGCACAGTATTACAGCTTAGGATTGGTAAATGCTATCCAGCCCAACCTGAAATGAGTAAAAACAACCACTGACATGTGTTTCACTATCATTATAGCTCTTCAGATGTTTATCTTTGTCTAGGCAGAAGGGGGCACCCAGTAAAAGTCTGATAGGGTACATGTATGTAAATATATATATATATATATATATATATATATATTATCTACTGGCGGTCGCCAGTAGATAGTTATAGTTAGGACCTATTTTCCATAGGAAATTCACAACATTCTATTTCAAATAACTTTGGCGCCGGTTGACGAATCTTCGCGAAATTCAGGGTGATTCGGCAAGCGGGGGCCGAGAAAAAAGGGGGGTCCCAAAACATGTTTTCCCCATGCAATTTTCCATAGGAAACTGTAGACACGGCTACAGCCCGAACTGCTGAACGGAATTACACCAAATTTGGCAAAGAGGTAGTTCTTGGTTCAGAAAGAACCCTTTTTGTTAAATGGTGTAAATCCGTTCAGTAGTTGCTGAGAAAATCAAAAGTAAAAACACATATATATCTATGGCAGCGGAGGATCCGGGCACCCTCCCGATCACGAGCTGTATGCTAATTGGCTGTCAACACTCCAAACCAGGAAGTGTTGGCAGCCATCTTGTGCCTCGGTAGAACCGAGGCACAAGAAATCAGAAAAACAATCGCGAAAAACGCAAAAAGGGGGCAGGGTAGAAACACCCTGACCCTCTAGGCCTGCTCAGGGGGTCCCACAAGGACCCCCGGGGCCAAAAAAAGCATTTTTTTTTTTTTTAAATCGGCGGGGTCGCTTAGGATGCGCGGATCCCGCCGTGAAAAAAAAAACAAAGCGCGGCCTCCCGCGCTTTGTTGTTATTTGGCCCCCGGGTGGGCCAAGTCCTGCGGGCATGCGGGGGTTTATTAATAATGTTGGAGGGGGCCTCTAAGGCCCCCCCAAGCCCCGGGGACCGCCACCCCCCGGGGCTTTAATTTTAAAATGGTGCGGGAGGGCACTCGGCCCCCGGGTCTATTTTTTTTTTTAAATGAAATGACCTGTGTGTGGGGGCTCGAGCCCCCCCACATGCCCCGGGGACCGCCACCTCCCCGGGGCACTAAGAATTTTAAAGTGGGGGTCCGTTTCGGACCCCCGAAGCCCCGGGGACCACCACCTCCCCGGGGCTTTAAACATGTTGGGAGGGGGGCCGCGCGGCCCCCCTCCTGGAGCCTGCGATGGCCCTGGGGACCACCACCCCCAGGGCTGGCTCCTCTGCAGTGTCCCGGGTGCCTACCCCGGGACACTGCTGTTTGCTATGACAGGGCGTGAGCCTCGCGGCTCCCGTCCTGTCATAGCAAACTTGCTTTGGATTTTGGAAGAGAGAGCAGGAAACCTGCTCTCTCTTCCAAAATCCAAAGCAAATTGCTTTTCCACACGGGGAGCTGCATGTTAGCAGCGCCCCGTGTGGAAAAGCAATGCCGGCTCCCGCAGGACGCGGGGAGCCGGCGGGACCGTGGGGGATTGGGGACCCCGCCACGGTCCCCAACGGATAGCGCCGGCCCCGGGGGATGGGGTCACCGGGGCAAGTAGTGGCCCAGGAGGGGGGCCACGTGGCCCCCTCCCCAAAAAAATTAAAAAATAAAAAGGCCTGCCCCGGGGGATGGGGTCCCCGGGGCAAAAGGAGGCCTGAGGAGGGGGGCAACGCAGCCTCCCTCCTTAAATTTTTTTTAAAAAGTATGGCCATGCCCCGGGGGATGGGATCCCCGGGGCCGGAATCGGCCACGGGAGGGGGGCCACGCGGCCCCCTTCCCGTTTACACCTCTCTGCAACGCAGCTCTGTGGTGCTTACTGGAGGTAGCTGGTGGGCTAGTTGCACCCCAGGGACCCTCAGGATTCAAGGGGAGTTAATCCCCCGACTTAAAAGGCGCCTCGGGAGCGTTTGCACAGTGGTGAAGGGAGGGGGCGGGGCCTTAGGTGACATGTGTGCAAACATGCCCTGTGGCGTGTTTTAAGTTGGGGGATTAAGTCCCCTTGAATCCTGAGGGTCCCTGGGGTCCAACTAGCCCACCAGGTACATCCAGTAAGCACCACAGAGCTGCGTTGCAGAGAGGTGTAAAAAGGGCGTGGCCTCTGACCACCTCACTGCAACGCAGGCCTGTGGCGCTTACTGGAAGTACCTGGTGGGCTAGTTGGGCCCCAGGGACCCTCAGGATTCAAGGTGACCTAATAACACAACTTAAATCGCGCCACAGGGCACGTTTGCACAGTGGTGAAGGGAGGGGGTGGGGCCTGAGGTGACATGTGTGCAAACACGCCCTGTGGCGCGTTTTAAGTTGGGGAATTAATTCCCCTTGAATCCTGAGGGACCCTGGGGGCCAACTAGCCCACCAGGTAACTCCAGTGCGCGCCACAGGGCTGCGTTGCAGAGAGGTGGTCCAGGCCACGTCCCTTTTTACACCTCTGTGCAACGCAGCTCTGTGGCGCTTACTGGAGGTACCTAGTGGGCTAGTTGGACCCCAGGGACCCTCAGGATTCAACGGGACTTAATCTCCCAACTTAAAATGGCCACAGGGCTTGTTTGCACACATGTCACCTCAGGCCCCCCCTCCCTTCACCACTGTGCAAACGTGCCCCGGGGCGCGTTTTAAGAGGAAGTTTTAATCCCCCTGCCCTATTATGTACTAGGGCCTTACAGAGGAGGTCATACTAATCACAGGGGTACCCCAACGCATAGTGTTCCCTAGTGTATGTAGGTGTTTTCACTGTATTCTAAGTGTCTTTTAGCATAGCACTGGCTCTAGGCCTGGTTAGTCCGAGTCAGTTACCACCAGTACCCGTCTGAAAAAGTTGTGGGCACAGGATGATTTTGCAACAAGGCCTCTTTCTGCTCCTCTGTTGGTTCTTTCTGCACATGTCTTGCTTCTTTCTGCTCTTTTATTCGTCTTTGTGGACTTCTGTTGCTTCTTTCTGCATTTCTTTTGCTTCTTTCTGTGCGTTTTTTCTTCTTTCTTCACATGTCCTACCTCTGTAGGCATAGTTAGAAACTAGCATTTAAAAACCTTTGAAATTCACTTAAAAACCATAGGTTTCAGGCACGTTATAGTTAGAAAATAGCATTTAAAAAACCTTTGAAATTCACTGAAAAAACCATAGGTTTCAGACACCTTATAGGTAGAAATTAGCATTTAAAAAACCTTTGAAATTCTCTGAGAAAACCATAGGTTTCAGGGACGTTATAGTTAGAAATTAGCATTTAAAAAACCTTAGAAATTCACTGAAAAAACCATAGGTTTTAGGGACAGTTATAGTTAGTTGGACATTTCACCATAGAAATTCCCCGTTATAGTTAGTTCAGCTAACTATAACTCGTGCCCCAGTAATGCACTGCTGATGACGTCACATATTACATCACTCATGACATGGTCAGTGACATCACTGATGACATCACTGATGACATCTCAAATGACATCACTGATGACATCACTGATGACATCATCCATGTGATAATTTGATGCATCTTCTCAAACCCTAATATAACTTTTGATACACCCACTCTAAATTACAGACTGCCATTGTCAAAATCATAGACACTCCAACACCAATAACTACATACACACTCACTGATTCTTAGGTCTACACACACATCCACTCACTCACCCGTACAGTCACTCATACTTACAGTCACTCAGTACAGGACTATCATTTGCACTGATACACCTATATAGACACTCACACACCGTCACTCATCCATAGAGGCACTCACACACCTAGTCAGTCATGCAAATAATTAATCACACTGCCATTTAGTCACCTATATAGTTATACACACATCAGCTCACTTACTCATACAAATACTAGCACATTCTTATGCTCTTATACAATCACTGATACAAGTACACACTCATCCATACAGCCACTCTCACAATCACACACTCTCTTATACCCATTGATATGCTCCAACACACATATATACTGCCTTTCACATATGTAGTTACTCACACATGTACCACTGAGATATACATTCACTCACTAACACACCCATACACACACTCACCCACCCATACAGTCCATCACAGATGCACTCTAGAAACCATGCACCCAGTGAATCACCCACTCACACATCTATGCACAGAGTCACACACACCCCACCCACACAAACACTCAGGCACCCATACAGATACTCAGACAACCAATCAATAACCCATGTAGACACTCATGTAGCTATTCGCAAACCCATGCAGCCGCTTACACACCAACAGACAGACGGATACAGACATTCATACAGTTTAGTCACTAACCCATGCATTCAGTAAGATACGTTTAATCACTCACTTATAGAGTCAGTCACGCACCTACTAAATCATCCATTCAGACACTTATACACCCACTCATTCTTCAATACACTTTTCCCTATATATATTAAACATATTTAAACTTTACAGAAACACAAAGTCACTGGATGATGTCATCAGTGATGTCATTTGAGATGGCATCAGTGATGTCATCAGTGATGTCACTGACCATGTCATGAGTGATGTAATATGTGACGTCATCAGCAGTGCATTGCGGGGCGCGAGTTATAGTTAGCTGAACTAACTATAACGGGGAATTTCTATGGTTTTGTACGAGTGAAATGTCCAACTAACTATAACTGTCCCTAAAACCTATGGTTTTTTCAGTGAATATATATATATATATATATATATATATATATATATATTACCTGCTGGCGGTTGCCAGTAGGTAGTTATAGTTAGGACCTAGTTTCCATAGGAAAAGCGTTTTTTGATTTGCTAATATCTTTGGCGCCATTTGACGAATCTTCGTGACATTTTCAAAACTAATGGGGTGGACCGGTCGGCTCCTGTCTTGGACGTTTCGGGGTGATTCGTGAAGCGGGGGCCGACAAAAAAGGGGGGTCCCAAAACGCGTTTTCCCCATGTTAATTTCAGTAGGAATTTTGAAACAGGTTGCAGCCCGAACTGCTGAACGGAATTGCAACAAATTTGGCAAAAAGGTAGCTCTTGGTTCAGAAAGCGTGCTTTTTGTTAAATGGTGTAAATCCGTTCAGTACTTTCTAAGAAAATAAAAAATTAAAAAATATCGATATCTGGGCGGAGCCTAACCACACATCTCATCGTGAGATCTGATTGGCTGTCAGCTCTTCATCCTGGAATTTCTGGCAGCCATCTTGGGACCAATATACATGATAGCACCCCATTGAAATGCATTGTAGTGAATAGAAGGTTTTGAGGGTCATATATATATATATATATATATATATGTATGTATATATACATATTTCCTGCTTAAACGCTGCAAGAAGCAGAAGGTAATGTTGTCTGGTAGCCATCTTGAAGGAGGCTTTCAAATTAAGAACCGAATTACACAATTTAAAACAATGCTCTCAGCCGAACACATGCGTTTATGAAAAACGACAAAACAAGAAAGCTCAATGGAAACGCAAGAAAAACATAAACTACGGCATAGCAATAACATCAGTATATTGTGCAATATACTTTCCGACTTTCTCGCTTTTATCTTCACTGTTAGACTGCCAATGGTGGTGAAGAAAAACATCTATTATGGCGGCCGACACGCTCTTGAAACGAGAAAATTATTAGTCGCACCAAAACTGTTAGATGTACATTAAACGTGTACGTTTAGTTTTCAATAAGCAAGTTCTGTTATTGTGTGTGAAAAGTCAACCCACCAACCATTTTGAAATGGTAGGCTTCTTTACGCAAAACATCAAGCAAATTATCCTCTATGCATACGTCTCCTATCCACAGTCCGTTTTCTGTGTTTACGGAGAAGGTAGTGTAATCTGCAGCAGCATTCCGTGGTGATTTACAGGAGACTCCTGGGGCCCGGAGAGCAGAAACTGCAGGGCCTAGACATGCAGCCCCAGGTCCCGCACGCTCCGCCTCACTTGCCCAGCTACAAGTAAGCGCCAAGTCAGGCAGGGGGATGTGTGAAAGGGTGTCCTTGTTATTGTTATTGCGGACGGAAACGCCCCCTTTTCATGCATCCAGCAGCATGGAATCAGCTCTCAGCAACATTAAATACTGCATGAGATCTTCTGTGTCTCCCCTGGGAATTCTCTGGAATTTTATCTTTTACCAATTTGAGTTTTAAATTAAAGTTTGCTATTTTCTTCTAACGGTATAATAGTATTACACACAGGTTGGAACGTGTGCTTTTAAGTCGTGAGTAACGTAATAAATGCTTTATATGCAGAAATGGCTTGTGAGTGCGGTGACTTATTTAGATTTCATCCTTTATAAAGTTTAATTGAACGGTGTCTGCCTTACTATTACAATGTGGCAAACTTCTTATCACTGTCTAATTGGCAGTTTGTTACTGTCTTTGGAATCATATGTACCCTTTAAAGCAACATATGCTGGTATACTTTTTTTAGCAGTTACTTTTTAAGTCCCTTTAATTTTTAACCCCGCTTGTTGCTAACTGCATCCAGTAGAAACTAACTGGGCAGCTGGAATTATCTTCTAGGCATTCACAAATGGTGCTGTTTATTTAATTAGCCATTTTTATTATGCCCCTGAACCGATGAGTATGACACCACTTTACATTACAACGTTAGGATGCCAAGGATTATATCTTCGTGGAGAGAGGGTTAAACAACTTTGAACCATATGCCTGGCCAATAAATGTTTTTAATTCGGGAAATTACTTTATGGGACTTAAGCCAGGAGTTGTCAGTCAGAAAAGGTGATCCTTGAATTGCGAAAGATGGAGAGAGTGGGGTCATTGTTCTTAAATCGGACAATAAAGAGTTCCAGTTTGCAATGGCTGACTAGGAAAAGGCGTTTCTTTGCTGTAGATGTTATTTTGTACCAGGTGATTGTGACTTCCGAGCATCCAGCCAGTGGAGGGGGTGACGTTGTTGAATTTGCCCACAAAGTATACCCTTGCTGCAGAGTTTAGAACAGCCCTGAGTGGAGCAATTTATATTTCGTGGGCTCATGCTAAAACTGCATTTTTGAAGTCTAGTCATATATTTTTTTTTGCAGTTATCTATATCTATATTATCTACTGGCGGTCGCCAGTAGATAGTTATAGTTACAACCTATTATCCATAGGAAATCCGCGACATTCTATTTGAAATAACTCTCTTGCCGGTTGACGTATCTTCGCGAAATTTTCAAACTCTGTGGCCCGCTCCGGTCCGCTCCTACCCTGAAAGTCTCGGGGATTCGTCAAGCGGGGCCGAGAAAAAAGGGGGTCCCAAAACGTGTTTTCCCCATGCACTTTTCCATAGGAAACTTTAGACACGGCTACAGCCCGAACTGCTGAACGGAATTACACCAAATTTGGCAAAGAGGTAGTTCTTGGTTCAGAAAGAACCCTTTTTGTTAAATGGTGTAAATCCGTTCAGTAGTTGCTGAGAAAATAAAAAGTAAAAAGTTAGTGATATCTATGGCCGAGTAGGGTCCGCGTACCCTCAGCGCACCCTGCGCGCACCGTCCCGATCACGAGCTGCATGTTAATTGGTTGTCAGCTGGCTGTCAACATTCCGATTCAGGAAATGTTGGCAGCCATTTTGTCCCTCGGTAGAACCGAGGGACAGAAACAAGTGCGCAAAGCGCACAAAGGGGGCAGGGTAGAAACACCCTGACCCCCTAGGTTTGCTCAGGGGTCCCACAAGGACCCCCTGGGCAAAAAAAAAAAAAAAATGTTTTTAAATCGGCAGGATGCGCTCAGGGTGCGCGAATCCTGCCGAAAAAATCGAAGCGCGGTCTCTTGCGCTCGATAGCACTGGCCCCCGGGTGGCCCAAGTCCCGGGGGCATGGTGGGGGAGGGATAATTTAATGTGTGGGGGGCCTCAAAGGCCTCCAAGCCCCGGGGACCGCAACCCCCGGGGCTTTTTTGAAAAATGGTGCGGGAGGGCTCTGAGCCCTCCCGCAGCCCCGGGGACCACCACCTCCCCGGGGCTTTTTTTATTAAATTGTAAAACCTGTGTGGGGGGGGCTCCAGCCCCCCCACATGCCCTGGGGACCGCCACCTCCCCGGGGCACTAAACATTTTAATATGGGGGTCCGTTACGGACCCCCAGAGCCCCGGGGACCACCACCTCCCCGGGGCTGTGTACTGAATGGGAGGGGGGCCGCGCGGCCCCCTCCTGGAGCCCTTGATGGCCCTGGGGACCGCCACCCCCAGGGCCGGCTCCTGCAGTGTCCCGGGGTGCCTACCCCCGGGACACTGTAGTTTGCTATGGCAGGACGGGAGCCTCGCGGCTCCCGTCCTGCCATAGCAAACTGCTTTGGATATTGGAAGAGAGAGCAGGGAAACCTGCTCTCTCTTCCAATATCCAAAGCAGATTGCTTTCCACATGGGGAGCAGCATGTTAGCTGCTCCCCATGTGTAACAGCACGCCGGCTCCCGTAGGACACGGGGAGCCGGCGGGACTGTGGGGGATTGGGGACCCCCCACAGTCCCCAACGGAGAGGGCCAGCCCCGGGGGATGGGGTCCCCGGGGCAAGTAGTGGCCCGGGAGGGGGCCACGCGGCCCCCCTTCCCAAAAATGAAAAAAAAAAAAAAATGGAAAGGCCGGCCCCGGGGGATGGGGTCCCGGGGCCTTAAAATGGCCAGAGGAGGGGGCCACGCTGCCCCCTCAAAATAATAAATATAGAGGCCATGCCCCGGGGATGGGGTCCCCGGGGCCAATACAGGCCCAGGGAAGGGGGCCACGCGGCCCCCTTCCCGTTTTTTTTTTTTTTTTTGTAATTTAAAAAAAGGGGTAAGGCCCTGGGGGATGGGGTCCCCAGGGCCCAAAAACAGAAAAAAGGAAGGGGGGCCACACAGCCCCCCTTCAGGGGACACAAAAAAAATAAATAAAAAAAAAAACGATCGGGCCCGCAGGCCCCGCCCCCTTCCTTCACCACTCTGCAAACGCGCCCCCTGGCGCGTTTGCAGAGGGGGAACGAATTCCCCTTGAATACTGGGGGTCCCTGGGGACCAACTAGCCCACCAGGAACCTCCAGTATGCGCCAGAGGCTGCCTTGCAGAGAGGTGTACAGAGGCCACGCCCCTTTTACACCTCTCTGCAACGCAGCTCTGTGGCGCTTTTTGGAGGTATATGGTGGGCTAGTTGGACTCCGGGGACCCTCAGGATTCAAGGGGACTTAATCCCCCAACTTGAAACGCGCCACGGGGCGCGTTTGCACAGTGGTGAAGGGAGGGGCGGGGCTTCAGGTGACATGTGTGCAAACAGGCCCCGTGGCGCGTTTTAAGATGGGGAATTACATCCCCTTGAATCCTGAGGGTCCCTGGGGCCAACTAGCCCAACAGGTACATCCAGAAAGCGCCACAGAGCTGCGTTGCAGAGAGGTGTAAAAGGGGTGTGGCCTCTCTACACGTCTCTGCAACGCAGCTCCCTGGCGCATATTGGAGGTTCCTGGTGGGCTAGTTGGCCCCTAGGGACCCTCAGGATTCAAGGGGACTTAATCCCCCAACTTAAAACGCGCCACGGGGCGCGTTTGCACAGATGTCACCTCAGGCCCCGCCCCTCCCTTCACCATTGTGCAAATATTCTTCTAAAATCATCCGAAATACGAATTCCGATTTACTCACCTGTTATAAGGAGAGACCTCAGTGCTGCATCTTTCAGCCCAGTACTGGTCCTGAAAAGTAATTTTAACCGTACTTACCAGTAACTTGAATTTCCTTCCATAGGATATCATTGCCTGCTTTTTGCTGAAAAAGTTTCTAAGTGTTAATTTTTGAAACATACAAATATTCCTCTAAAATCAGCCGAAATACGAATTCCGATTTACTCACCTGTTATAAGGAGAGACCTCAGTGCTGTATCTTTTAGCCCAGTACTGGTCCTGAAAAGTAATTTTAACCGTACTTACCAGTAACTTGAATTTCCTTCCATAGGCTAACATTGACTGGTTTCACTTGGAAATTCTTCTAAGTGTGGAGTTTTGGAACTTTAAAATATTCCTCTATAATCATCCGAAATACGAATTCCGATTTACTCACCTGTTATCAGGAGAGACCTCAGTGCTGCATCTTTCAGCCCAGTACTGGTCCTGAAAAGTAATTTTAACCGTACTTACCGGTAACTTGAATTTCCTTCATAGGCTAACATTGACTGGTTTCACTTGGAAATTCTTCTAAGTGTGGAGTTTTGGAACTTTATAATATTCCTCTAAAATCAACCAAAGTACGAATTCAAATGTACTCACCTGTTATCAGGAGAGAACCCAGTGCTGCATCTTTTAGCCCAGCACTGACCCTGAAAAGTAATTTTTACCGTACTTACCAGTAACTTGAATTTCCTTCCGTAGGATATCATTGCCTGCTTTTTGCTGAAAAAGTTTCTAAGTGTTGATTTTTGGAACTTTAAAATATTCCTCTAAAATCAGCCGAAATCCGAATTCCGATTTACTCACCTGTTATCAGGAGAGACCTCAGTGCTGCATCTTTCAGCCCAGTACTGATCCTCAAAATTAATTTTAACCGTACTTACCGGTAACTTGAATTTCCTTCATAGGCTTACATTGACTGGTTTCACTTGGAAATTCTTCTAAGTGTGGAGTTTTGGAACTTTATAATATTCCTCTAAAATCAACCAAAGTAGGAATTCCAATTTACTCACCTGTTATCAGGAGAGAACCCAGTGCTGCATCTTTTAGCCCAGCACTGACCCTGAAAAGTAATTTTAACCGTACTTACCAGTAACTTATATTTTCTTCCATAGGAATCCATTGTCTGGTTTTCAGCAGAAAAGTTTCAAAGTGTCGATTTTCACAAACTACAAATATTCCTTAAAAACGCCTGTATGACTTAAACGCATTCTTTCAACTGTTTACAGGAGATGCACCAGTGCTGGATCCAGGATCCAACACTGAGTAACAAAAAGTAACGATAACACTACTTACCTGCTAAGTGAATTTCCTTCCATAGGATAACATTGGTCATTCTATGAGAAAAAGTTTCTAAGTGTCAACTTTTAAAATACAATAATATTCCTTAAAAATCACGACTGTAACCAAAACGCTTTTACTCAACTGTTTACAGGAGATGTGCCAGGACTGAATCTAGGATCCAGTCCTGTGGTTAGAAAAGTAATCCATAAAGTAACTAATTGCATTTAACTAGAAATTCACATTGAGCTGAATGTTGCATTGTGTTTGAAAATGTGTTGCCCATTGCAACAACTGTAACTACTGTACTTAAAAGTCTATTGCCTATGTGCAAAGTATTTAAACTAAAGTAATTCATTCTGAGAAAGTATTTTTTGTAATGTAATGTATAATGTAATTACAATGTAATTTAAAAAATAAAATATGTTATAAAAAATTGTTTCTAAAAATGTAGTAAATCAGTATTAAAAAAATGTATATAACAATTAATACATTTAAAAATTGTCATTTACAAAACCTTTGAAATTCACTGAAAAAACCGTAGGTTTCAGACATGTTATAGTTACAAATTAGCATTTAAAAAACCTTTGAAATTCACTGAAAAAACCATAGGTTTCAGGGACGTTATAGTTACAAATTAGCATTTAAAAAACCTTTGAAATTCACTGAAAAAAACATAGGTTTTACGGACAGTTATAGTTAGTTGGACATTGCACTCGTACAAAACCCGTGAAATTCCCCGTTATAGTTAGTCCAGCTAACTATAACTCGCGCCCGCAATGCACTGCTGATGACGTCACATATTACATCACTCATGACATGGTCAGTGACATCACTGATGACATCACTGATGACATCTCAAATGACATCACTGATGACATCACTGATGACATCATCCGTGTGATAATTTCATGCATCTTCTCACACCCTAATATAACCTTTGATACACCCACTCTAAATTACAGACTGCCATTCGCAAAACCATAGACACTCCAACACCAATAACTACATACCCACACACTGATTCTTAGGTCTACGCACACATCCACTCACTCACCCGTACAGTCACTCATACTTACGGTCACTCAGTACAGGACTATCATATGCACTCATACTCCTATATAGACACTCAAACACCGCCACTCATCCATAGAGGTACTCACACACCTAGTCAGTCATGCAAATAATTAAACACACTACCATTTACTCACCTACACAGTTATACACACACAAGCTCACTTACTCATACAAATACTAGCACATTCTTACGCTCTTATACAATCACTGATACAAGCACACACTCATCCATACAGCCACTATCACAATCACTCACTCTCGCTTATAGCTATTTATATACTCCAACACACATATATACTGCCTTTCACATATGTAGTTACTCACACATGTACCACTGGGACATACATTCACTCACTAACACACTCTTACACACACTTACCCACCCATACAGTCTATCACAGATGCACTCTTGAAACCATCCACCCAGTGAATCACCCACTCACACATCTATGCACAGAGTCGCACACACCCCTCCCACACAAACACTCAGGCACCCATACAGATACTCACACAAGCATTCAATAACTCAAATAGACACTCATGTAGCTATTCACAAACACATGCAGCCACTTACACAGCAACAGACAGACGGATACAGACATTCACCCAGTTTAGTCACTAACCCATGCATTCAGTAAGATACGTTAAATCACTCACTTATACAGTCAGTCACGCACCTACTAAATCATCCATACAGACACTTACACACCCACTCATTCTTCAATACGTCTTTTCCTATATATATTAAAAATATTTAAACTTTACAGAAACACACAGTCACTGGATGATGTCATCAGTGATGTCATCAGTGATGTCATTTGAGATGTCATCAGTGATGTCATCAGTGATGTCACTGACCATGTCATGAGTGATGTAATATGTGACGTCATCAGCAGTGCATTGCGGGGCGCGAGTTATAGTTAGCTGGACTAACTATAACGGGGGAATTTCACGGGTTTTGTACGAGTGCAATGTCCAACTAACTATAACTGTCCGTAAAACCTATGGTTTTTTCAGTGAATTTCAAAGGTTTTTAAATGCTAATTTGTACCTATAACGTCCCTGAAACCTATGGTTTTTTCAGTGAATCTATATATATATATATATATATATATATATTCACTGAAAAAACATAGGTTTCAGGGGCGTTATAGTTAGAAATTAGCATTTAAAAAACCTTTGAAATTCACTGAAAAAACCATAGGTTTCAGGGACGTTATAGTTTGAAATTAGCATTTAAAAAACCTTAGAAATTCACTGAAAAAACCACAGGTTTCAGGGACGTTATAGTTAGTTGCACATTTCACTCGTACAAAACCAGAGAAATTCGGCCGTTATAGTTTGTTGAGCTAACTATAACTCGGGCCCCCGCAATGCACTGCTGATGACGTCACATATTAAATCATTCATGACATGGTCAGTGACATCACTGATGACAGCTCAAATGACATCACTGATGACATCATCTAGGTGATAATCTGATGCACCTCCTCATACCCTAATATAACCTTTGATACACCCACTCTAAAATACAGACTACCATTTTCGAAACCATAGACACACCAATACCAGTTACTACATACCCACTCACTGATTCCTAGGTCTACACACACATCCCCTCATTCACCCATACAGACACTCACACACCGCCACTCATCCATGGAGTTACTCACACACCTAGTCAGTCATGCAAAGAATCAATCACACTCCCATTTACTCACCTATACAGTTATACACACACCACCTCACTTATTCATACAGATACTAATACATACTTACTCTCTTGTACAATCACTGATACAAGCACACACTCATCCATACAGCCACTCTCACAATCACTCACTCTCACATATAGTCATTTATATACTGCAACACTCACATATACTGCCTTTCGCATATGTAGTTACTCACAAATGTACCACTGAGACATCCATTCACTCACCAACACACCCATTCACACACTCACACACTCATACAGCCCTTCCCAGATGCACTCTTGAACCCATACACCCAGTAAATCACCCACTCACACATCTATGCACAGAGTCACACACACCCCACCCACCCACACAGACACTCAGGTACCCATACAGATGCTCAGACAACCAATCAATAACCCATATAGACACTCATGTAGCTAGTCACCAACCCATGCAGCCGCTTACACACCAACTGACAGACTGATAGAGACATTCACACAGTTTAGTCACTAACCCATGCATTCAGTAAGACATGTTTAATCACTCGCTTATACAGTCAGTCATGCACCTACTAAATCATCCATTCAGACACTTATACACCCACTCATTCTTTAATACACCTTGGCATATATATATATATATATAAAACATATTTAAACTTTACAGAAACACACAGTCACTGGATGATGTCATCAGTGATGTCATCAGTGATGTAATTTGAGATGTCATCAGTGATGTCATCAGTGATGTCGTCAGTGATGTCACTGACCATGTCATGAATGATGTAATATGTGACATCATCAGCAGTGCATTGTGGGGGCGCGAGTTATAGTTAGCTCAACTAACTATAACGGATGAATTTCTCTGGTTGTATATGAGTGAAATGTCCAACTAACTATAACGTCCCTGAAACCTGTGGTGTTTTCAGTCAAAAAAAAAATATATATATATATATATATATATATATATATATATATATATATATATATATATATATATATATATATATATATATATATATATATGATCTTCACCAAACTCCCACAGCTGCTAGCTCCAAAACAGGACACGGACACCAGTTGAGTGCATTTTCTTCGTTTATTTGCTTGTGCTCTGCATGGCTGTATGACGCGTTTCGCCCACTTCCTGGGCTTGTTCACATGACGAGACAAAAATCTGTCAATGCCTATATACACACCATACACCATGTGATTACCTCGTGACACAGTGATAATAGAAAACAGACTCCACTTATGTTGTAGTTTTACATATACCAGCATTGAAATCAACGTTAGTAGCCTTGTAATAGTAAAATATTTACAGGGAATGCTGCCAGCTAGTTGCATAAATATTATCTAGCAGCCTGGAACATATAAATAACTGAAAATTCTATAGTATAATTATAGGCAAATCTAAAGTGCAGAGTGCAATCATATTAACATTCATATTTTGTGCAAATGTTTGCCATGTGCGAAGACCGCAAAGTCATATTTGTTAAGGGTTCATAAAGTAGTTATTCCTGCTAGGATACCCTAACACCCCTACTATTATGTGAATCATGCCCCCACATTGCATTACATCTGGATTGATGTATGAGAGAATACGATTAATTAACCAGATACTTTACAATCACGCTTCGCTTAACTGACCAGGCTGTTACTGCATATTGCAAATTAATGCAATGTGCAAATTTAGCAATAAAGTGCATAGTGCACACAATTTCATATTACGGCATAGTGCTTGAAATTGATTGTGAATAAGCGATAAAAGCACATTAAAGAAACTCTCATAGTATAAATACATTAGTGCTGGGCAAAATTATGGCAAAGACCAGCTTCTAAAAACCTTATAGCGGGGTTTGAAATTTAAAAACCTATGACTTACCATTTGCAAAAAACAAGGCACTGTTCATATAAACCTATAGCACATGGTCCATAATCCATTGTCCACATTTGGTATGAATATTCCTGTTCTCTTGTTTATAATCCCTTAAATTACTAAACACAATGCTACTAAAATTTTGGGTAGTAAAACCTTAAGGTGAATTACCATTGTCATTCATGTGTATGTGGAAACTCTGTTAAAACCTCCTAAAAGTGCTAAAAGTAGTGCTGGTGTAATTAATAAAATGTGATAAAAAACTAAAATCTGTTTAATTAAAAACAGACGGGAATTGTTATCACCATTTTCATCTTGGAATCAAATCCTACAGTGTTAGAGAAATTCATGTCTAGCATGAATGTGCGTAGGGTTACTGAGGGGAAGTTTAAGGGATAATGTAATAAAGAGATAACATTAATTTTAAATTTGATTCTCTCTCTAAATAATTGTAAAGTTCTTCCCCATTGTTTAATCCATTAGGGGTTCTAGTGTCCAGTTCTAGTATAAATGTTGACTCCAATTGTCTTAAAAGTTTCTCCCTATTCCCACCTCATCTCATAGGGGGCACAGCAGCGATCACAAAGTACTTTAAGTCATTGAGATTGTTGCGATGTACTGCTCTAAAATGCCTGGCCACTGGATAGGTCATGTCAGAATTCACTATGGCTCTAATGTGCTGGAGGATGCGCACATGCACTTGCAGTTTTGTGCTGCCCACGTATTGCAAACCGCATGAGCAACTCAAAACGTAGACAGCATATTCAGTGCGACAGTTGTATCTACCCTGCAGCTTGCTCGTGCTAGGGCCATATATTGTGGTGTACTGGGTTTTATTGATCCCGAATTTACACGCACGACAAGAACTACATCTGGTGAACCCATTTTGCGGTGTTAGCCTCATGGTGCTAGATTTAGATTTGTTAGAAACTAGTTCTGGACTAGACCTGACTAGGGCATTGTGCATAGACTTAGACTTTCTAAATGTCAATGCTGGTGGAGTGGGAAACAGATTATTTAGGACAGCATCCGTTTGTATAATCGGCCAGTGTTTATTTATTATGGCCCTAATTTTTCTGGGTTGACTATTGAATGTGGTAATGAATCTCATTTCTGTATTAACCATGTTTGTATTGTCACTGAGATTGGCGGATACTTGGGGTGATACCTCTTTGTTACAAAGCAGATCTGCACGTGTTCTTGTTCTTACTTTAGCTAGGGCCTGTTGGATGATCTTTTTACTGTAACCTCTAGCTGTGAATCTGCTACTACTGTCTTTCACACAGCTTTCAATCATAGTGTCTGTACTGCATATTCTGTGTAACCGAAGGAATTCCCGGTAGGGGATACTCCTGATTAAATGTTCAGGATGGAAACTCGACGCTATATATATATATATATATATATATATATATATATATATCACTGAAAAAACCATAGGTTTTAGGGACAGTTATAGTTAGTTGGACATTGCACTCGTACAAAACCCGTGAAATTCCCCGTTATAGTTAGTCCAGCTAACTATAACTCACGCTCCGCAATGCACTGCTGATGACGTCACATATTACATCACTCATGACATGGTCAGTGACATCACTGATGACATCACTGATGACATCTCAAATGACATCACTGATGACATCATCCAGTGACTGTGTGTTTCTGTAAAGTTTAAATATTTTTAATATATATAGGAAAAGACGTATTGAAGAATGAGTGGGTGTGTAAGTGTCTGTATGGATGATTTAGTAGGTGCGTGATTGACTGTATAAGTGAGTGATTTAACGTATCTTACTGAATGCATGGGTTAGTGACTAAACTGGGTGAATGTCTGTATCCGTCTGTCTGTTGCTGTGTAAGTGGCTGCATGTGTTTGTGAATAGCTACATGAGTGTCTATATGAGTTATTGAATGCTTGTGTGAGTATCTGTATGGGTGCCTGAGTGTTTGTGTGGGAGGGGTGTGTGCGACTCTGTGCATAGATGTGTGAGTGGGTGATTCACTGGGTGGATGGTTTCAAGAGTGCATCTGTGATAGACTGTATGGGTGGGTAAGTGTGTGTAAGAGTGTGTTAGTGAGTGAATGTATGTCCCAGTGGTACATGTGTGAGTAACTACATATGTGAAAGGCAGTATATATGTGTGTTGGAGTATATAAATAGCTATAAGCGAGAGTGAGTGATTGTGATAGTGGCTGTATGGATGAGTGTGTGCTTGTATCAGTGATTGTATAAGAGCGTAAGAATGTGCTAGTATTTGTATGAGTAAGTGAGCTGGTGTGTGTATAACTGTATAGGTGAGTAAATGGTAGTGTGTTAAATTATTTGCATGACTGACTAGGTGTGTGAGTACCTCTATGGATGAGTGGCGGTGTTTGAGTGTCTATATAGGAGTATGAGTGCATATGATAGTCCTGTACTGAGTGACCGTAAGTATGAGTGACTGTACGGGTGAGTGAGTGGATGTGTGCGTAGACCTAAGAATCAGTGAGTGGGTATGTAGTTATTGGTGTTGGAGTGTCTATGGTTTTGCGAATGGCAGTCTGTAATTTAGAGTGGGTGTATCAAAGGTTATATTGGGGTGTGAGGAGGTGCATCAGATTATCACGTGGATGATGTCATCAGTGATGTCATTTGAGATGTCATCAGTGATGTCATCAGTGATGTCACTGACCATGTCATGAGTGATGTAATATGTGACGTCATCAGCAGTGCATTGCGGGGCGCGAGTTATAGTTAGCTGGACTAACTATAACGGGGGAATTTCACGGGTTTTGTACGAGTGCAATGTCCAACTAACTATAACTGTCCCTAAAACCTATGGTTTTTTCAGTGAATTTCAAAGGTTTTTTAAATGCTAATTTGTAACTATAACGTCCCTGAAACCTATGGTTTTTTCAGTGAATTTCAAAGGTTTTTTAAATGCTAATTTGTAACTATAACATGTCTGAAACCTACGGTTTTTTCAGTGAATTTCAAAGGTTTTGTAAATGACAATTTTTAAATGTATTAATTGTTATATACATTTTTTTCATACTGATTTCCAAATTTTTTAGAAACAATTTTTTTTTAAATATTTTATTTTTTAAATAACATTGTAATTACATTATACATTACATTACAAAAAATACTTTCTCAGAATGAATTACTTTAGTTTAAATACTTTGCACATAGGCAATAGACTTTTAAGTACAGTAGTTACAGTTGTTGCAATGGGCAACACATTTTCAAACACAATGCAACATTCAGCTCAATGTGAATTTCTAGTTAAATGCAATTAGTTACTTTATGGATTACTTTTTCTAACCACAGGACTGGATCCTAGATTCAGTCCTGGGACATCTCCTGTAAACAGTTGAGTAAAAGCGTTTTGGTTACAGTCGTGATTTTTAAGGAATATTATTGTACTTTAAAAGTTCACACTTAGAAACTTTTTCTCATAGAATCACCAATGTTATCCTATGGAAGGAAATTCACTTAGAAGTTAAAAACTGTTATCGTTACTTTTTCTTACTCAGTGTTGGATCCTGGATCCAGCACTGGTGCATCTCCTGTAAACAGTTGAAAGAATGCGTTTAAGTCATACAGGCGATTTTTTAGGAATATTTGTAGTTTGTGAAAATCGACACTTTGAAACTTTTCTGCTGAAAACCAGACAATGGATTCCTATGGAAGAAAATATAAGTTACTGGTAAGTACGGTTAAAATTACTTTTCAGGGTCAGTGCTGGGCTAAAAGATGCAGCACTGGGTTCTCTCCTGATAACAGGTGAGTAAATTGGAATTCGTACTTTGGTTGATTTTAGAGGAATATTATAAAGTTCCAAAACTCCACACTTAGAAGAATTTCCAAGTGAAACCAGTCAATGTTAGCCTATGGAAGGAAATTCAAGTTACTGGTAAGTACGGTTAAAATTACTTTTCAGCATTAGTACTGGGCTGAAAGATACAGCACTGAGGTCTCTCCTGATAACAGGTGAGTAAATCGGAATTCGTATTTCGGCTGATTTTAGAGGAATATTTTAAAGTTCCAAAACTCCACACTTAGAAGAATTTCCAAGTGAAAACAGTCAATGTTAGCCTATAGAAGGAAATTCAAGTTACTGGTAAGTACGGTTAAAATTGCTTTTCAGGACCAGTACTGGGCTGAAAGATACAGCACTGAGGTCTCTCCTTATAACAGGTGAGTAAATCGGAATTCGTATTTCGGCTGATTTTAGAGGAATATTTGTATGTTTCAAAAATCAACACTTAGAAACTTTTTCAACAAAAAGCAGGCAATGATATCCTATGGAAGGAAGTTCAAGTTACTGGTAAGTACGGTTAAAATTACTTTTCAGGACCAGTACTGGGCTGAAAGATGCAGCACTGAGGTCTCTCCTTATAACAGGTGAGTAAATAGGAATTCGTATTTCGGATGATTTTAGAAGAATATTTGCACATTGGTGAAGGGAGGGGCGGGGCCTGAGGTGACATCTGTGCAAACGCGCCCCGTGGCGCGTTTTAAGTTGGGGGATTAAGTCCCCTTGAATCCTGAGGGTCCCTAGGGGCCAACTAGCCCACCAGGAACCTCCAATATGCGCCAGGGGCTGCGTTGCAGAGACGTGTAGAGAGGCCACACCCCTTTACACCTCTCTGCAACGCAGCTCTGTGGCGCTTTCTGGATGTACCTGTTGGGCTAGTTGGCCCCAGGGACCCTCAGGATTGAAGGGGATTTAATTCCCCATCTTAAAACGCGCTACGGGGCCTGTTTGCACACATGTCACCTGAAGCCCCGACCCCTCCCTTCACCACTGTGCAAACGCGCCCGTGGCGCGTTTTAAGTTGGGGAATTAAGTCCCCTTGAATCCTGAGGGTCCCCGGAGTCCAACTAGCCCACCATATACCTCCAAAAGCGCCACAGAGCTGCGTTGCAGAGAGGTGTAAAAAGGGCGTGGCCTCTGTACACCTCTCTGCAAGGCAGCCCCCTGGCGCATACTGGAGGTTCCTGGTGGGCTAGTTGGCCCTCAGGGACCCCCAGTATTCAAGGGGAATTGTTCCCTCTGCAAACGCGCCAGGGGCGCGTTTGCAGAGTGGTAAAGGAAGGGGCGGGCCTGCGGGCCCGATCGTTTTTTTTTATTTATTTTTTGTCCTCTGAAGGGGGGCTCTGTGGCCCCCTTCCTTTTCCAGTTTTTATGCCCTGGGGACCCCATCCCCCAGGGCCTTACTCCTTTTTTTAATTACAAATTAAAAAAACGGGAAAGGGGCCGCGTGGCCCCCTTCCCTGGGCCTGTATTGGCCCCGGGGACCCCATCCCCGGGGCATGGCCTCGATTTTTTTTTTTTGTAGGGAGGGGGCTGCGTGGCCCCCTCCTCAGGCCATTTAAGGCCCCGGGGACCCCATCCCCGGGCCGGCCTTTCCGTTTTTTTTTTTTTTTTTTTTGGGGGAGGGGGCCGCGTGGCCCCCTCCCGGGCCACTACTTGCCCCGGGGACCCCATCCCCCGGGGCTGGCCCTCTCGTTGGGGACTGTGGGGGTCCCCAATCCCCCACAGTCCCGCCGGCTCCCCGTGTCCTACGGGAGCCGGCATTGCTGACACATGGGGAGCAGCTAACATGCTGCTCCCCATGTGGAAAGCTATCGGCTTTGGATATTGGAAGAGAGAGCAGGTTTCCTGCTCTCTCTTCCAATATCCAAAGCAGTTTGCAATGACAGGACGGGAGCCGCGAGGCTCCGTCCTGTCATTGCAAACAGCAGTGTCCCGGGGTAGGCACCCCGGGACACTGCAGGAGCCGGCCCTGGGGGTGGTGGTCCCCAGGGCCATCAAGGGCTCCAGGAGGGGGCCGTGCGGCCCCCTCCCATTCAGTTCACAGCCCCGGGGAGGTGGTGGTCCCCGGGCTCTGGGGTCCGTAACGGACCCCCATATTTAAATGTTTAGTGCCCCGGGGAGGTGGCGGTCCCTGGGGCGTGTGGGGGCCTGGAGCCCCCCACACAGGTTTTTTAATTAATAAAAAAAGCCCCGGGAGGTGGTGGTCCTCGGGGCTGCGGGAGGGCTCAGAGCCCTCCCGCACCATTTTTAAAAAAGCCCCGGGGTGGCGGTCCCCGGGGCTTGGGGGCCCTTTGAGGCCCCCACACATTAAATTATCCCCCCACCATGCCCCCAGGACTTGGGCCACCCGGGGGCAAAATACAATCGATTTTTTTTTTTGCCCAGGGGGTCCTTGTGGGACCCCCTGAGCAAACCTAGGGGGTCAGGGTGTTTCTACCCTGCCCCCTTTGTGCGCTTTGCGCACTTGTTTCTGTCCCTCGGTTCTACCGAGGGACAAAATGGCTGCCAACATTTCCTGAATCGGAATGTTGACAGCCAGCTGACAGCCAATTAACATGCAGCTCGTGATCGGGAGGGTACGCGGACCCTACTCGGCCATAGATATCACTATCTTTTTACTTTTGATTTTCTCAGCAACTACTGAACGGATTTACACCATTTAACAAAAAGGGTTCTTTCTGAACCAAGAACTACCTCTTTGCCAAATTTGGTGTAATTCCGTTCAGCAGTTCGGGCTGTAGCCGTGTCTAAAGTTTCCTATGGAAAATTGCATGGGAAAACGCGTTTTGGGACCCCCTTTTTCTCGGCCCCCGCTTGACGAATCCCCCGAGACTTTCAGGGTAGGAGCGGACCGGAGCGGGCCACAAAGTTTGAAAATTTTGCGAAGATACGTCAACCGGCAAGAGAGTTATTTCAAATAGAATGTCGCGGATTTCCTATGGATAATAGGTTGTAACTATAACTATCTACTGGCGACCGCCAGTAGATAATATATACATATATATACATATATATATATTCACTGAACCTTCTAAACTTCGTGATGTGATTCTATCATTACTCAAGCACATCAAGGACACCTTTGGGCTACCAAATCTACCATGAAAGTGAAGCAGTATTACTGGTGACCAGGGATTGATGCTCAGGTTAGGTTTTTAATTGACAAATGTCCAGAGTGTCTTGTGTTGGACAAGCATTGAAAGGCACACAATGTTACACCCTGTGCAGTACCCAGATTCTGCATGGGAAAAATGGGGATTGGATTTATCAGGATCATTCCCTTTATTACCTGACCACTTGAGATATTTGGCACTTATAGTGGACTACTACTCAAAGTGGATGTACTTTTCTTTTGTGAGGTCACCAGGCTATGAATCAGCAATAGAGTTTTTGGAGCAAGTTTTCTGTACTGAAGGCCCACCCAGGTGCATTGTCACGGACAATGGGTCACACTTTATCCCTGACCGAATATCCAAATATTTTGAGCATCATGACAATGTACACTTACAGGTAGCTTTGTATTCTCCTTCGTCTAATGGGTTAGTGGAGAGAGGCAATAGGCTCATTAAGGAGGTGCTACAAACTGCGTGAATATTTCTTAAGCAGAAAGTGTGGCGTTACAATACTTCATATTATTGCACCACTGGAGTTACTCCATTTTATTTGCTATGGGGTAGGGAAGCTGACACTAACCTTATACCCAAAAGAAAACGTAGGTTGTGTTGTCCCAGAATAGGATGATAAATAGCACAATGGCTCTGTACAGCCATTGGATATAGGTGAGTGAGCGCTCATCAGGAGTCCAGTGAGAGTTGTTAAAGCAGAGTCTATCTACTCAGCTACAGTCTAAGTTGAGAGAGTGATTCAAGCTGTCATACTACTTGCAGGTAGGGGGTGGTGGAATAAACATCCAGTAGTAAATCTGTCACCTCAGAAAGCTAACGTAATATTGAGCAGAAGGAAATCTGTGATGAAATCGGACTGGGCAGCCTGGGTGGAACAAACATTGAACACTACAGGTGAGCAAATGCAGTCGGAGTTACCATCTACTTCAGGTTCGGCTTTGACATCTGCATCAACAAACTGAAGGCAGATTGACGCCCGTGAGGTGAAAGTGCCTGCCAAGTTTAACCCCTTGCATGCGTCAGACGGCCCCCGGCCGTCTGACATCACGGTGGGCGTGTGCTGAAGACGGCCGGGGGCCGTCCGAACCGCGCACGCGTGGAATTCCTCAGCACAGCGGTGGAATTCCGGCCGCTGCGAAGAGGTTAAGGAATTTGTAATGTATTGGTTTTTGCAAACCTCATGATGTCTTTATTTCCAATGTAACTTTATTGTTTCTTTATTTGTTTGTTTGGTTAGGGGGAAGGTGATGTAGTAGTAGTATATGTTTTCTTAATACTAATTCAGAGCGCGCCTGCCACGTGCTCCCTGTTCTATTATCTGGTGTGTACTTATTAGTGACCTTCGCTGCTCTGTGAGTGGTGAGTGAGAATTCTAGATCAGCTACTCTTCCGAGTTGGAGTCTTGACTCGCTGGTCAGAGCACGTCATGGGCTCTGACCATGTATGAGGAATAAACTCCCTTCCAAAAGCATCTTTGGTCTTCCTAACTCCCTTTTACAATGGGAGGTTGGGGCGTCCAGTTGGAGTAGATCTTGAGGATTTTGCTGTGAAAGAAGTCCGAAAGGTTATCACTGAGGATCTGCGAAGGGGTGATGGTGTTGGTGGCTGTTGTCAGGCTGGTGAATTCCTTGACGATGTTGAAGATTTCTTTGTCTGTGTTGGTGCAGAATTCGAGTCTTGTCATGAGAGCCACTGTCCTATCTTCTTTGATCTGTGCATGGTATCTTCTGAGGGCAGATTGTAGGTGTCTCTGGAGGTGTTGTCTCGGCTGGTCCTCCATCTTCTTTCCAGATGCTTGCAGTGTCGCTTGGAATCACTGAGGCACTCAGCACAAGTTCTTGGGTGTCTGATTTTTGTATTGGGAACCAGGTTGTTCGCACAGTTTGAGATCTAGTTGTCAAAGGTGGGTACGTCTTGTCTTTCTTTAGGTCATCTGTGAGGGTTGATTGGTTGGAGCTGAGGGCGTGGTTCCAATGTGATTCTATTATGTCGTTCCAGTTTTGGCTGAGTTTGATGGTCGGTTTGGGTATGTTGAGGTGGGGGGCTTTTATGTAGAAGTGTATGATGGAGTGTTCTGTCCAAGTGAATGGGGAGAGAGATGTAGCCAAAGATGATGTTCTTGCTGAGCATGAAGATTGGGTCGAGTCTGTGTCCAGCAGCATGAGTCAGACCTTGTACAAGCTGCCTGAGACCGATGTTGTTGAGGCTTTCTAGGAGGTCAGTGGTGTTCCTGTCTGTGGGGTCATTGAGATGAATAGGAGGAAGTTGTTGGATCTGATGGAGATGGGTGTGATCATATCAGTGAGGAGGCTGCTGAAGGAGGTGTGGGGTCCTGGCAGTCAGTAGACAAGGGAGCCTGTGATGGTCATGGAGTGGCTGATCTGTGGTTGGAAGAGCAGGTGTTCCATGAGCACAGAAGGTACATCTGAAGAGGTGGTGCAGGTGATGGTATACTTGTGGATGATTGCAAGCCCTTCTCCCGGCTTGTAGGTTCTATTGTGGTGGATGATCTTACATACAGGGGGATGGCCGAGAAGAGGTGTCAGAGCAGAGTGGGGCCTTATGTGGGCACTCATGCAATGGTTCCCTAGCCCACATGAGGGGTGATTACATAGGGTGGGGAACCCTAATTGTTTTTTACTGCTCCCCCGCTACGCAATCTGATTTGGGGGGTGGCAGTTGAATTTGTTGGAGCAGTATTAAAAGGGGTTTGGGGGTGCATTATGAATGGTGATGGGGGCACAGAATCACATGCCTTCTGGGTAATTTTGGGGTGGCTACCCATAGTTTTTATTGCTTACCTCCTCCATTGTGGGGTGCACCACAAAAGGATAGGGCAACAGGGGGGCTAGGGGGCAACAGGTTTGTGACAGTTTCTATTACCAACCACAAGGGGGCACCATACAATCATTCTGTGGTTATGGTATTGAAAGGTACAACAAGGAGAATATGGGGGTATTTTTGCATGCAGGGCTCCCCAAGGTTTTACTGCCACCCTTCCCCTTCGTGCGGCATGGTATAGGGATTCTTGGGAAATTTCTATTGAAAACAGACAGTATAGAGATTCCCGCTATGAAATCTGAGAGCACAAATATTTGCTAAATAAAGGGTTACAGTGGAGCATACGAATGAGGAAGGGAAAGGGTACTTGTGGCAATTGGTTGGAAGGGTCATAGAGAATAATCATGGCATGCAAATAGGCAGCAGTGCATGTATTGGCAGTGTCTGTAGAGAGTTTGGTGTGCTCTTCAAATTATTTGTCCTCCTTATATGTGGTATGATCCATAGAGGGAAGGCCAGAACCTTCCTGTTAGGCAGAACATGTATTCATGATTTAAAGAAGTGTAGTCTGGGTGTGCTGAGAGGGCCTGTACAGAGCGGTAAGTGCCCGAATACCCAAGCAATGTGCATCCAACCGGTCACTTGAGACTGAACAGTGACAGAAGCAGCTGGGTTACTGACGGAATGTAAATGGAGGGCACATAGGAAGGGTGTTTGTCTTCACTCAAAGGATTGAAACGTGGTTGGCGCACTAGCAAAGCTGGGAGCCAGGAGAAAACATTTGAGGGTTAATGAGATGGTGGTATCCAGAGGTCAAATATTGTGTCAGAGACACAGAGGTATGAGGATGCTGGTCCCACAGTGAGGGATGGTCAAAAGTCCCTGCTAATGATTTCTGTCCAACCGTGACCAAATGTTGTGCAGCCTAGCTCCCTCTGTAACTCTTCCCCAGTATCTCTCTATCCTGCAGATGAATGACGCAAGCTTCCCAACGTTTTTCTTGGCCTCATAACCCCAAAGGAGTGCCTGACATTTCTGGCTTAAGGATACTCCCAAAGGGTGCCCTACTGACATTCTCTGAAAAACCTCACTAACCGTGCATATTTATGCACCAAACATGGCAAATCCTTACACCTGCAAAGCATCATATCGCACTTGTCAGCTTTGAAGTGGTGTAAGTGTTTTTATTTGAGGGAAATATTAATCTCTGCTTCCTCTCCCATCTGAGGACTATGAAGCTGCTGTTCCTCTCTCACACGTCTCTTCAAAGAGACAAGTGACACACTCACTCAATCAACCAGCAAACATGTATGCTCTGGCACTTTCATCTTGCTGTTTACCTTCCAAACATTCCCCCTTTTCCACAAATACAGGCCAGCCATTCCTCATTACTCATTCACTCAGTCATCTTAGTCCTCCACTCCATATGCCCTGCAAGACCAACATAAACAAGAGGTATGTCAGCAAGCAGAAGAAAAGCCTCGGTGTGTGTTCTTATTTTCATACTGCTGCCCTCTAGTAACACTACACGGCAATTGCAGCATAATAATTGGACTGAAAAGAGGGCTGTCCTATGCAAATAATGTCCTCCCATGCTTACTTTCTTCTGAGACGGTGGATGGCTTGCGCTGTGATACATCCTCCAACATAAGCTCTTCAGCCGAATTCAAAAGCAGCCTATCTTAGGCTAAGGATTTTGCCACTCGAAGGTTGCACATGGGGACATCACCCTCATTTAGCATGGTCCCAAATTGCCTGCAGTCATCCTTTAACCAGAACATGGGCGTTTGAGGGTGTTCTTCAAAGGATGGAAGGGGGTGTTTAAATCCCCAGGCCAACCCAGCCCCATGCTGTACTGTGATGCTCCATCCTTTCACCTGCTGCAGCAGGCATGATTCAGACCTGCTGAAGCAAAGGCCTGACTCTGCTCTTGTCTGCCTCTTGAAGAAAACAACCTTTCTAGCTTCTTATTGCACCTAATAAAGGAAGTTTCACTTGCCTCAAACTTTACCCATCATTTCATTAGCCATAGCTCATACTGCAGCTTTATTCATAGCCAACCTCACAGGCACCAAACCCCTGATTTCAGAGATCGGCTCACACCAAAATGAAAAATTACCACCATCCAACCTAAATTGCTATCAGTGTAGCACCTTCCTTGCATTCTTGTGCTCAATTATAAGCCCCGAGGCCACATTTGCGCTCTACAATACACCGAATTTCAAGGACAAAGAATGAATACATTGATAAAGGAAGATAAGGCTTTGTCTCTATTGCACCTACTTGAGAAAAAGGGGGGTTGGTAGAAGGTCATGAGGGGAAAGATTTGTCATTTTGGGGCGCACAAAACCAAAAAGAGGGGCCACTTTTCTCCTCTGTTTTTCCAAGTGGAAATAAACTTAGCAAATGAAAATAAAAGCACCATATGAACATTTACCACCTTGACAGGATTTGAACCCTTGTCCTGGATGAGCCTGTGCCATCAAAGGCACAAGACTTACCATTGAGCTATAGCCCCTTGGTGCTCTAGACCCTTGCAGTAGTAACTATAAGCAACATACAGGCCCTGGTGTCATTGCCTGTGGATTCCATTACACATCAAAAGGATGACCATGATATAGGGACGATTTGATAAGATACTAAAAGGGAAGCCAGTGTGGTCCAGTGGGTAAATTCCTGACTTCCAAACAACCAGGGTTCAAATCCTGGGATCAGCACCAGGTGACGGATGATGGCACAGCAAAGGTAAGTTGGAGGTGAGCCAACCTGGTTAGAAAAGTGTGTGTTTGTGTGTGCCTATGGTTTAAAGAGTGTGTCTGTGGTGTGTTTATCTAATCCACGTTGTATCATATAGCTGGTCCACCTTTATATGTATTGGCCTGCAAACTCCACAAAACAAAGGTCAGCTTTACAAAGTATTAAATTGATAACGTTATTTAAGTGAGTTCTTGGCAGGTAACATGGAACAACAGACATGTCATTAGATGACGGGGAATAGTAAGGAGTTATTCCAAATATGACATCTCTCCATGATCCCTAAGTCAACATGATGATGGGTCATTTAAATCATGTTAACTTACAGTATCAGGCTACCGGTGGTAGCCGGATTAAACGAGTTAAGGATGGTGAAGTATATGGTCATCTGGCTCTATGCTGTTAGTGGTGCAGTCCAAGATTCTTTTTGAGTTATATTTTCAAGTAAATTGTGATTGGGGATACGGTCACTGGTGTCTATCTGGACACCACACACAGTCTCAGGAGCTCAAAATCCAGTTTAGTATTATAGTCTTTCAATCAGCCAGATATAATTAACCCTGGGCGTAGTACTACACTACACTCACAGAGCATGCTTAGCTTGCGCTACTACGCACTACACAAATTGCACATAGCACAGTGCAAAAACTGTGCAAAAACACATAGCGTCACAGCAAAATCATCAACACTTACAAATACTTTGATAAAGCAATTTTACATGCTAAAAAGCATATAACCAATTCACAACAGTGAACTTTCAAAACAAAAATATTAGGCAATGAGAAAGGTGATGATTTTGGGGTCCCCCCTAACCTAGGGGGAGGACCAAGCAGATGCCTTGAACACAAAGAGCATATCATGCTGAACGATTCAGTGGTGGTCCCTTCCTCCTAGGACCACCCCAAGCACAATTATGGGCAAAAATACAATCCCAACCAAAGGCCCTGCAAAGCATTATGGGACGAGATTAGCAGTGGGCAGTGAATATTATAGTGTCCAATATCAAAATAATTCTACAAAGAGCTGTAGTTCAACTAGTCGTTACTAGATGTCCCTCACGAGTCAAATGTAAAATCATTGAAATTATTATTACATCCAGCTGCAGTTCCACTAGTCGTTACTAGATATCCCTCACGAGTCAAATGCAAAAGCATTGAAACCCTTTCATGAAGCAATGGTGTCTATGTTGGCACTAGGCAGCTTTTTGTAATGCAAACACTAGGGAAAATTCAGGGGTGCACCGTATTCTTGTAAATACAGCACATCCCTGTGTTTTGGAAATAGCGCAGGGCGGCACTGAAAAGCTTTCTGCAGCGCCGCGCAATTTCCTTGTACATATGCCCCAAGCTTTCTTGATTCAAACCACAAATAACATTTCTGTGGAATTTAGATCTTTATTTTTTCAAATCAAAAATGTCTTCTGACATGAAAGCCCGTAATGAGTTTGCCTCACTCTTCAGCAGCTGATGTCCCCTTCTGACCACTGCCGCTAAGTCGTGTACAAACGCACTAGATAGCCCAACTTCTAGCCTTAGTGCTTGTATGCTTCCCAGCGAGCTAAAATTACAGAGTTTCCTCAATGTTTGACCTTCATTTTTATTTAAAAATTCCCACTTTGCCACCTCACTTGTTTCTATGGGTACAATAGAGTAGATGGAATGTTTGCCCTATAAAGAGAGAAGACGAGAGAAGTGCCTTCGATCGACCGGCTTATAAATGCACTTAGCAAATTAGATTGCGATCAAGCTTTACTAATACTGTGGTATATATACTAGAACTTACAATTAATGGAGATGTACTACTTTTTTAACCAATCTAAATTCTAGCGGCTGAGAATGTAACCGTCTGTTAAAATGCTTTGGGCTGATCCAAGATGCGATGGAAACCCTTTCAAGCAACCAACCAACAAGCCAATGGCTGGAGGGATCTGTCTCGAAGCCCATTGTATGTTATGTAATGTATTAACATGCACGGAAGAAACAGCTGGAAATCTCTGTAGCCAGATCTAAAAATTTAAAAATGAAACCAAACTGTATGAAAATATTACAAATACTACATAAAAACAACTGTAAATGAATGTGGAAGACTTAAAAAAAAACACTCAGCCTGCACCCTGGCTCTGTGAATGAGAATTCCTCCTGCAGAGTTCCTCACCAATACTTTTCAATGCAAGCTTTTTTACACATAAACTGACGTTAGTGTTAATTTGTTAGATATTCACTTTTCAATGTAAACTATTTTAGACTATATGTAAGACATGAAATGTCATATCTTTTTGTACAGTGGTATAGGATTTGAAAACTTTTATGCAGAGAGTCATATACAAGTGACAATTTAGTATATTAAAAGAAACACAATAAGTTGAACATGTGGCTTTTGACATTCTTAAATGTGGCATAATTTGCTGACTAGGGGGACACAAATATATCCTCTATATTTTATATTTTTTGTCAGCTGTATTTAACACTCATGTTGGTCAGTGTTTTCAAGAGATAATAAACAATGGGAAAAACAACTTCGATGGACATTAATTGAGCCAGTAAAGTAGGCTGAGGCTTTAATGAGCTATCATTTCATCCTTCTGCGTCCAATTAAGCGCACTTATGAGTCGGCGATCTTGTACAGTAATTAGTTGTTGACCACAGATAGGTTCATTTACCGCATAGGCGTAGCACGGTGCCTAGACAGACAAAAACAAACAGAACCTTTTTTCTCTTCTAGGAACGCTTCCTTATTCCTGCCACGTGGCAGCACTGCCATCATGTGGCCATATTCCAGAAATGCATGTATTTATCTTGGAATGCTAGTCTATATTATAAAATTCAAAAATGTTAACGTTTTTCAATTTCAGGGCCGGTTCATAACGCACGTGCAGTTAGCGGCCATTTTTTCTTATTCATTGTACTTTTTTGTCAGAAGAATTTTTTTCAATAATATTTTTTTTGGGATAAAAGGATTTGTCGCTCAGTCCACTCGAAACCGCAAGAACACAGCCCTTTAAAAGAGGACTGCAATGAAGGCTACGTGCCAATATTACCATCGTGTGGCTGAGAAGGAAACAGGCATTGTTTAACCCGAAAAACAGAAAGAGAGCGGAAACGTGTGGGACCCATCCAATCTCCCATTATCACTGCCTATTGACACAACTCACTGGGGTCACTGTTATTACTGAAGGGAATTAAGATTCCTTTATTTATTTGTATTGTATGTCTTGATATATATACTGTTCTATAATGGTAATGTTTGTTTTTTGTTCTCAGTCTAACGATATGGTTCATTTGTGATCTTTTATACATGTGGAGCTCACAAACTGTATATTAACTTAGTATTGTTAAAAATTATTATTGTATATGCCTTTTCTATATAAAAAAATTGAAAACTTAAAAAAAAAAATGAAAATGTTTATATTAAAAATCAATAAATTATTAACAATACTGGTCTGATGTATGATATATTCATATTATAAATGTATTGTTTACTTATTTACTTGGAGAAGATTTTGTTGACCTTAGTTACTATGCCAAGAGACATACATTGGCAAGTTCATTCTTTACAATGGTGCTAGGGTACACTGGCATGACCAAAACTTTCCTGGTCCAAAGGCACTAAAGGGCTAGCAGTGATTAGAGGGATGTAGGCAGTACTCCAGGGGCCCCATAGACACATTGAAGCTAGCAACTATCATGGCCAGCCTTGACATGGTGTGCAGGTCTACAGATGAGGTACGCCTCTTCAGGACAGATTTCCCCCTGGTGTTCTATGGGGCCTTAAGGGTCAGGGAGATGGTGGCAAAGAACAAAAAGGACTAGAGTGGAGGCCTGCAGCTGGTAGATATACAATGGCCAAATGGCTCTTTGGCAGTTACCGTTACTCGATCAAAGACTGACCAAATGGGTAGGGGGGATTACATACTCCTTCACAAGGCCCCAGAGAATGAGTGCTGTCCACTGGGGAACCTGGAAGCTTTTATGGCTCACTGAGTACTAGGGACAGTACACCCCCTTCTAGTGCATGAGGATGGGACTCCACTCACAATGTTATGATTTGCTAGGGTTCTCAGTATGACCATGGTACTAGCAGGGCTGGATCCCACAGATTATGGTTGGCATTCATTTCAGATTGGCGCAGTCACCACTGTAACTAATACTAAGGAGATCAACCTGCCTATATATAGGATATATATAATGCCCTAATAGGGTCACCAAATTATAGGACCACTGTGGCAACCATGGGGCTGGTGGGGCAAGCAGTTCAAAGTATTGGCAGGTGGAAGTCTGACTGCTACAAGTGCTATGTGAAACTAAACATGTTGTGAATGTTTTGACACTAAAAATGTCCCCCTTTCCTTCCTGTATACTCCTGTCAACTCAGGTGGAGGACATGATAAAGTGATTCAGCAGCTGGATATCTCATTGCCTCCTGTCGATGCAGGAGCAAGAAGTGTTATAGACATGCTGGTGTTGGACCACTCTTACGTCCAACACCAGCGTGAGGCATACAAAGGTCTTTTATTTGGCAGGTGACTACGTGAACAGGCAAGGGAAGCCAGATATCATCTGACTTTCCATGGACAAAGGGGGCTACGTTTGGCCCTTTGGAGAACAGCAATGGACAAAATGCTACCCTAGAGGCTTACGCTCCCTCGAATAATCGTGCATTTAAGATCCAATGACTTGACCGAGCTAGGGCGGGAAGACTTATTTGAACTGATTATCACTGAAATGTGATGGCTCTCAAAGAATTTTCCTGAGGCCATAATCGTGTGGTCCAACATTGTTCCGAGAAGGAATTGGAGAGCTTGTAAGTAGTTCAGAACCCTCAACAAGTTAGTAAAACATTTGAACCAGAAGGTATGTAAGTTGCTTAGGACAGTCTGTTTATCTTCCATACCTCATGGGTGCATCAAAGATGAGCTTTTTTCTTACAGGATGGAGTGCACCTATCGAAGGAAGGAAATTAGATTGTTCTTGATAATTTGCTGGCCTGGCTAGGCTAACACGCATATTGTGAGGGTGGCCAGATAGTAGGTGAACTATGCTGGCCTGTGACAGGTGAAGTCATAATTGGTGGGGACACTTCGGGTTCCTTTACGGCATGAGAACCCAAGAGATGAGAGAGGCATTATTGTAAAAGCAAATATTCATAGGGTTTTAATCCCACAGAGGATAAAGGAAAGCGATGACAGAAATAATCATTCTTTCACTAGGTGGTGTTGTAGATCCTTTTATTCATTTTTTCATACACAACAGCCAACACGTTTCACCCTTGCGGGCTTCTTCAGGGCAAGTAAAAGGTCCACAAAGTTGAGAAAGAGGAATCCACAGGGTATTAGCCCAAATCGGTCGACAATTTCTTAAATAATATTTCCGATCACGGGATCTGAAAAAGGATATTTTTTATATAAAGATCCGTAGTCACTCTCCCAGTCAAGAACCAGGATATATGGAGTGTTGCACGCTCAGTCGCAGGCCTTTTCACGCGGCCATCGAGGAAACTCCTGTCATGTCGAATATTTCAAGTAAAGTCATGATTGGTGGGGACACTTCGGGTTCCTTTACGGCATCCTTTATACCAAATTAACATCAGCATCACTGGACCCTTCAAGGGGTACTGGCAGCAAGTAGAAAGGAGGTTGCAGTGGCACTGGGGATTCGGGCGGTCACTGACAAGCAGTGCTTACCTGTCAACCACCTGCGCATGTGTAGGAGGTGCTCGCTGTAGGTATCGTAAGGGCAGCTGCGCCCCTACACAAGAGCTCCCAGAATGGGAGAGGGATGGTGGGGTCCTCCTATAAGAAGGGACTCATCATCACGATGAGGGAGGTTTTAAAACGAGGCTTACAGAATCCGTCATGATCTCACTTTGAACAGTTATGCTTTTTGTTGGTTGCACAGGAAAAAACTAGTTATGGTTAGGTTACTCCCATGTACTAGTGTCTATGTTCAGGCTAGGTCTCACTTGTAAACAAGACATAAATAAGGTGGATACTGTGCAAATAATTTGATGTCTAAAATGTTTTGGTGTGCAAAATAAATACCGCCGGGGGTCTTATGTCCGCTAACCTAAAAAGAGTTGGGTCTCAGGCATTGTCTTTGACATGGATGGGTTGATGGGGGAGAATGGTAAATATCTATGGGTCATTCGCAACTCCCTGGGCATACGGTACTGGGAAACTGAATGTGTGCGCCATTAATAACATCCATGATGTGAATTAGAGAACTAAGATGGACATACACATATTTTATTTTTTGTTCTAAGTCAATAGTAATAATCCAGTTATCAGAGGATATTTAGCAAGACGACATAGCTTAGGGAACTTTTTTTCAATATTGGAAATGCCCTAGAGTCTACTGTACAAACTTCCTCTTTCTGTCTTGCAGAGTACTTGATATTTTCTGACTGTCTAAATATTTTGCATTCACTTAATACTTCTCTATGTATTTATTACAAGACTATGTTTCACCTTTCACTTTGTCACTAGCCTCTTAAGTTGTGGAGAGGGTAGGTTAGACTCACCAAATACAATAAAGGCAGGTTTTAGTATTGAGAAAACATTTTGGGGCCGATTCCGATCTCGGCCGGTAGGGCTCCGAATCGGATTCGGCTTAACCGGATCCGATTCGGAGCCCTATTTCCCGACCGATCCGTACGCGCGTCCGGGCGAGCGAGTACGATGCGTATTCGCCGACCGACTCGTCCGGGCGTCCCGACCGCTCCGACCGACTCGATCCCGGGTCGAACCGCACCGACCGACTCGCACGGACACGACTCGCACCGCGCAATGGAGACGTTACCCGGCCGGGTAAGTACGATGCGCGCCGCGAGCAGTCCGACCGAGCCGCGCACTCCGGCTCGAAAGAGCTGTCGGAGCCGTACTTTGGGGTCCGTGTCGGACACCCCTGTACGCGTAGGCACGCGAAGTCGCACACAGGGGGACCCATGGGTCCCCCAACCTGTGCGTGTACGGCGCGAATCGCTTCGCCGCGTACACGCTGTAGGAGGCGCACTTGTCCGCATCGCACCCATTGAGTCAATGGGAGCCCGCGTACGCGTTGTACGACAGGCTCCCATTGACTTCAATGGGAGTCCGACCGACTCGAGTCCGATGGCATACGTGCGCATCGTACTCGTTCGGTCGGACTGCACGGGTCCGATTCGGTCGGAAATCTCTCCGGGTCCGGCTCGGTCGGAGAGATTTCCGGCCCGAATCGGAATCGGCCCCAAAGTGTGTTGCACTAATCGTATTTTTGATGTTTTGGTGTCAATTCTCTACATTGTTTTGGGATTTTCTTGTGTTGTGTTTTGACATTATTACTGTTTGAGTGCTGCATAAATATTTTACACATTGCCTCTAAGCTAAACCTGGCTGCTCTGTGCCATAGCTAGCAGGGGGTTAAGCACAGGTTTATTTAGTAACTTTTTTTGCTTACCCCGACAAGGATTGTGATTATTATTTGAGGCGGGTTCTCAAGTAATACTCCAATTTCTTACACTTTTGGTATACTTTGGGATAGATGAAAGCATTTTGTAATTGCAAACCCTGTGTTATGCAGAACCATGTGGTTCACAGCAGTAAAATCATAATTTTATTTACTAAAGTGCTTTCATGATTTAGAAAAGCTTTTCCGAATTGTAAAAGGAGTTTAGTGCTCATTCCAGATAATTACGAATGGCCTTGATAGCCATGGCCCCTCCTAATTTGAATTTGAATGTCAATGAGGTGTATCATTGGTTTGCAGCTGTAGTCTCAAACTGCAAACATTTTACCCACTCTTCAAAGGAGGTAGCAACATAGGCTGTCGCTTTTTGAGCAGCTTCTCCTTTGGGAATAGTGTTGGGTGGTGTCAGGAGGGAGCAGGCAACAGTTCAGGACCAGTGCCTGTTCCTCCAGATAGGTTTCTATATGGTATTTTTGGAGTTATTTGAAAATCAGCAAAGGTTGCTTTAAGCAACATGGTCTACTTTAAAAAATACGTTCTTCATTTAGGAATACAAATATAGGCATGGTGATCTGCTGTCACATGCAGTTTATCATGTCTGTGTTTCTAGCTAATCATAGGGAGTCACAAATGGAGAGCTGCGTAATTAATATCATTAGCCAGGTTGTCCTGCTACCCTCTGCAACTGGAGATTTTGTGACGTGACATATTAGCACATGAAACACGCGGAGTGAGAGACAGGTCACAAATAGTCAATGTGCAATTTGCAACCACTATTTGCAACTTGCTTTTTTGTGCATCCATCCATTTCTGATGAAAACTTGATATCACCCATAGCAAACAAGGGTGTGTAAAGAATGTTACTTGCTTGCAGAATGGCAACAGGATGGTCAACGATTGTGCGGAATGTGTGGAAAGTGACACATGCTACGTATGGTACTTCCATCACATTTCATGTTCTTCTCTGCTCTGAGAAATTGTGGGTATGGACATTGTAGGACTGGGTTCTGTGCGTTGGATCATGGGAGGAAGTGTGTGTTTATCTACTCCAAGTCATTTCATATTGTTGGTCCACTTTTATTTGTATTGGCCGGGGGTGTGTGCCATGATTGGCAGATTCCACAAAACAATGGTCAGGTTTATGAAGTATTAAGGTGGTGACACAATTTAAGTTAGCTCTTGGCAGGTGACTCTGAACTACTGACATGCTGTGAGACAACACGAAAAATGGGGGTGTTAGGAGTTATACAAAACATGACATCTTTCTAATTTCCCAAGACCAACAGGATGATGGGTCATTTAAATCATATGCTCATGGACAGTATCAGTTCGGCGGTGGTGTTGAAGTATATGTGAACTGGCTCTATGAAGTTAGTGGTGAAGGTCAGGGTTCCTTTTGAGTTCCGTTTTTCAAGCCATTGGTAACTGGGAATTCAGTCACTGGCATCCAGTCGGGTCACAGTCTCAGGACTACAAAATCCAGTTAGTCGGTTAGTCTTTCAATTGGGCAGATGTAAAAGTTGGCCAGTAGCCACCCTGCCACCCCTAAGGATAATTGAACTTTAGGACCCTTTATCTGGAAACTCTACCCTATCTGGGGGAAATGTTCTGGTGACAAGAGCACCCACAGAATAGTAGGCATACACTGTATCCAGTAGCTTGACAATTTCCTAGTGGGACCCTCTATCACCTCAGAAATCACCATGAAATTACTAAACTGCTTTCATGATTCAGAAAAAGCTTTCCATTTGAAAGGGGTTTAGCGACTCATTCAAAATTACAATCTGAAAGGAGGATCACTGACAAAATATTGATTTAAAAAATATTGATGACAAAAATATCGATGAAAAAATATAGAGTGCAAAAATATCAACTCCCTATACTTAAACAGGGAAGTACAAACATATCGCCTCAAAAATATTGAAGTAAAAAATAAAGGGGCCCATCACGA